>CM038680.1:666865556-667409346 GCA_021605205.1 Aegilops longissima
ACTATAACATATCAAGGATAGAGATGATGATCCTTGAGGTATTCGCGTTGTTTGACTTCGCGAAAGTAGAAATCAAGAAGGAGCATCAATTGTTGATGGTTGATGAAACCACTAGTTTCAAGAAGGGCAAGGGCAAGAAGGGACACTTCATGAAACGGCAAATCAGTTGTTGCTCCAAAGTGAAGAAACCCAAGGTTGAACCCAAACCCGAGACTAAGTGCTTCGTAATAAGGGGAACAGCCACGGAGCAGAATTACCCTAGATACTTGGTAGATGAGAAGGCTGGCAAGGTCGATAAAAGTATATTGATATACATTATGTTAATGTGTACTTTACTATACTCCTAGTAGCACCAGGGTATTAGATACCGTTCGGTTGCTAAGTGTTAGTAACTCAAATAAAAGCTACGGAATAAACGGGACTAGCTAAAGGTGAGCTGACGATATATGTTGGAAGTGTTTCCAAGGTTGATGTGATCAAGCATCGCACGCCCCTCTACCATCGAGATTGATGTTAAACCTAAATAATTGTTATTTGGTGTTTATGCTGAGCATAGACATGATTGGATTATGTCTATCGCAATACGGTTATTCATTTAAGGAGAATAATGGTTACTCTATTTATTTGAATAATACCTTCAATGGTCTTGCACCTAAAAGAATGGTTTATTGAATCTCGATTGTAGTGATACACATTTTCATGCCAAAAGATATAAGATAGTAATGATAGTACCACTTACTTGTGGCACTGCCATGTAAGTCATAAACACATGAAGAAGCTCCATGTTGATGGATCTTTGGACTCACTGCTTTTGAAAAGTTTGAGACATGCTAACCATGTCTATTGGTGTATACGCATGAAGAAACTCCATGCAGATGGATCGCTTGGACTCACTTGATTTTGAATCACTTGAGATATGCAAATCACACCACATGGGCAAGATGACTAAAAGCCTCGCTTTTCAAGAAATGGAACAAGATAGCAACTTGTTGGAAGTAACACATTTTGATGTGTGCAGTCCAATGAGTGCTGAGGCATGCAGTGAATATCGTTATGTTCTTACTTCATAGATGATTCGAGTAGATGTTGAGTATATTTACTTGATGAACACAAGTCTAAATTATTGAATGGTTCAAGTAATTTCAGAGTGAAGTTGAAGATCATCGTGACAAGAGGATAAAATGTCCATGATATGATCATAGATATGAGTATCTGAGTTACGAGCTTTGGCACACAATTAAGACATTGTGGAAATTGTTTCACAATTAATACCGCCTGGAACACCATAGTGTGATGGTGTGTCCGAACATCATAGTTTCACTCTATTGGATATGGTGCGTACCATGATGTCTCTTATCGAATTACCACTATCGTTCATGGGTTAGGCATTAGAGACAACCGCACTCACTTTAATAGGGTACCACGTAATTCCGTTGAGATGACACCGTATGAACTATGGTTTAGAGAAACCTAAGCTGTCATTTCTTAAAAGTTTGGGGCTACGACGCTTGTGTGAAAAAGTTTCAGGTTGATAAGCTCGAACCCAAAGCGGATAAAATACATCTTCATAGGACACCCAAAACAGTTGGGTATACCTCCTAATTCAGATCCGAAAGCAATAGGGATTGTTCCTTTGAATCGGGTCCTTTCTCGAGGAAATGTTTGTCTCTGTCTCGAAAAGTTGAGTGGGAGGATGGTGGAGACTTGATGAGGTTATTGAACCGTCACTTCAACTAGTGTGTAGCAGGGCACAGGAAGTTGTTCCCGTGGCACCTACACCAATTGAAGTAGAAGCTTATGATAGTAATCATGAAGTTTCGGATCAAGTCACTACCGAACCTCGTAGGATGACAAGGACGCGTACTGCTTCGGAGTGGTACGGCGATCCTGTCTTGAAGGTCATGTTGCTAGACAACAATGAACCTACGAGCTATGGAGAAGCGATGGTGGGCCCAAATTCACAAATGGTTAGAAGCCATGAAACCGAGATAGTATCCATATATCGTAACAAAGCATGGACTTTGGTGGACTTGCCCGATGATCGGCAAGCCATTGAGATAAATGGATCTTTAAGAAGAAGACGGACGTGGACGGTAATATCACCGTCTATGAAGCTCGACTTGTGGCGAAGAGTTTTTCACAAGTTCAAGGAGTTGACTACGATGAGATTTTCTCATCTATAGCGATGCTTAAGTCCGTCGGAATCATGTTAGCATAAGCTGGATTTATGAAATCTGGCAGATGGATGTCAAAACGAGTTTCCTTACCAGTTTTCGTAAGGAAAGGTTGTATGTGATACAATCAGAAAGTTTTGTCGATCTAAGGATGCTAAAGGTATGCTGGCTCCAAATGATCCTTTCTAAGGACCGGAGTAAGCATCTCGAGTTGGAATATGCACTTTGATAGATGATCAAAGATTTTGGGTTTATACAAAGTTTATGAGAAACTTGTATTTCCAAAGAAGTGAGTGGGAGCACTATAGAATTTCGATGAGTATATGTTGTTGACATATTGATGATCGAAATGATGTAGAATTACCGAAAGCATATAGGGTTATTTGAAAGATGTTTTCAATAGAAAACCTGGATTAAGCTACTTGAACATTGAGCATCGAGATCTATAAGGATAGATAAAAATGCTTAATAATACTTTCAAATGAGCATATACCTTGACATGATCTTGAAGGTGTTCAAGATGGATCACCAAAGAAGGAGTTCTTGGCTGAGTTGTATGGTATGAAGTTGAGACTTAAAGCTCGACCACGGCGAAATGAGAGAAAGGACGAAGGTCGCCCCTATGCTTCGTATATAGGCTCTATAGTATGCTATGCTGTGTACCGCACCGAAGTGTGCCTTGCCATGAGTCACTAAGGGTACAAGAATGATCCAGGAATGGATCATTGGACAGCGGTCCAAACTGTCCTCGGAGTAAATAAGGACATGTTTCTCGATTATGGAGGTGATAAAGAGTTCGGCGTAAAGGTTTACGTCGATGCAAGCTTTAACACCTATCCGAGTGACTCTGAGTAGCAAACCGGATACGTATAGTGGAGCAACCATTTGGAATAGATCCAAGTGGAGCGTGGAAACAGCATTTACAATTGACATAGAGAATTGCAAAGCACACACGGATCTGAAAGGTTCAGAGCCGTTGACTAAAACCCGTTGACTAAAACCTCTCTCACAAGAAAAACATGATCAAACCTCAGAACTCATTGAGCCTAAATCACATGATGATGTGAACTAGTTTACAGACACTAGTAAACTCTTTGGGTGTTGGTCACATGGCGATGTGACCTATCAGTGTTAATCACATGACGATGTGAACTAGATTATTGACTCTAGTGCAAGTGGGAGACTGTTGGAAATATGCCCTAGAGGCAATAATAAATTAGTTATTATTATATTTCCTTGTTCACGATAATCGTTTATTATCCATGCTATAATTGTATTGATAGGAAACTCAGATACATGTGTGGATACATAGACAACACCATGTCCCTAGTAAGCCTCTATTGACTAGCTCGTTGATCAATAGATGGTTACGGTTTCCTAACCATGGACATTGGATGTCATTGATAACGGATCACATCATTAGTAGAATGATGTGATGGACAAGACCCAATCCTAAGCCTAGCACAAAGATCGTAGTTCAGATGCTAAAGCTTTTCTAATGTCAAGTATCATTTCCTTAGACCATGAGATTGTGCAACTCCCGGATACCGTAGGAATGCTTTGGGTGTACCAAACGTCACAACGTAATCGGGTGACTATAAAGGTGCACTACAGTATCTCCGAAAGTGTCTGCTGGTTGGCACGAATCGAGATCGGATTTGTCACTCCGTAAACGGAGAGGTATCTCTGGGCCCACTCGGTAGGACATCATCATAATGTGCACAATGTGACCAAGGGGTTTATCACGGATGATGTGTTACGGAACGAGTAAAGAGACTTGCCGAAACGAGATTGAACAAGGTATCGAGATACCGACGATCGAATCTCGGCAAGTACAATACCGCTAGACAAAGGGAATTGTATACGGATCGATTGAGTCCTTGACATCGTGGTTCATCCAATGAGATCATCGTGGAACATGTGGGAGCCAACATGGGTATCCAGATCCCGCTGTTGGTTATTGACCGAGAACGCCTCGGTCATGTCTCAGATGGTTCCCGAACCCGTAGGGTCTACACACTTAAGATTCGGCGACGCTTAGGGTTATAAAGGAAGTTTGTATGTGGTTACCGAATGTTGTTCGAGTCCCGGATGAGATCCCGGACGTCACGAGGAGTTCCGGAATGTTCCGGAGGTAAAGATTTATATACGGAAAGTTGTTGTTCGGTTCCGAAAAAGTTCGGTTCTTTCGGTATTGTACCGGAAGCTTCCGAAGGTTCCGGAGGATTCGGAGGGGTCCGGAGGTCCGGAAATTGTTCCACCACGTCCAATACAGTAGCATGGGCTGTAGGGGGCGCCCTAGACTTAATGGGCCAGGGCACCAGCCCCCAAGGCCCATGCGCATGGGAGGGGGGAACCCTAAGGGGAGGGCCTCCACTTGACTTGGGAGGCACTCCTCCCCTTGGCCGCCCCCAAGTCCCATCTAGGGCTGGCCGCACCCCTGGGGTGGAAACCCTAAAGGGGCGCAGCCCCTTTCCCTATATATACCGAGGTTTTGGGCTGCCCAACACACATGAGAACTTCTCCTCTTGGTGCAGCCCCGCCTCTCCTCCTCCTCCTCTCCCTTGGTGCTTGGCGGCCTCTGCGGGATTGCCACGCCCTCCATCACCACCATGCCGCTGTGTTGCTGCTGGATGGAGTCCTCCTCAACCTCTCCTCTCTCCTTGCTGGATCAAGGCGTGGGAGACGCCACCGGCTGTACGTGTGTTGAACGCGGAGGTGCCGTCCGTTCGGCACTAGGATCTCCGGTGATTTGGATCACGACGAGTACGACTCCTTCAACCCCGATCTACAAGGGTATGTAGATGCACTCTCCTTCCTCTTGTTGCTCGAATCTCCATATATTGATCTTGGTGATGCGTAGAAAATTTTGAATTTCTGCTACGTTCCCCAACAGCACTACCGAGTGGGCCCAGTGATACCTCTCCGTAACACGGAGTGACAAATCCCAGTCTCGATCCGTGTCAACCCAACAGACACTTTCGGAGATACCTGTAGTGCACCTTTATAGTCATCCAGCTTACGCCAGTGACGCTTGGTACACCCAAAGCACTCCTACGGTATCCGGGAGTTACACGATCTCATGGTCTAAGGAAGAGATACTTTACATTGGAAAAGCTCTAGCAAAACGAACTACACGATCTTGTGCTATGCTTGGGATTGGGTCTTGTCCATCACATCATTCTCCTAATGATGTGATCCCGTTATCAATGACATCCAATTTCCATAGTCAGGAAACCATGACTATCTGTTGATCAACGAGCTAGTCAACTAGAGGCTCACTAGGGACATATTGTGGTCTATGTATTCACACGTGTATTACGATTTCCGGATAATACAATTATAGCATGAATAAAAGAAAATTATCATGAACAAGGAAATATAATAATAATACTTTTATTATTGCCTCTAGGGCATATTTCCAACAGTCTCCACTAGAGTCAATAATCTAGTTACATTGTGATGAATCGAACACCCATAGAGTTCTGGTGTTGATCATGTTTTGCCCGCGGAAGAGGTTTAGTCAACGGATCTGCGACATTCAGATCCGTATGCACTTTGCAAATTTCTATGTCCCCATCTTGAACATTTTCACGAATGGATTTGAAGCGACGCTTGATGTGCTGGTCTTCTTGTGAAACCTGGGCTCCTTGGCAAGTGCAATAGCTCCAAAGTTGTCACGAAGAGTTTGATCGGCCCGACGCATTGGGTATGACTCCTAGGTCGGTGATGAGCTCCTTCACCCAAATTGCTTCATGTGCTGCCTCCGAGGCTGCCATGTACTCCGCTTCACATGTAGATCCCGCCACGACGCTCTGCTTGCAGCTGCACCAGCTTGCTCCACCATTCAACATATACACGTATCCGGTTTGTGACTTTGAGTCATCCAGATCCGTGTCGAAGCTTAGCGCCGACGTAACCCTTTACGACGAGCTCTTCGTCACCTCCATAAACGAGAAACATGTCCTTTGTCCTTTTCAGGTACTTCAGGATATTCTTGACCACTGTCCAGTGTTCCTTGCCGGGATTACTTTGGTACCTTCTACCAAACTTACGGCAAGGTTTACATCAGGTCTGGTACACAACATGGAGGCATAGGGGATGACACTCATCTCTTCTTTATCTTTTGCCGTGGTCGGGCATTGAGCCGAGCTCAATTTCACACCTTGCAAAACAGGCAAGAACCCTTTCTTGGACTGATCCATTTTGAACTTCTTCAAAATCTTATCAAGGTATGTGCTTTGTGAAAGACCTATGAGGCGTCTCGATCTATCCCTATAGATTTTGATGCCTAATATGTAAGCAGCTTCTCCAAGGTCCTTCATTGAAAAACTCTTATTCAAGTAGGCCTTGATGTTGTCCAAGAGTTCTATATCATTTCCCATCAAGTATGTCATCTACATATAATATGAGAAATGCTACAGAGCTCCCACCCACTTTCTTGTAAACGCAGGCTTCTCCATAAGTCTCAAGATAAACCCAAACGCTTTGATCATCTCATCAAAGCGAATGTTCCAACTCCGAGATGCTTGCACCAGCCCATAAATGGATCGCTGGAGCTTGCATACCTTGTTAGCATTCTTAGGATCGACAAAACCTTCCGGCTGCATCATATACAACTCTTCCTTAAGGTAACCGTTAAGGAATGCCGCTTTTGACGTCCATCCGCATATCTCATAATCATAGTATGCGGCAATTGCTAACATGATTCGGACGGACTTAAGCTTTACTACGGAGAGAAAGTCTCATCGTAGTCAATCCCTTGAACTTGTCGATAACCCTTAGCGACAAGTCGAGCTTTATAGATGGTAACATTACCATCCGCGTCCGCCTTCTTCTTAAAGATCCATTTGTTTCTATCGCTCGCGATCATCGGGCAAGTCTCACAAAGTCCATACTTTGTTTTCATACATGGATCCTATCTCGGATTGCATGGCTTCAAGCCATTTGTTGGAATCTGGGCCCGCCATCGCTTCTTCATAGTTCAAGGTTCACCGTTGTCTAACAACATGATTTCCGTGACAGGGTTGCCATACCACTCTAGTGTGGAACGTGTCCTTGTGGACCTACGAGTTCAAGAGCAACTTGATCCAAGTACCTTGATCATCATCATTAATTTCCTCTCCAAGAGGTGTAGGCACCACAGAACATTTTCCCGAGCTGCACTACTTTCCGGTTCAAGAGGTAATACTTCATCGAGTTCTACTTTCCTCCCACTTACTCCTTTCGAGAGAAACTCTTTTTCCGTAAAGGATCTGTTCTTGGCAACAAAGATCTTGCCTTCGGATCTAAGGTAGAAGGTATACCCAATGGTTTCCTTAGGGTATCCTATGAATACGCATTTTTCCGACTTGGGTTCGAGCTTTTCAGGTTGAAGTTTCTTGACATAAGCATCGCATCCCCAAACTTTTAGAAACGACAGCTTAGGTTTCTTCCCAAACCAGAATTCATACGGTGTCGTCTCAACGGATTTAGACGGTGCCCTATTTAAAGTGTATGTAGCTGTCTCTAGAGCGTATCCCCAAAATGATAGCGGTAAATCAGTAAGAGACATCATAGATCACACCATATCCAATAGAGTGCGATTACGATGTTCGGACACACCGTTACGCTGAGGTGTTCCAGGCGGCGTGAGTTGTGAAACGATTCCACATTTCCTTAAGTGTGTACCAAATTCGTGACTTAAATATTCTCCTCCACGATCTAATCGCAAGAATTTTATCTTTCGGTCACGTTGATTCTCAACTTCATTCTGAAATTCCTTGAACTTTTCAAAGGTCTCAGACTTGTGTTTCATCAAGTAGACATACCCATATCTACTCAAGTCATCAGTGAGAGTGAGAACATAATGATATCCTCCATGAGCCCCAACACTCATTGGACCGCATACATCGGTATGTATGATTTCCAATAAGTTGGTTGCTCGCCCATTGTTCCGAGAACGGAGTCTTGGTCATCTTGTCCATGAGGCATGGTTCGCATGTGTCAAATGATTCATAATCGAGAGACTCTAAAAGTCCATCAGCATGGAGCTTCTTCATGCGCTTGACACCAATGTGACCAAGGCGGCAATTACCACAAGTATGTGGGACTATCGTTATCAACTTTACATCTTTTGGTATTCACACTATGAACATGTGTAACATTACGCTCGAGATTCATTAAGAATAAACCATTGACCATCGGAGCATGACCATAAAACATTTCTCTCATATAAATAGAACAACCATTATTCTATGATTTAAATGAGTAGCCATCTCGTATTAAACGAGATCCTGATACAATGTTCATGCTCAAACTTGGTACTAAATAACAATTATTGAGGTTTAAAACTAATCCCGTAGGTAAATGTAGAGGTAGCGTGTCGACGGCGATCACATCGACCTTGGAACCATTCCCGACGCCAAGATCGTCACCTCGCCCTTCGCCAGCCTCCGCTTATTCCGCAGCTCCTGCTGTGATTTACATATATGAGCAACGGCACCGCTATCAAATACCCAGGAGTTACTACGAGTACTGGTAAGGTACACATCAATTACATGTATATCAAATATACCTTTAGTGTTGCCGCCTTCTTGTCGCTAAGTATTTGGGGCAGTTCCGCTTCGAGGACCCTTCCTTTGCAATAAAAGCACTCTCCTCAGGCTTGGGTCCATTCTTTGACTTCTTCCCGCAACTTGCTTATCGGGCGCCGCAACATCCTTGCCGCCCTTCTTGAAGTTCTTCTTACCCTTGCCCGCTTTGAACTTAGTGGTTTTATTGACCATCAACACTTGATGTTCTTTCTTGATTTCAACCTCTGCGACTTCAGCATTGAAAATACTTCGAATAGTTTTCACCATCCCCTGCATATTGTAGTTCATCACAAAGCTCTTGTAGCTTGGTGGGAGCGATCAAGGATTCTGTCAATGACCGCCTCGTCCGGGAGGTTAATGTCCAGTTGGGACAAAGGTTGTGCAACCTGCACATTTTGAGTATGTGCTCACCGACAGAACTGTTTTCCTCCATCTTACAACTATAGAACTTGTCGATACTTCATATCTCTCGACCGGGCATGAGCTTGGAAAACCATTTTCAGCTCCTCGAACATCTCATATGCTCCGAGTTTCTCAAAACGCTTTTGGAGCCCCGGTTCTAAGCTGTAAAGCATGCCGCATCGAACGAGGTAGTAATCATCAAGACGAGACTGCCAAGCATTCATAATGTCTTGGTTCTTCGATGGGTGCATCACCTAGCGGTGCTTCTAGGACATATTGTTTCTTGGCTGCTATGAGGATGATCTCGTGTTCGGACCCAGTCCGAATAGTTGCTGCCATCGCCTTCATCTTGGTTTTCTAGGAACACGCTGAAGTTCATGGTGACATGAGCGCTGGCCATTTGATCTACAAGACATTTTGCAAAGATTTTAGACTAATGTTCATGATAATTAAGTTCATCTAATCAAATTATTTAATGAACTCCCACTCAGATTTGACATCCCTCTAGTCATCTAAGTGATACATGATCCGAGTCGACTAGGCCGTGTCCGATCATCACGTGAGAGGACTAGTCATCGTCGGTGAACATCTCCATGTTGATCGTATCTTCCATACGACTCATGTTCGACCTTTCGGTCTCTTGTGTTCCGAGGCCATGTCTGTACATGCTAGGCTCCTCAAGTTAACCTAAGTGTATTGCATGTGTAAAACTGTCTTACACCCGTTGTATGTGAACGTAAGGATCTATCACACCGATCATCACGTGGTGCTTGAACGCATTTAACTTTAGCAACGGTGCACAGTTAGGGAGAACACTTTCTTGAAATTGTTATGAGGGATCATCTTATTTACTACCGTCGTTCTAAGTAAACAAGATGCATAAACATAATAAACATCACATGCAATTATATATAGTAGTGACATGATATGGCCAATATCACATAGCTCCTTTGATCTCCATCTTCGGGGCTCCATGATCATCATGTCACCGGCATGACACCATGATCTCCATCATCATGATCTCCATCATCGTGTCTTCATGAAGTTGTCACGCCAACGACTACTTCTACTTCTATGGCTAACGCGTTTTGCAATAAAGTAAAGTAATTTACATGGCGTTCTTTAATGACACGCAGGTCATACAAAAAATAAAGACAACTCCTATGGCACCTGCCGGTTGTCATACTCATCGACATGCAAGTCGTGATTCCTATTACAAGAACATGATCTCATACATGACATATATCATTCATCATTCATCACAACTTTGGCCATATCATATCACAAAACACTTGCTGCAAAAACAAGTTAGACGTCCTCTAATTGTTGTTGCAAGTTTTACGTGGCTGCAATAGGGTTCTAGCAAGAACGTTTTCTTACCTACGTGAAAGCCACAACGTGATTTGTCAACTTCTATTTACCCTTCATAAGGACCCTTTTCATTGAATCCGCCCAACTAAAGTGGGAGAGACAGACACCGCTAGCCACCTTATGCAACTAGTGCATGTCACTCGGTGGAACCAGTCTCACGTAAGCGTACATGTAAGGTCGGTCCGGGCCGCTTCATCCCACAATACCGCTGAAGCAAGAAAAGACTAGTAGCGGCAAGCAAGTTGAAAAGATCTACGCCCACAACAAAATTGTGTTCTACTCATGCAATAGAGAACTACGCATAAACCTGGCTCTGATACCACTGTTGGGGAACGTTGCAGAAAATTAAAATTTTTCCTACGGTTTCACCAATATCCATCTATGAGTTCATCTAGCAACGAGTCATGGGAGAGTGATTGCATCTACATACCACTTGTAGATCGCGTGCGGAAGCGTTCAATGGAACGGGGATGATGGAGTCGTACTCGCCGTGATTCAGATCACTTATGACCTAGTGCTGAACGGACAGCACCTCCGCGTTCAACACACGTACGGAGCGGATGACATCTCCTCCTTCTTGATCCATCAAGGGGAAGGAGAGGTTGATGATGATCCAGCAGCACGACGGCGTGGTGGTGGATGCAGCAGAACTCCCAGGCAGGCTTCGCTAAGCAACTACGGGAGGAGGAGGAGGTGTTGCAGGGGAGGAGGAGGCGCCAGGCTTATGGGTGCGGCCACCCTCCCTCCCTCCCTTTATATAGGTGCAAGAGAGGGGGAGGGCGAGCCTGCCCTTCCTCCAAGGAAGGGTGCGGTTAAGAGGGGAGGACTCCATCCTCCCAAGGCACCTCTGAGGTGCCTTCCCCTTTAGGACTCTCCCTTTTCTTATATCTTGGCGCATGGGCCTCTTGGGGCTGGTGCCCTTGGCCCATATGGGCCAAGGCGCACCCCTACAGCCCATGTGGCCCCCGGCAGGTGGACCCCCGTGGACCCCGGACCCCTTCGCACTCCCTGTATAATACCGATAACGCCAAACTTTTTCGCGACCAAAATAAGACTCCTATATATAAATATTTACCTCCGGACCATTCCGAACTCCTCGTGACGTCCGGGATCTCATCCGGACTCAAAACATTTGGTTTGCTGCATACTCATATTCATACAACCCTAGCGCCACCGAACCTTATGTGTAGACCCTACGGGTTCGGGAGACATGCGACATGACCGAGACGGCTCTCGGCAATAACCAACAGCGGATCTGGATACCCATGTTGGCTCCTACATGCTCCTCGATGATATCATCGGATGAACCACGATGTCGAGGATTCAATCAACCCGTATACTATTCCCTTTGTCAATCGGTATTTTACTTGCCCGAGATCCGATCGTCGGTATCCCAATACCTCGTTCAATCTCGTTGCCGGCAAGTCACTTTACTCGTACCGTAATGCATGATCCCGTGACAAAACACTTGGTCACTTTGAGCTCATTATGATGATGCACTACCGAGTGGGCCCAGTGATACCTCTCCGTAACACGGAGTGACAAATCCCAGCCTCGATCCGTGTCAACCCAATGACACTTTTGGAGATACCGTAGTGCACCTTTATAGTCACCCGCCACGTTGTGACGCTTGGTACACCGAAAGCACTCCTACGGTATTCGGGAGTTACACGATCTCATGGTCTAAGGAAGAGATACTTGACATTGGAAAAGCTCTAGCAAAACGAACTACACGCCTTGTGCTATGCTTAGGATTGTCTTGTCCATCACATCATTCTCCTAATGATGTGATCCCGTTATCAATGACATCCAATGTCCATAGTCGAAACCATGACCATCTGCTGATCAACGAGCTAGTCAACTAGAGGCTCACTAGGGACATATTGTGGTCTATGTATTCACACGTGTATTACGATTTACGGATAATGCAATTATAGCATGAATAAAAGACAATTATCATGAACAAGGAAATATAATAATAATACTTTTATTATTGCGTCTAGGGCATATTTCCAACACGTTTTTGTACCCCTATACCTGTGCACGGGCAGTCAAAGCCGCGCCTACGGTCACGCCAAGCAGAACAGGGGAGGTGAGCCAAGGTGAGACCAAAGCCCAAGATAATAAGAGCAACGCCAAGACCAAGACCACAAAGAGCAGAGGGACAAAGCAGGTTCCCCCAGCAAGACCCTTTTCAGGGCAGCCTCAGCAGCCCCGACAGGATCCTTGCCGGGACGGCTCGCCCCACACCAACAAAGCAGGCCACCCTTGTGCCCACGGCCTCCAACATCACGTTGGGCCAGGGCTTGGGAGGCACCTCTGTGGTGGCATGCAGATCTTCGTGAAGACATATTCAAGATCAAATGAGGATTAGAAGATGACGATCCTTGGCAAGACCCTTGCCGAGGAAGGCCACCAGACCCCCGGCAAGGCCATTGCCGGGGACGACGGCGCGCCACGGCAAGACCCTTGACGGGCCACACGGCAAGACCCTTGCTGGGCCACCCGGCAAGGCCATCACCAAAGACGCCAGCAGGGCCACCGCCGGGCCCACGCCAACCAAGCTTCCACCGCCGTTCACATGCAGCTGCCATCCCAACCAGCTAGGCGGGCACCTACGTGGCAACATGCAGCTCCCAGGCCAACTCATCGAGCGCCTGCGTGGCGGCATGCAGATCTTCGTGAAGGCTCCGCCACTACGCAAACTCAGCTGCCTCACTAGCCAGGGCGCGTGTCAAAGCAAGGAGGAGCGGCGAGGAACGGGACAGGCTTCGCCCCCATCCCCAACAAAGCAAGGGGACACCTAAGCTACGCATTAAATTTGTCTTGTCCCGTAATACGAGCGATAAGCTCAGGGCACTGTACACCTTTCCACCTCCTGCGCGCCACTGTGGCAGCCCCTTCCGACTATAAAAGGAGGCCCATGGCATACTGGAGGAGGATTCGGCTCTTTCGAACCACTCACTGACCACAGCTAGTTCGAGAGCTCAAGAACTCTCTGAAATACACCCACCAAAGCATGACTAGGGTTTTACGCATCCTCGCGGCCCGAACCTGGGTAAACGATCTTTGTGTTGTCTACTAGCCATGCTCTTCTCGCAACCCCGCGCCCCGGCAACCGTAGTAGGGATTCTTGTGATCCCATAGATGGCGTTCCACACCGACAGAGAGAGGGAGAGGTTGGGAAGACAACTCCAGCAGCAGCACGACGGCGTGGTGGTGTTGGAGTAGCGTGGTACTCCGGCAGGGCTTCGCCAAGCACCGCGGAAGGAGGAGGAGGTGTTGGAGAGGGGGAGGGCTGCGCCTTGTATGTGGTGCGGCTGCCCTCCCACCTCCCCTCTATCTATAGGGGCAAAGGATAGGGGGGACGGCTCCCTCCATATGGATCTAGAGGGGGTGGCGGCCAAGGGGGGAGGCTTGCCCCCCAAGCCAAGGGGGCGCCCCCTTTAGGGTTCCCCCCCAACCCTAGGCGCATGGGCCCTAGGGGGATTTGGCTCCCAGCCCACCTAGCGGCTGGCTATCCTCCATATTCAGCCCATAGGGCCCTCCGGGGTAGGTGGACCCTCCCGGTGGACCCCCAGAACCCTTTCGGTGGTCCCGGTACAATACCGATAAACCCCCGAACACTTCCGGCAACCGAATAAGGACTTCCCATATATAAATCTTTACCTCCAGACCATTCCGGAACTCCTCGTGACGTCCGGGATCTCATATGGGACTCCAAAAACATTCGATAAGCACATACAAAGTTTCCCTATAACCCTAGCGTCATCGAACCTTAAGTGTGTAGACCCTATGGGTTCGGGAGGCATGTAGACATGACCGAGACATCTCTCCGGCCAATAACCAATAGAGGGATGTAGATACCCATGTTGGCTCCCACATGTTCCACGATGATCTCATCGGATGAACCACGATGTCGGGGATTCAATCAATCCCATACTCAATTCCCTTTGTCTACCGGTATGATATTTGCCCGAGATTCGATCGTCGGTATCCCTATACCTTGTTCAATCTCGTTACCGGCAAGTCTCTTTACTCGTTCATAACACATCATACCGTGATCAACTCCTTGGTCACATTGAGCTCGTTATGATGATGTCCTACCGAGTGGGCCCAGAGATACCTCTCCGTCACACGGAGCGACAAATCCCAGTCTCGATTCGTGCCAACCCAACAGACACTTTCGAAGATACCCGTAGTGCACCTTTATAGCCACCCAGTTACATTGTGACGTTTGGCACACCCAAAGCATTCCTACGGTATCCGGGAGTTGCACAATCTCATGGTCTAAGGAAATGATACTTGACATTAGAAAAGCTTTAGTAGACGAACTACACGATCTTGTGCTATGCTTAGGATTGGGTCTTGTCCATCACATCATTCTCCTAATGATGTGATCCCATTATCAATGACATCCAATGTCCATGGTCAGGAAACTGTAACCATCTATTGATCAACGAGCTAGTCAACTAGAGGCTCACTAGGGACATGTGGTGGTCTATGTATTCACACATGTATTACGATTTCCGGATAACACAATTATAGCATGAACAATAGACAATTATCATGAACAAGGAAATATAATAATAACCATTTTATTATTGCCTCTAGGGCATATTTCCAACATATAGTTGTGGGTCATCATAAAGCCGGTGACGATGGTGACGGTGCTTTGGAGATGGAGACCAAAGGCACAAGATTATGATGGCCATATCATATAACTTATATTTATTGCATGTGATGTTTATCCTTTATGCTTCTTATTTTTCTTAGTATGGCCGTTGCGACAGTTCGTCGTGCAGAGACACCATGTGATGATCGGGTGTGATAAGATCTACATTCTCATACAATGGGTGCAAGCCAGTTTGCACACGCAGAATACTCGGGATAAACTTGACGAGCCTAGCATATGCAGATATGCCCTCGGAACACTGAGACCGAAAGGTCGAGCATGACTTATATAGTAGATATGATCAACATAGTGATGTTCACCATTTAAAACTACTCCATCTCACGTGATGATCAGACATGGGTTAGTTGATATGGATCACATGATCATTTAGATGACTAGAGGGATGTCTATCTAAGTGGGAGTTCTTAAGTAATATGATTAATTGAACTTTAATTTATCATGAACTTAGTACATGATAGTATTTTGAATGTCTATGATGTTGTAGATAAATGGCACGTGCTACTGTTTCGTTGAATTTTAATGCGTTCCTAGAGAAAGCTATGTTGAAAGATGACGGTAGCAATTACATGGACTGGGTCCGTAACTTCAGGATTATCCTCATTGCTGCACAGAAGAATTGCGTCCTGGAAGCACCGTTAGGTGCAAGACCCGTTGCGGGAGCAACGGCAGTTCAGTGTGCCATGCTTTACGGCTTAGAACCGGGACTTCAACGATGTTTTGAATGTCATGGAGCATATGAGATGTTCAGGAGTTGAAGTTAACATTTCAAGCAAATGCCCGGATTGAGAGATATGAAGTCTCCAATAAGTTCTACAACTGCAAAGTGGAGGAGAATAGTTCTGTAAGTGAGCATATACTCAGAATGTCTGGGTACCACAATCACTTGACTCAGCTGGGAGTTAATCTTCCGATTGATAGTGTCATTGACAGAGTTCTTCAATCACTGCCACCAAGCTACAAAATTTCCGTGATGAACTATAATATGCAAGGGATGGATAAGACGATTCCCGAGCTCTTCGCAATGCTAAAGTCTACGGAGGTAGAAATCAACAAGGAGCATCAAGTGTTGATGGTTAACAAGACCACTATTTTTAAGAAAAAGTGCAAAGGGAAGAAGGGGAACTTCAAGAAGAATGGCAAGCAAGTTGCTGCTCAAGTGAACAAGCCCAAGTCTGTACCTAAGCCTAAGACTGAGTGCTTCTACTGCAAAGGGACTGGTCACTGGAAGCGCAACTGGCCCAAGTATTTGGCAGATAAGAAGGATGAAAAAGTGAAAGGTATATTTGATATATATGTTATTCATGTGTACCTTACTAATGCTCGTAGTAGCACCTGTGTATTTGATACTGGTTCTGTTGCTCACATTTGCAACTCGAAACAGGGGCTACGGATTAAGCAAAGATTGGCTAAGGACGAGGTGACGATGCGCGTGGGAAATGGTTCCAAAGTTGATGTGATCGCCGTCAGCACGCTACCTCTACATCTACCTTCGGGATTAGTTTTAGACCTGAATAATTGTTATTTGGTGACAGCGTTAAGCATGAACATTACATCTAGATCTTGTTTGATGCGAGACGGTTATTCATTTAAATCAGAAAATAATGGTTGTTCTATTTATATGAGTAATATCTTTTATGGTCATGCACCCTTGATGAGTGGTCTATTTTGATTGAATCTCGATAGTAGTGATACACATATTCATAGTATTGAAGCCAAAAGATATAAGTTTAATAATGATAATGCAACTTATTTGTGGCACTGCCGTTTAGGTCATATAAGTGCATGAATAAACTACATGCTGATGGGCTTTTGGAATCACTTGATTATGAATCACTTGCTGCTTGCAAACCATGCCTCATGGGCAAGATGACTAAGACTCCGTTCTCCGGAACAATGGAGTGAGCAACAGACTTATTGGAAATAATACATAATGATGCATGCGGTCCGATGAGTGTTGATGCTCGCGGAGGTATCGTTATTTTCTGACCTTCACAGATGATTTGAGCAGATATGGGTATATCTACTTGATGAAATGTAAGTCTGAAACATTTGAAAAGTTCAAAGAATTTCAGAGACAAGTGGGAAATCATCGTAACAAGAAAATAAAGTTTCTATGATCTGATCATGGAGGTGAATATTTCAGTTACGAGTTTGGTCTTCATTTGAAACAATGCGGAATAGTTTCGCAACTGACGCCACCCGGAACACCACAACATAATGGTGTGTCCGAACGTCGTAATCATACTTTATTAGATATGGTGCGATCTATGATGTCTCTTACTGATTTACCACTATCTTTTTGGGGTTATGCTTTAGAGAGGGCTGCATTCACGTTAAATAGGGCACCATCTAAATCCATTGAGACGACACCATATGAACTGTGGTTTGGCAAGAAACCCAAGTTATCGTTACTTAAAGTTTGGGGTTGCGATGCTTATGTGAAAAAGCTTCAACCTGATAAGCTCAAACCCAAATCGGAGAAATGTGTCTTCATAGGATACCCAAAGGACATTGTGGGGTACACCTTCTATCACAGATCCGAAGGCAAGATATTCGTTGCTAAGAATGGATCCTTTCTAGAGAAGGAGTTTCTCTCGAAAGAAGTGAGTGGGAGGAAAGTAGAACTTGATGAGTTAATCGTACCTACTCCCTTATTGGAAAGTAGTTCATCACAGAAAACAATTCCAGTGATTCCAACACCAATTAGTGAGGAAGCTAATGATGATGAGCATGAAACTTCTGATCAAGTTACTACCGAACCTCATAGGTCAACCAGAGTAAGATCCGCACCAGAGTGGTACGGTAATCCTGTTCTGGAAGTCATGTTACTTGACCATGACAAACCTACAAACTATGAGGAAGTGATGATGAGCACAGATTCCGCGAAATGGCTTGAGGCCATGAAATCTGAGATGGGATCCATGTATCATAAAAAAGTGTGGACTTTGGTTGACTTGCCCGAAACTTCTGATCAAGTTACTACCGAACCTCATAGGTCAACCAGAGTAAGATCCGCACCAGAGTGGTACGGTAATCCTGTTCTGGAAGTAATGTTACTTGACCATGACGAACCTACAAACTATGAGGAAGTGATGATGAGCACAGATTCCGCGAAATGGCTTGAGGCCATGAAATCTGAGATGGGATCCATGTATCATAACAAAGTTTGGACTTTGGTTGACTTGCCCGATGATCAGCAAGCCATAGAGAATAAATTGATCTTCAAGAAGAAGACTGATGCTGACGATAATGTTGTTGTCTACAAAGTTCAAATTGTTGTGAAAGGTTTTCGACAAGTTCAAGGAGTTGACTACGATGAGACCTTCTCACCCGTAGCGATGCTTAAGTCTGTCCGAATCATGTTAGCAATTGCTGCATTTTCTGATTAAGAAATTTGGCAAATGGATGTCAAAAACTGCATTCCTTAATGATTTCTTAAAGAAGAGTTGTATATGATGCAACCAGAAGATTTTGTCGATCCAAAAGGTCCTAACAAAATGTGTGAGCAACAGCGATCCATCTATGGACTGGTGCAAGGCTCTCGGAGTTGGAATATACGCTTTGATAGTGTGATAAAAGCATATGGTTTTATAAAGACTTTTGGGGAAGCCTGTATTTAGAAGAAACTGAGTGGGAGCTCTGTAGCATTTCTGATATTATATGTAGATGACATATTGTTGATCGAAAATGATATTTGAGTTTCTGAATAGCATAAAAGGATACTTGAATAAGAATTTTTCAATGAAAGACCTCAGTGAAGCTGCTTATATATTGGGCATCAAGATCTGTAGAGATAGATCAAGACGCTTAATTGGACTTTCACAAAGCACATACCTTGATAAAGTTTTGAAGAAGTTCAAAATGGATCAAGCAAAGAAAGGGTTCTTGCCTGTGTTACAAGGTGTGAAGTTGAGTCAGACTCAATGCCCGACCACTGCAGAAGATAGAGAGAAAATGAAAGGCATTCCCTATGCTTCAGCCATAGGTTCTATCATGTATGCAATGCTGTGTACCAGACCTGATGTGCGCCTTGCTATCAGTTTAGCAGGGAGGTACCAAAGTAATCCAGGAGTGGATCACTGTACAGCAGTCAATAACATCCTGAAATACCTGAAAAGGACTAAGGATATGTTTCTCGTTTATGGAGCGAGAAAGAGCTCCTCATAAATGGTTACGTCGATGCAAGCTTTGACACTGATCCGGATGACTCTAAGTCACAAACCGGATACGTATTTATATTGAATGGAGGAGCTTTAAGTTGGTGCAGTTCCAAGCAGAGTGTCGTGGCGGGATCTACGTGTGAAGCGAAGTACATAGATGATTCAGAAGCAGCAAATGAAGGATCTGGATGAAGGATTTCATATCCAATCTAGGTGCCATACCTAGTGCATCCGGTCCAATGAATATCTTTTGTGACAATACTGGTGCAATTGCCTTGGCAAAGGAATCCGGATTTCACAAGAGAACCAAGCACATCAAAAGACGCTTTAATTCCATCCGCGATCAAGTCAAGGAAGGAGACATAGAGATTTGCAAGGTACATACGGATCTGAATGTTGAAGACCCATTGACTAAGCCTCTCTCACGAGCAAAACATGATCAGCACCAAGACTCCATGGGTGTTAGAATCATTACTATGTAATCTGGATTATTGACTGTAGTGCAAGTGGGATACTGAAGGAAATATGCCCTTGAGGCAATAATAAAGTTGTTATTTATATTTCCTTATATCATGATAAATGTTTATTATTCATTCTAGAATTGTATTAACTGGAAACTTGATACATGTGTGAATACATAGACAAACAGAGTGTCCCTAGTATGCCTCTACTAGACTAGCTCGTTAATCAAAGATGGTTAAGTTTCCTAGCCATAGACATGTGTTGTCATTTGATGAACGGGATCACATCATTAGAGAATGATGTGATGGACAAGACCCATCCGTTAGCTTAGCACTATGATCGTTTAGTTTATTGCTACTGCTTTCTTCATGACTTATACAAGTTCCTATGACTATGAGATTATGCAACGCCTGAATACCGGAGGAACACTTAGTGTCCTATCAAACGTCACAATGTAACTGGGTGATTATAAAGATGCTCTACAGGTGTCTCCGATGATGTTTGTTGAGTTGGCATAGATCGAGATTAGGATTTTTCACTCAGATTGTCGGGGAGGTATCTCTGGGCCCTCTAGGTAATGCACATCACTATAAGCCTTGAAAGCAATGTGACTAATGATTTAGTTGCGGGATGATGCATTACGGAACGAGTAGGGCCCTCTAGGTAATGCACATCACTATAAGCCTTGCAAGCATCCAGGTTCCTCTGTTAGTTATTGACCGGAGATGTGTCTCAGTCATGTCTACATAGTTCTCGAACCCGTAGGGTCCGCACGCTTAACGTTCGATGACGATTCGTATTATGAGTTTATGTGATTTGATGTACTGAAGGTTGTTCGGAGTCCTGGATGAGATCACGGACATGACGAGGAGTCTTGAAATGGTCGAGACATAAAGATTCATATATTGGAAGGCTACATTCGGACACCGGAATGGTTCGGGTCTTTTCGTAGTACTCGGGGTTACCGGACCCCATCCCCCCTGGGAAGTTATTGGGCCTCATGGGCCTAGTGGTGGAAGAGAGGAGGCAAACAAAGGTGTGGCGCGCGCCCCTCCTAGCCCAAACCAAATTGGACTAGGTCTAGCCCCCCTTTCCTTCTCTTCTCCCTCTCCTTCCCCCCTTCTCCTTGTGGAGGTAGGAAAGTGGGGGGGGGGGGGCAAATCCTACTTGGAGTAGGACTCCCCCCTTGGGCACGCCTCCTCCTGGCCGGCCTCCTCCTCCCTCCCTCCTTTATATACGTGTGGAGGGGGCACCCAAAGGCACAACAGACAATCTATTAGCCGTGTGCGGGGCCCCCCTCCACAGTTTTACACCTCGGTCATATCGTCGTAGTGCTTAGGCGAAGCCCTGCGCCGGTAACTTCATCATCACCGTCACCACGCGTCGTGCTAAAATGTTATTTATATATATATATATATATATATATATATATATATATAGATATATATATATATATACACTAATGAGTATTATATCCGAGTTGAAATGATATTTAATTTGTGCATTCTATATTGAAATGTATCCAGTTATTCTTTTTAAAATTGTAATATGATTAATGATTCAACTTTACATGATGTAGTGATTACTAATAACTTTTATTTCAAAACATTTTAAATTATTTGAATTATTTTATAAACTTACTTGAACTCTATACATTATCTATCAGTCTACAGTATTGTCCAAAAATGTTGTTTTCTATGTAGGAAAATTATAATGGTTAAATTTTTTAGGGTATAAATTAACCATCACAATAGATATGTGACATAACTATTTAATGTGTACAATGGTGTGCTCCAATTCTATCTTCAAGGGTCGTGTACAACATGTAGAAAAGTGATCGTAATAAAACACTTTGCTAAAATTCCTTGTCAAGTTGAAGGCCCACGTACTTTTCGTTCATTCCGTGAAGATTTTCTGAAGGAAATATGCCCTAGAGGCAATAATAAAGTTGTTATTTTATATTTCCTTATTCATGATAAAGGTTTATTATTCATGCCTGAATTGTATTTATCGGAAACTTAAATACATGTGTGAATACATAAACAAATACCGTGTCCCTAGGAAGCATCTACTAGACTAGCTCATTGATCAAATATGGTTAAGGTTTCCTAACCATAGACATGTGTTGTCATTTGATAACGGGATCACATCATTAGGAGAATGATGTGATTCACAAGACCCATTTGTTAGATTAGCATATTGATCATTCAGTTTATTGCTATTGCTTTCTTAATTTCAAATACATATTCCTTCTATTATGAGATTATGCAACTCCCGGATAACGGAGGAATACCTTGTGTGCTACCAAATGTCACCACATGACTGGGTGATCATAAAGATGCTCTACAGGTATCTTTGAAGGTGTTTCTTGAGTTGGCATCGATCGAGATTAGGATTTGTCACTCCGAGTATCGAAGAGGTATCTCTGGGCCCTCTCGGTAATACACATCATAAGAAGCCTCGCAAGCAAAGTGGCTAAGGAGTTATTTGCAAGAGGATGTATTACAAAACAAGTAAAGAGACTTGTCGGTAATGAGATTGAACTAGGTATGAAGATACCGACGATCGAATCTCGGGCAAGTAACATACCGATGGACAAAGGGTATTACGTATGTTGTCATAAGGTTCGACCGATAAAGATCTTCGTAGAATATGTAGGAGCCATTATGGGCATCCAGATTCTGCTATTGGTTATTGTCCAGAGAGGTGTCTTGGTCATGTCTACATAGTTCTCGAACCCGTAGGGTCCGCACACTTAGCGTTTGTTAACGATATAGTGTTATATGAGTTATATGATTTGGTGACCGAATGTTGTTCGGAGTCCCGGATGAAATCATGGACATGACAAGGAGCTCCGGAATGATCTGGAGGTAAAGATTGATATATAGGACAATGATATTTGGACACCGAAAGAGTTTCAAGATGTACCGGGTAGAGATCGGGTCACCGCAAGGGGTTTCGGACATCCCGGGGGGTTAATAGGCCATATGGGCCGAAGGGGGGGAACACACCAGCCCAGAAGGGGCTGGTGCGGCCCTGCTAAGGCTGCAACCCTTGGGAAGAGAAGGAAAGGGAGGAGTCGCCCCCCCTCCTTCCCTCTTCTCCCCTCTCCTTTCCCCTCCGACAAATATGGTAAAGGGAGGGCGGCTAGGGAAAGACTCCAAGTAGGATTCGGACCAACTTGGGGCGTCCCTTGGCCTCTCCCCTCTCCCCCCACCTATATATATGTGGGAGGGGGCGCCACACATGACCACGACAATTGCTTACCCGTGTGCGGCACCCCCCTCCACAGTTTAATCCCTCGGTCATATTTTCGTAGTGCTTAGGCGAATCCATGTGGGGATAGCTTCGTCATCACCGTCACCACGCCGTTGTGCTGCCGGAACTCATCCACTACTTCACCATTTTCCTAGAGCAAGAAGGCGAGGACGCCATCAAGCTGAATGTGTGCTGAACACGGAGGTGTCGTATGTTTGGTACTCGATCGGTTGGAGCGTGAAAAAGTTGGACTACATCAACCGCGTTAACAAACGCTTCCTCTTATGGTCTATGAGGGTACGTAGACACACTCTTCCCTCTCATTGTCATGCATATCCGTGGAAAGATCTTTCGTGTGCGTAGAATTTTTTTCCATGCAACGTTTCCCAACAGTGGCATCCGAGCCAGGTCTATGCGTAGATTGTATGCACGAGTAGAACACAAAGAGTTGTGGGCGGTGATAGTCATACTACTTACCACCAATGTCTTATCTTGATTGGGCGGTATTGTGGGATGAAGCGGCCCGGACAAACCATGCATGTCCACGTACATGAAACCGGTTCCACCGATTGAGATGTGATAAGTCTCCAATGTATCTATAATTTTTTATTGTTCCATGGTGTTATATTATCAATCTTGGATGTTTTATAATCATTTTATAGTCATTTAATATCATTTTTTGGTACTAACATATTGACATAGTGCCAAGTGCCCGTTGCTATTTTTTGCATATTTTTTACATCGCAGGAAATCAATATCAAATGGAGTCCAAACGCAGTGAAACTTTTTGGAGAATTTTTTGGACCAGAAGCCAACCAATGGGCCGAAGAAGCACCTGGGTGGGGGGGGGGGGTGCTCCGAGGGGAGCACAACCCACCAGGGCGCCAGGAGGCCCAAGAGCGCCCTGGTGGGTTGTGCCCACCTCGGGTGCCCCGGGACCGCCTCTTTACTCTATAAATACCCCAAAATTCTAGAAATCCTAGGGGAGTCGACGAAAATCAATTCCAGCCGCTGCAGAGTCCAGAACCACCAGATCCAATCTAGACACCATCACGGAGGGGTTCACCACTTCCATTGGTGCCTCTTCGATGATGCGTGAGTAGTTCCTTGTAGACCTTTGGGTCAGTATTTTGTAGCTACATGGCTTCCTCTCTCTCGTTTGATTCTCAATACAATGGTCTCGTGGAGATCCATATGATGTAACTCTTTTTGCGGTGTGTTTGTTGAGATCGGATGAACTTTGAGTTTATGATCAAATCTATCTTTTATATCCATGAAAGTTATTTGAGTTTCTTTGATCTCTTATATGCATGATTTCTTATAGCCTCTTATTTCCTTTTCGATATTTGGGTTTTGTTTGGCCAACTTGATCTATTTATCTTGCAATGGGAAGAGGTGCTTTGTAGTGGGTTCCATCTTACGGTGCTTGAACTCAGTGACAGAAGGGGAACTGACACGTATGTATCATTGCTACTAAGGATAAAACGATGGGGTCTATTTCTAATAACTAGATCTTGTCTACATCATGTCATCGTTCTTATTGCATTACTCAGTTTCTCCATGAATTTAATACACTATATGCATGCTGGATAGCGGCCATGTGTGGAGTAATAGTAGTAGATGCAGGCAGGAGTCAGTCTATTAATCTTGGACGTGATGCCTATATAATGATCATTGCCTGGATATCCTCATTTGAAGTTCTATCAATTGCCCAATAGTAAATTGTTTACCCAACGTTTGCTATTTTTCTCGAGAGAAGCCACTAGTGAAACCTACGGCCCTCGGGTCTCTTTCTCATATTATTTGCCTTTGCGATCTATTTTCCTTTGCTTTTATTTTCAGATCTATTAAAAAAAATACAAAAATACCTTGCTGCAATTTATTCATATTTTATTTTATTTGGCATTCGATCTATGAATCTACTACTATTTACTCACGTCCGTTTGCCAATTTTTTGCGCCACTACCCGAAAGGGATTGACAACCCCTTTTACACGTCGGGTTGCGAGTATTTGTTATTTGTGTGCAGGTGTTGTTTACGTAGTGTTGCTTGGTTCTCCTACTGGTTCAATAATCTTGGTCTCATAACTAAAGGAAATACCTACTGCCGCTGTGCTGCATCATCCCTTCCACTTCGGGGAAATACCGACGTAACTTCAAGCCGCATCAAAAGTAATTTTTGGCGCCATTGCCAGGGAAGATCTTCAACATATACCAAGTTGCTAATCACAAGTCTCATCTCCTCGCAATTTACATTATTTTCCATTTGCCTCTCGTTTTCCTCTCCCCCACTTCACAAAAAATTGCCGTTTTATTCGCCCTCTTTTTCGTTTGCTGTTTTCTTGTCGGATCTATCTGTGTTCTTGCTTTGTAGTCATAATGGCTAGCATGCCTACTCCTCCTTTGTCACCAGATTTTGAAGTTCTATACTTCAAGCAGAGACAAGGAGAAAATTTGAAAGATGCTTGGTATAGGCTTATGGAATCTTATCGTATTTGCAATTCAAAGGGGGACGGTAAGATCTTGCTTTGTAATTTTTACATAGGATTGGCGTTGCATCATAGACAACTCCTAGATTTTGCCGCTAAAGGAAATTTTATTGAGCTTGATGCCAATACTGCCTATGAAATTTTAGAAGGAATTTTGCGGGTTCCACCTGAAAAGAAGGGGTTTTCCCAGAGGGAGTTCAGATGTTGGACAAACTTGGTGATTTTCATAAACATATGGTTGAATTACAGAAATATAATGAACCCCTCAAACACCTCAATGGTAGTATCAATCATATGAATACCTTGATTACTCTTGGCAACAAACGATTGGGTATTTTAGATCTAAAGATGGTTTCTATTCCTGAAAATTTAGGGAAGCGTAAAGAGCCTCCCGGATTTGAGAAAACCAATACCAAATTAGCCAAAACTACGGATGACAAAACTTAGATCCTTTGCTTTATGCCTAGCTAAGGGCGTGAGAGAATAGCGGTTGTTGGGAGGCAACCCAATGAATAAAATTTATTTTTGCTTTTCGCTTTCTGTTCTTGAGTGTGTAGTACAATAGTGCTACTGTTATGATTGTGTTTTTTGTGTTTTAATTAGTGTTTGTGCCAAGTAAAACCTTTAGAATCTTCTAGGGTGATAGTTGTTTGGTCTTGCTGAAAAACATAAAATATTGCGCTCACGAAAACAATTCTTATTATTAACCAGTGCGTGATAAAATACCAATTCTTTTTTCAGAAGATGAATATACAAATTTCTCACGTGGTCCTAATTTTTTCGGAAATTTTGGAGTTACATAAGTATTCGAAATATTCAGATTGCTATAGACTGTTCTGTTTTTGACAGATTCTGTTTTCTTTGTGTTGTGTGCTTGTTTTGATGATTCTATGGTTTTCTTTGATGATTTTTTGCCATAGAAAAGTTGGAATACAGTAGATATAAAGCAAGAATAAATTATGAATTGGTTTGCTACAGTACTTATAGTAGTGATTTTCTTTCTTATACTAACGGATCTTGTCGGAGTTTTGTGTGATTGAAGTTTTCAAGTTTTGGGTTATCTTACGATGGATGAAGTAATGAGGAGTAAGAAGAGCCTAAGTTTGGGGATGCCCCGGCATCCCAAGCTATTATCAGAGAAAGCAAGCAACTAGGCTTGGGGATGCCCCGAGTGGCATCTCCTCTTTCTTCTAACGACAACCGGTATTTTACTCGAAGCTATATTTTTATTCATCACAAACTATGTGTTTTTCTTGAAACATCTTGTATGATATGAGTCTTTGCTTGTTTTGTTTTGTGTTTTTAGTCTTGATTCCTTGTTGGAATGTCGGTGGAAACGACATCTATGGGATCACGGGGAATCCCTTCTACAGTTGGCGGGCGCGGGGCTGTGGAAAGAGCGGGTTTAGAAGATCAACACGGGGAATTTATCCAGGTTCGGGCCGCAAGTGATGCGTAATACTCCTGCTGGTTTGTGTTTATCTGGTGTTCTTGGACTAGCTACAAAGCGTGTAGGGTCCAAAAAGTCCGAATCCTCCTCCAGTATGCCTCGGTCCTCCTTTTATAGCCAAAGGGGGTCGCCACAGTGGCACACGGGAGGTGGAAAGTTTGTATTGTATACAAGTTTATGGCCGGGCACCGTAGGACAAACGCATTAAATGCGCTGCTGACGGGCCCTCTCACTTTATAGGGGACGGCAAGGAAGCTCGTCCCGTCCGTCGCCGCTTCGCCTCGCTCCGACGCGTGTCCAGGCTGACTAGGCGTGCAGAGCCACGCTGGCTGGCTGGCTGCTGAGCTGGTGTGGTGGCAGAGTCTTCACGAAGATCTACATGCCACCACGCAGGTGCTTGCTGAGTTGGCCTGGAAGCTGCTCGTCGCCATGCAGGTGCCTGCCTTGTTGGCGTGTTGACTTCTGTGTTCGAACGGCGGTGGAGCCTTGGCAGGTGGGGGCCTGGCTGCAGTCCCGCAGATGTCTCCGGCAAGGGTCTTGCCGGGGTCTCGCAGGTGTCCCCGGCAAGGGTCTTGCCAGGGGTCTTGTGAGTGTCCCCGGCAAGGATCTTGCCGGGGTTTCCGTCTCCTGGTTCTCATCTAGTCTTGTATGTTCTTGGTCTTTACAAATGTCTGCATGCCACCATGCAGGCGCCTCGTGAGCCTTGGTTCCAATGTTTGTCGATGGTGTCAGAACTCTTAGGCTCAAGGGTGGCGGCTCTACTGGTGTTGGGCAAGTTGTCCCGGCAAGGCCCTTGCCGGGGCTACGGAAGCTGCCCCGGCAAGGTTCCTGCCGGGGAGAGCCCACCTTGTCACTTCGCTCCTCGCGCCTCTCTCTTGGCGTTGCTCTGGTAGTCTTGTGTCTTTGCTTCCTCTTATACCCCGCCAAGTGCGGCTGTAAGCGTGTAGTTGCAACTGCCCGAGCACAGGTAAAGGGGTACAAAAAGAACCCCTACTTTTGTACACCGACAGGATCCCCCGGGCCTGGGCCACATATAAGCGCGGAGCTTTATTGGGCCAGGCCCAGAATGGTGTGCGGGTACACGTGGCAGAGTTTTACCATAGTAACTCCCTCGCCAGTTGCGCTTCCCCACGACCCGCGTTGAATGTGTGACGTGGGGGGTCGTGCGTGGGGCGGTTGCAGCACGCTTGCGTCACGTCGTGGTAAATGGTAAAGAGGCGGCCCGCGCCTTCCCCATAAAATAAAGGAAAACACAGGGGCGCGGCTCATTTACTTAAGTGGACTCGGGGTCGTGGCCTTCAAGGCGCCCGCGCCCCACGGTAACGGGGTGGAAAACAGTCGCTTCACTTGTCTTCTCGATTCTAGCCTGCTCGCCACATGTCCTCGATGCCCCAAGGAGGGTAGGTGGCGGACGCGGAGGGCACGGGCCTTAATGGCGAGGCGAGAAACCGGGTCGTCGCTGATTGGAGCAGCGGGTCGGTCCCGATCCCTCGCGCCCCTGGCGGCCGGATTGGTTAAGTGGGGCGGCCGAGCCCCGGCCCCACCCCTTTATAAGAAGGGGAGTTGGATGGAATCCTTCAATCCTCCATCTCCTTCCACTTTGACTCCTACATTCCCTTCGCTATGGCGAGAGGGCGCGCCGACGTTCCGATGGCAGCGACGAGGGTCTCTGCTCGACAGCGTGCCTTACCTCCCCAAGAGCTCGTGGTGGTGGAGCCGGCCGCGAGAGGAAGAGGGAGGGGCCGAGGTCGAGTCCACCGTGGCACTTGGGGGAGAGGAGGACGGGGCGGCGCACCGGCCGCGCCTCCGCCAGCGGCTCCTCCCCCAATGGAGGGCCATGTCGGAGACCAGCCCCGCGAATTCTTCATCAGGCTACACAAACCAGTGTGCGGTCGCCTCCGTCTCCCCACTCCGTTAGCTCGGGAGATGAAGCTCGACCCGCCACAGGCCTTGAGGCTGCATATGAGGGGCTGCGGGAATGGCAGCATGCGGGTCGACATCGACTTCCCCGCCCCTCACGTCATGTATCTCCGCCGCGGGTGGAAAACCTTCGCCCGTGCACATAGCCTGTTGGAGGGGCTTGTCCTCCACGTTGCATTAATGGAGAGCGGCCTTCTTTCAGTCAAGGTCTTTGGGCACTCGGGAACTCACCTAAGGTGTGCGTGGAGAGCTCCACTGACGATGAAACCTCCTCCTCGAGCAAGAGCGACGAGGAGGACATCGACAGCGATGATGAGGGCGTCAAGCGGGAGGACACTGACTCCGACTCCGACTGATCGCGCCGCCCTCCTGCCTCGGCCATGCGCCCTGCCGAGGGTCTTCCTCGTCAAGCTCTCCATCGGCGCGTTCCCCGCAACTTCCTTTTTGCCTTCACCTGCTACACCTTGGAGGAAAAGGGCAAGAACGGAGATCACAGGGCACCTATCTTTCTTTTAAATTATAGGCACTTGCCAAATCTTAATTTCTAGATAATGTTATCTCTCGAGCCCATGCTTGTGTCCTGTAACCTCCGTTCTTGCATCAGCATGTTAATGAAAAAGTCTAGCCTTGCCGGAACCCGTGCACACGTACGCTCGTGTAGAGGCAAAATGCCTCCTTAATGTAAATAAACGAGTCCTCCCGGCAATCTTCCCTGCCGGCGCCCTCTGCGCCTGCCGGAGAATCATATCTGCCGGGTTATAGACAAAGGGTCCAGCCCCCCGTCCACCTCCTTTTACCAAGGGCTACTACGACCACTCCGACCGAAGCAGCGTTCCGACCGGAAATGGGAGCATCCGAGTTTTTAAAGGAGAGTTGTGAGGTTTTCTAATGCACAAGTCATAGGTTACGAACACGAATGGGCAAGAGGTAAACTTTATTTGTTTGGTTTGCCGGGAATCGCCGTGCCGGGCGGTCTTCTCGACTTCTTACTGGAGCTGGGTCCTTGGCGGGATCGCGCGCCCTTGCCGTGGCTGTAAAGAAGAGAGGGCAAGAGCATGGAACCTTGGTGGTCCACTAACATTTATTGGAATAAAAAAGTGATGACCCACAAGTACACAGGATAGTTGTAGCCTCTTTCAATAAGTAAGAGTGTCGAACCCAACGAGGAGTTAAAGGTAGAACAAATACTCTCTCAAGTCCTATCGGCCACTGATACGACTCTATGCATGCTTGATGTTCGCTTTACCTAGAACAAGTATGAAACTAGAAGTACTTTTGTAGGTGTGATAGGATAGGTTTGCAAGATAATAAAGAGCACGTAAACATAAACTCGGGGCTGTTTAGATAAGGATGCAATAAAGTAAATATATCGATTGTGGAAAAGTGGTGGTAGGACTTGTGGAATTGTCCCTAAGCAATTGACTATGTTACTAGACCGATAATCACTATTGCAATTCTATTTGAGGGAGAGGCATAAGCTAACATATCATCCCTTACATGGAATTCTATTCACTTATGATTGGAACTCTAGCAAGCATCCACAACTACTATAGATTCATTAAGGTAAAACCCAACCATAGCATTAAAGCATCAAGTCCCCTTTTATCCCATACGCAAACAACCTACTTACTCGGTTTGTATTTCAGTCACTCACGCAACCCACCATAAGCAAATCATAAACATATTGCAAACCCTACAGCCGGAATCCCTCACGCTTGCGCGACACGGAGGGCACAATAGGACATCACCAATAATAAAACATGCAACTCAAACCAATCATAGAAATTCATCAATCATCGATAGGACAACGGAAATCTACTCAGACATCATAGGATGGCAACACATCATTGGATAATAATATGTAGCATAAAGCACCATGTTCAAGTAGAGGGTACAGCGGGTTGCGGGAGAGTGGACCGCTGAATATAGACGAGGGAAGGTGATGGATATGTTGGTGAAGATGATGGAGGTGTTTGTGAAGATCGCGGTGATGATGATGGCCCCCGGCGGCGTTTCGGCGCCACCGAAAGCAAGGGGGAGAGAGCCCCCCTTCTTCTTCTTCTTCCTTGACCTCCTCCCTAGATGGGAGAAGGATTTCCCCTCTGGTCCTTGGCTCCCATGGCGTGGGAGGGGCGAGAGCCCCGCCGAGATTGGATCTATCTCTCTGTTCGCGCTTACTATTCTGCCCTAGCACTGCTTCCTTTATATCTGGACATTCGTAATTCGATTGGATTGAAACCTTCGCCCAGATTTTTCTCGTAAAATTAGCTTTCTTGCGGCAAAGAAGAGCGCCAACCACCTTACGGTGGCTCACGAGAGCCCAGGCCGCGCCTGGGGGAGGACGCCCCTGTCTCGTGGGCCACTCCGACACCGCTTCGCTGATTCTTCCTCCGAAAATCCCAAACATTCCAAAATAATTCTCCGTCCATTTTTATCCCGTTTGGATTCCGTTTGATATTGGTTTTCTGCAAAACATAAAACATGCAACAGAGAGGAACTGGCTCTGGGCACTGGATCAATATGTTAGTCCCAAAAATAGTATAAAAAGTTGCCAAAAGTATATGAAAGTTGAAGAATATTGGCATGGAACAATAAAAAATTATAGATACGACGGAGACGTATCAAAAAGCAATATAGTACCCTGGACAAGCATGCATATACGTATACACATAAACATGGAAATCGACAGGAAACTATACATACTAAGGGATTCCTTTCCCGACTGCGCACAGGGTCTGCGCCTGGCTCTGTACATAGGGTTACATGGCTTGTCGACAAGGCTAGTACAAAATGGGGGTTGCCGGGGCTCCCGGCAACCGTGCCTTAGGGGTAAAACTTGCGAAGATGTTCGATATTACAGGAATTGCTCACCGGAATGCCATCTTCGGTCTCCAGGCGGACTGCGCCGGGCCTGGTGACTCGTATTACCTGATAAGGGCCATCCCACTTAGGCGTCAACTTGTTTGAATTCTTGGTGGATTAAATCCGTCGAAGAACAAGGTCGCTTCCTCAAGGCTTTGGGCGTGAACCTTGCAGCTATGATAGCGGCGCAATGCCTGCTGGAAGCGAGCGGCTCACACAGCAGCCCAAAGATGATCTTCCTCAACGAGCATCGCATCCTCTTGGCGCAACTGCTCTTTCTCAAGGTTATCATAAGCGAGCACTCGAGGTGACCCGTATATGAGTTCTGTGGGGAGAACTGCTTCTGCCCTGTAATCCAGGGCAAAGGGTGTTTGGCCAGTAGCTCGATTTGGTGCCGTTCTGATTCACCAAAGAATTGTTGGCAACTCATCAACCCAGCGCCTTCCGCACTTGTGTAGGTTGTCAAAAGTCCTAGTCTTGAGGCCTCGCGGCACTTCTGCATTCGTCCTTTCAGCCTGACCGTTACTTCTGGGAAGACCAACAGAAGCAAAACAAAATTTGCTGCCGAGGTCTTGAATGTACTACATGAAGGTACGGCTCGTGAACTGCGTGTCGTTGTCGGTGATGACTCTGTTGGGCACACCAAAACGGCAGACTAGCCCCTTGAAGAACTGGACGGCTGATTGTGCTGTCACCTTTCTCACTGGTTCCACTTCCGGCCACTTTTTGAACTTGTCGACCGCGACGTACAAGTACTTAAAGCCCCCGACAGCGCGGGGAAAGGGGCCTAGTATGTCGAGCCCCCAGACCAAAAATGGCCAGGAAAGAGGGATTGTCTGAAGAGCTTGGGTTGGTTGATGAAGCTTCTTCGAATGGAACTGGCACGCTTCACACTTGGTTACTAGGGCAGTTGCATCCTGGAGGGCGGTAGGCCAGAAGAAGCCTTGCCGGAATGCTTTGCTGGCAAGGGCTCTCGACCCTATGTGGGAGCCACACATGCCTCCATGTATCTCTGCCAACAGCCTCAGTCCGTCTTCCCTAGGAATGCACTTCAACTTCACGCTGTTCGATCTCCTTATGTGTAGGGCATCATCCACAAACTGGTACATGCTATACCGACGGGCTTCTTTCTCTGCTTCTTCTTGTTCCTCAGGAAGCTCCCCTGTTTCGAGGAAATGGATGGTGTGCTGTGCCCATGTCAGAGCCTAAGGCTCGACGGCAAGGGCTAAAGGCACATCTTCGGCTGCAAGGGCAGCTGCCTCTATGGTCAGAGCTCGAGGCTCCGCCGGGGGTTGCTACTCTCCAGCAAGCTTGGGGCACCCGGCAACGTCCTTGCCGGCGACTCCTGGGAGCTTAGCGGGAAAGTACTTGCTAGGGCCTGCCTTCCTTCGCTTGTTCTGTCCTATTGATGGCTTGACGGACGGTTGAGTTAATTGAAGCACAAAGGTACCTGGTTCCACAGGCAACTTCAGGGCAGCGCGCTTCGACAGGTTGTCAGCTATGCCGTTCTCCGCTCAGGGAACATGTTCTGCTTGCAATCCGTCAAAACACTCTTCCAACTTCCTCACTTCATCCATGTAGGCCTCCATCAACGGGCTCTGGTAATCCTTGTTGACTTCCTTAACGATGAGCTGCAAATCACCTCTGATGATGAGCTTCTTGATTCTGAGATCTGCCGCGATCCTGAGACCGGCAAGCAATCCCTCGTACTCCGCCGTGTTGTTCGTTGAATTTTCCCGGGGAAAGTGCATCTGGACTATGTACTTGAGGTGCTCTCCGGTGGGTGCGAAGAGTAGCACGCCGACACCAGCACCTTGCAGTAGAAAGCACCATCAAAGTACATAAGCCAATCGCGGCAGGTCTCCTTGTCGGGAAGGGTGGTTTCTTGAACCTCTTCGTCGGGCGTTGCGGTCCATTCCGCTATGAATTCTTCCAAGGCTCGGCTCTTGATCGTTGAAGTGCTTTCAAACTTGAGGCCAAAGCTCGACAGCTCCAATGCCCACTCCACAATCCTCCCTGTCACATCTGGGTTGTGGAAAATCCTTTGCAAAGGGAGGCGAGTGACGACGGTGATCTCATGTGTTTGGAAATAGTGATGCAGCTTTCTCGAGGCCATGAGGAGGCCAAAAATTAGCTTCTGCATACCAGAATATCTTGATCTAGCCCCCTGCAAGAGGGAACTGACAAAATAAACAGGATGCTACACCATCTTCTTCTTCTGTCCCACTTCGCCCATCTTCTCAGACTCTGCCTTCCCCTGAATTGGGCCTTGCCGGGGGTTCCGCCTCACCGGCATCAGGCTCTGCCGGGGAGGGCCCCAGCCCGCCATCCGACGGCTCTGCTGCTATTGTTGCTTCTTCCTCAAGTTCTCTTTGCACCACCAGCGCATCAATGACCACTTGATTCGTTGCTGCTAAGTACAGCAGCAATGACTCTTGTGGTTTAGGCGCGACTAGTATTGGCGTGGAGGAGAGGTACCTCTTCAAATCCTGCAGCGCTGCCTCTACCTCCGGAGTCCACTTTACTGGACCCACCTTTTTCAAAACTTTGAAAAAGGGGAGGGCACGCTCAGTAGATTTGGAGATGAACCTACTCAGGGCAGCAACGCAGCCGGCGAGCCTACGGACATCTTTGACCCGTTTTGGCGCCTCAATCTGCTCGATTGCCTTGATCTTGTCGGGATTTGCTCCAATTCCGCGTTTAGACACAAAGAACCCAAGAAGTTTGCCGGAGGGGACACCGAACACGCACTTCTCTTGGTTGACCTTCAGGTTGATCTTATGCAGATTTGCAAATGTTTCTTCTAAATCTTGCACGAGCGTGGCCCTGTCCTTGGTTTTGACCACTGTGTCATCCATATAACCTTCCATATTTCTATGTACCTGGGGCTCAAAACCAATCTGGACTGCTCGGGCAAATGTTGAACCAGCGCTCTTCAAGCCGAAAGGCATACGTACAAAACAGTACGTACCACACGGGGTGATGAACACGGTTTTTCTTCGTCTTCCTTCATCATGAAGGTCTAGTGGTATCCTGAATAAGCGTCGAGGAATGATAGTAGGTCACACCGGGCAGTGGAGTCCACAGTCGGGTCGATGCGTGGCAGAGGGAAAGGATCCTTTGGACAAGCTTTATTTATATTTGTGTAGTCAATACACAGCCTCTATTTCCCATTTGGCTTGCACACCACTACTGGATTGGCCAGCCACGTAGGGTGGAGCACTCCTCTAACCAGGCATGCTGCCTCTAACTTCCTGATCTCCTGATAATGAACTCTTGTCGCTCCAAAGCTTGCTTCCCGACCTTCTGCTTGACGGGCCGTGCATGAGGACAGACAGCAAGATGGTGCTCAATGACCTCCCTAGGAACACCGGGGATGTCGTATGCTTGCCATGCAAACACATCGACATTCACCCGCAGGAAGGCGATGAGCGCACTTTCCTATTTGCTGTCGAGGGTGGAGCTTATAGTGAAAGCCCCGCCCGTGCCGTCCTCCTTGACGGACATCTTCTTGGTTTCTAGTGGTGCAGCCTTGGACTTCTTGCTCTTGCCGGTGGATCTCTCTGGCATGTCTTCAATGGGAGCGCAGCACTCCGAAGAGGTGCACTTGCCGAACTGGGTGCAAGAGGTCTTGCCAGAAGAGATCTCACCGGAAGGGGTTGTAACGCCCCGGATTCGATGCGCCAGGTGTCTGCCAGTTATTCGTCGTCTTTGCCATGTCATTTGCTTGCGTGTTGCACTTTTCCATGTCATCATCTGCATTTCATATCATGTCATCATGTGCATTTCATTTTGCATACGTGTTCGCCTCATGCATCCGAGCATTTTTCCCGTTGTCCGCTTTGCAATCCGCACTCCTATGTCTCCGGCGCCCCTTTACCTCTTTTCATGTGCGGATGTTAAACGGTCTCGAACGGACCGAGGTTTGTCAAGCGGCCTTGGTATAGCACCGTAGACCGCTTTGTCAAGTTTCGTGCCATTTGGAGGTCGTTTGATACTCCAACGGTTAACCGGGTAACCGCAGAAGCCCTCTTTTGATGCAGCCCAACACCCCTTCCAAAGTGGCCCAAAACCCAGCAAACTCCCCTCCATTCTCTCGGTCGTTCGATCACGATCGCGTGGCCGAAAACCTCACCTCATTTGGACTCTCCTAGCTCCCTCTACCTATTTATAGGTGCCTCCCCCCGAAAAAAATCGCAGATGAACCCTAACCCTCTCCCTCCTCGCGCGCCGGACACGTCCGCGCCGCCGACGGACGCGTCCATCCCGCTGCCACGTCGCCCGGCCAATGGCGAGGCGACACGTCACCCCCGCCGCCGCTCCACTCACACGCGCCACGCCACCGCCTCAGCGCCCACCTCGCCGTCGCCGCCCGGGGCCAGATCCGCCCGCCTGGGTCGGTCCGGTCTGCCGCTGGGCCGTGGCGCCAGCGCCGCCACCGCGCTTCGCCGAGCCGCCTCCGCCGCCGCCAGACCCCGCTCAGCCACCGCCCGCCCGGCGCCCAGCGCCGCGTCGCCTCCCTGCCGCCGCCGCCGAGGCGCTCGCCGCCCGCTGATCCGCCTCGCCCGCGGATCCAGCCGCGCCTCCCGGCCGCTGAGGCCGCCGCCGCCAGTGCGTCGCTGCCGCCGCCGCCCGCTCCCGCCGTCGCCGCTTCGCCGCTCCGCCATCCGGCAGCGCTGCGCTGCCCAGGCCGCGCCGCCGCCGCCGCCACGCTTCGCCAGCGCCCGCCGGGCCTCCTCCCCGCCGCCTGCTCCTCTCCGGCCTCCTCCCTCCGCCGATGCCTCAGATCCGCGAGCTCCCGGCCCTCGAGATCCGTGCGGTTGACTTCTTTCCTCCCCTCAAAAATCCACCAAGTCCCCAAATTATTGCATATTCTCATTGCATTTTCATCATGTCATAACTCGCATGTAGCTCCGCTTTCGTGCGTGTAATATGTCAAAATGTTCGTCTCGATGAGTAGATCATTCCATCTCATTGCATCATTTTCATTTGAGCTCATCTTGATGCCCGAAATGCTGTTGGAAAAGTGCTATGTGATGTTAGTTTCGCTTTCAATGTAACATGCACTTTTGTCATTTTTTCCATGATTGATGTGTGCACCCTATGAACTTGAGTCCTACATTTGTTTTGTAATATGCCATGCCATCTTTCCAGGGGTGTATGCCATGTATTTTTGTGATCTCTGTGGTGACTAGCACAAGCATGCAAACTAGGCTTCCTGATGTTGCTGATTTCAGCCCTGTTTTGCTGATATTTTTATGCCATGTTAACTTGATGCTACAGAGAGTTTCATGCTTATTTTGAGATACTTCAGTAAGGATGTTTTGTTAAACATGTCTTTCTCTATCCAGCCATGCCCTTGTTTGCAATTATGGAGTGCCATAGCTTGAGTCAATCGAGCTCTACTTTTGCTATAAAATGTTCCTGGCAGATTGTTTACATGTTATTCAATTTTGCCAAGGTTGTTGTAGTTGATCCAAGCATGCTATGATGTTGTTCTTGCCATGTATAGCTTCTATGCCATGTCTTCTTACTGTTTGTTGCCTTGCCATGCCATGTATTGCTCTGTGGTGAGTGGTTCAAGCTCACCAACATGCCTACTCATCGTTGTTCCTGCCATGTATGAATCTGTAATATAACTTGCCATGTTTACATGGGTGCCATCATATCTTCTGGTCCTTTTTGGCTCATGGTCAGTAAGGGACTTTCGTTCTATGCATTTAGTAGATTCATGCCATGCCTTTTTTTGCCATGTTAAGTTCCTGTAACATGTTGTTTGATAGCTCTAAACATTGCAACCTGATGTTATTTCTGCTAAAGTCTGAAACTGTTATTATTTGCAATCTTGCCATGTCATTTTGAGCATGTTCTAGTGATTTCTGGAGATAGCTCAGTGTTCATGTTTTGTAATGCTTTACCTGTACATCATGCCTATGCCTTTTGTTTTCTTGTTGAGGTCCTGTAGCATGTTGTTTTGGTGCTTGCAATATGCCTACTTGCTGTTTTGGACAGATTGTGGTCATGACTTGTTTCATGTGTATGTGTTGAACCGCTGTTCGCTTTTGAGTGTGCTCTATATGAAACTTGCTTGATTTTGCATGTAGTTTCATATTATCATGTTGCATCCTTGTTTCGAGGTGTTTGCTTGATGTTTGGGTGCATTTTGCATCAATGCCATGTTTATCTTGTTTTGCTCATATCTTCTAGGCCGTAGTAATCAATCTAATGAACTTTATATGTAACTTGACTAGAATTTCGCGTAGATCATCGTGGTGCATCTTAAATTGCTGTTTAACAACTTGAACATAAGGTTTATTCAGATCTGGACCAATTTCGAAATTTGCATATGAGGACTTACCGGAATTGTTATATGTTGTTCCCGGCCTCATTTAAACTTGCCTTGATGTGTTGCTCTTGTTTGCATCATCTCTTGCCATGAGTGGCCTCATCTAGAATTGTCATGCATCATGCTTGGTTGTGCATCATGCCTTGTTCATGTGTGGTGTGTGCTTTTTCTTGTTAGTTCCCGTTTCGTTGCGATCGTGAGGATTCGTTCGTCTACGCTTGGTTCGGCTTCATCCGTTCATCTTCTTCATGGACTCGTTCTTCTTCCTTGCGGGATTTCAGGCAAGATGACCGCTACCCTGGATCTCACTACTATCATTGCTATGCTAGTTGCTTCGTTCTATCGCTATGTTGCGCTACCTATTACCTGTTTATCAAGCCATCCCAAATTGCCATGTCAGCCTCTAACCTTTGTCACCCTTCCTAGCAAACCGTTGTTTGGCTATGTTACCGCTTTGCTCAGCCCCTCTTATAGCGCTTTTTAGTTGCAGTGAAGATGAAGTTTGTTCCTTGTTGAACATGGAGATGTTGTTCCTTGTTGCAACATGTTTACTTGTTGGGATATCACAATATATCTTATTTAATTAATGCATCTATATACTTGGTAAAGGGTGGAAGGCTCGGCCTTATGCCTGGTGTTTTGTTCCACTCTTGCCGCCCTAGTTTCCGTCATATCGGTGTTATGTTCCCGGATTTTTGCGTCCCTAACGCGGTCGGGTGATTTATGGGACCCCCTTGAGAGTTCGCTTTGAATAAGACTCCTCCAGCAAGGCCCAACATTGGTTTTACCATTTGCCTCACCTAGCCCTTTTTTTCCCTTGTGTTTCCGGAGCCCAAGGGTCGTCTTTATTTTAGCCCCCCCAGGCCAGTGCTTCTCTAAGTGCTGGCCTGAACCGAGTAGACTGCGGGGCCCCCTCGTGGCAACTCGAGGTTTGGTTTTACTCGTAGGATGTCTCATCCGGTGTTGCCCTGAGAACGAGATATGTGCAGCTCCTATCGGGATTGTCGGCGCATCGGGCGGCTTTGCTGGTCTTGTTTTATTACCGTCAAAATGTCTTGTAGCCGGGATTCCGAGACTGATCGGGTCTTCCCGGGGAGAAGGAATATCCTTCGTCGATCGGGAGAGCTTATCATGGGCTAAGTTGGGACACCCCTGCTGGGTTTGAACTTTCGAAAGCCGTGCCCGCGGTTATGTGGCAGATGGGAATTTGTTAATGTCCGGTTGTAGAGAACCCGAAGTTGATCTTAATTAAAATACACCAACCATGTGTATAACCGTGAGTGTCTCTTTTCAGGGTTGATCGAGAGGAGAACACGGTTTCTTGGGTTATGTCTGACGTAAGTAGGAGTTCAGGATCACTTCTTGATCATTACTAGTTGACGACCGTTCCTTTGTTTCTCTTCTCGCTCTCATTTGCGTATGTTAGCCACCATATATGCTTAGCCGCTGCTGCAACCTCACCACTTTACCCCTTCCTTTCCCTTTAAGCTTTGCTAGTCTTGATACCCATGGTAATGGGATTGCTGAGTCCTCGTGGCTCACAGATTACTACACCACCAGTTGCAGGTACAGGTTGCGATGATCTTGACGCGAGAGCGATGTTTGCTTGTATTGAGTTCTTCTTTGCTTCCTCTTCGATCGGGGATAGGTTCGGTCGGCAGCCTGGGCTAGCAGGGTGGATGTCGTTTGAGCCTCTGTTTATGTTTCATCCGTAGTCGGATGTTGATCTTGTATATATGTTGATGTATTCTTGTGGCATTGTATGTCTTGGATGTATCCCTATCTATTATGTAATGTTGATGTAATGATATCCACCTTGCAAAAGCGTTTCAATATGCGGGTCTATCCTTGGTGGGACCGTCGAGTTCCTTTTGGATAGGGTCGCATATTGGGCGTGACAAGTTGGTATCAGAGCCTCGACCGACCTTAGGAGACCCCTTGATTGATCGTGTAGTTTGGCCGATGTTGAGTCTAGAATAAAACTATTTTCGGAGTTTAGTTATATCGGAGAGTAGGAATTCTTTTTACTCCTCAGCCCCTTCGTCGCTCTGGTAAGGAATCTTGACGTAGGTGTTTTGAATTACTTCTCTTCCCCTTCAAATTTTCTTTAGGATCACGCAGTTGTTTCTTCGATCGTTGTTCCTCAGCTCTTTGCATCCGGTGCATTTCTCCTCAAGTTGACTCGAGCCTCTTCATCTTTGAGTTCTATCCCCAGTTGATTTGTTTTCCCACCCACCCACCCTTTTTCTTGTTGGAACCGGAGTCCGTAATCGAGTATCCATCCTACTCATGTGAAGTCTTTTCTTTCTTTCCTCAATGATTTCAACTGGTGTCTTCTCTTCAAGATATTCGTCGGTTTCCCCTTCCTAGTTGCCTTTGTTTTCCCGCCCTCCCACCCTCTTCTTCCCGGAGTCTGAGTCTGTTTCGAGCATCAATGTCATTCATGTGGAGCCTCTTCAGTCTTTCGTAAATTATCTCAACCGGTGAATTCTCGTCTCGTTCGTCATTCTTCATCTCTTTTTCTTCTCCGTTGGATTCAATTCCATTTTCGAGTTGATCACATTATTTTCCTTGGTTAAAATGTTTTCCCCTTGCTCGTTCGCCTCTCGCCAGTTTATCCTTCCGGAGTGTTCAAGACATCTCAGGAGATTCGTCTGTGTTCCAATTAATTCGAGGTTGTCACCTCATTCAAATATTTCATTTGTTCCGGTGCATCATCTATCTGTTCAACAATCCTTTCCAACGGTGTTTTCTTTTAGTGGGCCCTAACCCACAGGTCTTTTCCCAGGATCTTACCTGACTCTTCTAATTATCCGGAGCCATTCCAAATTCTTTTCGGAGTTTGACGTAAGTATGAATTTCATCAGTCAGATGTTTTTCCATGATCAATTTCAAATCATTTCATTGTTGACTCAACCTCTTTTCTTTTCATTCTACCGGAGTACCTCAGTTATGTTGGTGGTGTTTCTCGTCGTCATTTGAAGAACGAAGAAGAATTTTTCCTCTAAATCTTGTCCGTTCTCCCGGAGATTCATGGTGCTAGCTCGTGTTATCCTATCTAATTGTTTCGAGTCATGCAAATTATTTTCATCCATCCAGAGTTTTTCAGGAGTTACTTTCCGTATCAATCATCCGGAGGCCATCTTTTCGGAAGATTGCTTCGTTCCAAGTTTTTCAAAATCGTTCTCCAATTATTCTATATCCGTGCCCCTTCGTTCGTCTCAATATTCTTTCGGTGCTTCGTTCAAGTATTCTTCTATCAGTTCGCGATCTCTTTGTTCTCTTGCATTTTAATTCCCTCAAGTATCTCCGTGCTTTTCTAATTCTTCCCGGTGATTCATTCTCTTTCATCAGTCATTTCGAATTCTTACGGTGGTTCATTCAGATTCTTTTTCCTTTGTTATCGTATCAATCCATTCCTTCTTTCAATCATACCGGTGATTCATGAAGACTTTCTCAAGTTTTGTGCGATGTTTCCCCTTAATCCTTTTTCAACGAGAATAAGTATTATGCAAATCCATTGTTGGTCATCAATTTAATTTGATGAAGGATAAGCATACAATAAATCTTATTCTTATTTCATCAAAGTGATTAATCCCTTCCTTTAGAGTTTGTTCTTGATGAATAAATTCTAGTTCCAAGTGTTATCATCTTTCTTTTCCGGAGTTCAATTTCCTCGGCCTTTTCGTCGGAACCTCCATCTAATTCATCACAAGGCTCATCTTATTCTTTCGTCCTTCATTCTATCTCATCATCCTTTCGTTACCGGAGTTCCTTATGGTGGTTCTTCATGATTTAATTCATTCTTCAAGAGTTCATCAAGATTTTGTTGGTGGAGTTCAAATATCTTTTCTTCTTGCATCCCTAAGTGTAATTAATTCTCCGTATTCTTTAGAATTGGAGTTTTGCATTTCTTTGTTCTTCTCAGATATTCAAATCCGTTCAATCCTTCCTTCTAAGTTCTTTTCATTCGATTCTTTCAATTCTTCCGGAGGCATTGTGTTGTTCCTCTCGTCAACTATTGTTCCATTTTGCCAAACTCAGTTCCAACTCCTTCCATGTTTCAGCCGGAGTGCCGCCTAAATCCTTTCAGTCTTATCCGTTTCTTTTCTCATTCTAACCACTCCGGTTAGAACGAGTTGTTTCATAGTCTATCTGTTTCCGTGAGCATTTGATTCTCGTCATTCTCGTCGTTCCTCAAATCTTCTCGAACGCTCTTGATTCTTTGCTTCTTATCTTGAGTTCTTGTTTCACCTCATCCCTTTTCTCTTCCATCTCGGTCCTAAGATCTCGGGACGAGATCTCTTGTTAGTGGAGGAGTGTTGTAACGCCCCGGATTCGATGCGCCAGGTGTCTGCCAGTTATTCGTCCTCTTTGCCATGTCATTTGCTTGCGTGTTGCACTTTTCCATGTCATCATCTGCATTTCATATCATGTCATCATGTGCATTTCATTTTGCATACGTGTTCGTCTCATGCATCCGAGCATTTTTCCCGTTGTCCGTTTATCAATCCGGCACTCCTATGTCTCCCGGCGCCCCCTTTTACCTCTTTTCATGTGCGGGTGTTAAACGGTCTCGGAATGGACCGAGGTTTGTCAAGCGGCCTTGGTATAGCACCGGTAGACCGCCTGTCAAGTTTCGTGCCATTTGGAGGTCGTTTGATACTCCAACGGTTAACCGGGTAACCGCAGAAGCCCTCTTTTGATGCAGCCCAACACCCCTTCCAAAGTGGCCCAAAACGCAGCAAACTCCCCTCCATGCTCTCAGTCGTTCAATCATGATCACGTGGCCGAAAACCTCACCTCATTTGGACTCTCCTAGCTCCCTCTACCTATTTATAGGTGCCTCCCCCCGAAAAAAATCGCAGATGAACCCTAACCCTCTCCCTCCTCGCGCGCCGGACACGTCTGCACCGCCGACGGATGCGTCCATCCCGCTGCCACGTCGCCCGGCCAATGGCAAGGTGACACGTCGCCCCCGCCGCCGCTCCCCTCCACTCACACCGCGCCACGTCACCGCCTCCAGCGCCCACCTCGCCGTCGCCGCCGGGGCCAGATCCGCCCCCCGGGTCGGTCCGGGCTGCTGCCTGTGGCGCCAGCGCCACCACCATGCTTCGCTGGAGCCGCCTCGCGCCGCCGCGGACCTCAAGGCTCAGCCACCTCGCCGCGGCGCCCGCGGCCGCGTCCGCCGCCCGCCTCGCCGCCGCCCCTCGCCGCCGAGGCGCCGCCTTCGCCAGCGCGCTGGATCCACACGCCTCGCCTGCCGCCCGCCAGTGCGCCGGCCACCATGGCGTCGTCGCCGAGGCGCCGCCCGCTCCCGCCATCGCCCCTAGCCGCTCCGCCGTCCGGCTGGCCGCCGCCGCGCCGCCCGGCCAAGCCCCGAGCCGGGCCTCCTCCCCGCCCGCCTCCTCTCAGCCTCCTCCCTCCGCCCGATGCCTCAGATTCGCGAGCTCTCAAGGTCCTCGAGATCCGTAAGTTGACTTCTTTCCCTCCAAATCCACTAAGTCCCCGAAATTGTTGCATATTTTGTTGCATTTTCATCATGTAATAACTCTGTGCATGTAGCTCCGTTTCGTGCGTGTAATATGTCAAAATGTTCGTCTCGATGAGTAGATCATTCCATCTCATTGCATCATTTTCATTTGAGCTCATCTTGATGCCCGAAATGCTGTTGGAAAAGTGCTATGTGATGTTAGTTTCTGTTTCTTAACAGAACATGCACTTTTGTCATTTTTGCCATGATTGATGTGTGCACCCTATGAACTTGAGTCCTACATGTGTTTTGTAATATGCCATGCCATCTTTCCAGGGGTGTATGCCATGTATTTTTGTGGTCTCTGTGGTGACTAGCACAAGCATGCAAACTAGGCTTCCTGATGTTGCTGATTTCAGCCCTGTTTTGCTGATATTTTTATGCCATGTTAACTTGACGCTACAGAGAGTTTCATGCTTATTTTGAGATACTTCAGTAAGGATGTTTTTTTAAACATGTCTTTCTCTATCCAAGCATGCCCTTGTTTGCAATTATGGAGTGCCATAGCTTGAGTCAATCGAGCTCTACTTTTGCTATAAAATGTTCCTGGCAGATTGTTTACATGTTATTCAATTTTGCCAAGGTTGTTGTAGTTGATCCAAGCATGCTATGATGTTTTTATTGCCATGTATAGCTTCTATGCCATGTCTTCTTACTGTTGGTTGCCTTGCCATGCCATGTGTTGCTCTGTGGTTAGTGGTTCAAGCTCACCAACATGCCTACTCATCGTTGTTCCTGCCATGTATGAATCTGTAATATAACTTGCCATGTTTACATGGGTGCCATCATATCTTCTGGTCCTTTTTGGCTCATGATCAGTAAGGGACTTTTGTTCTATGCATTTAGTAGATTCATGCCATGCCTTTGTTTGCCATGTTAAGTTCCTGTAACATGTTGTTTGATAGCTCTAAACATTGCAACCTGATGTTATTTCTGCTAAAGTCTGAAACTGTTATTATTTGCAATCTTGCCATGTCATTTTGAGCATGTTCTAGTGATTTCTGGAGATAGCTCAGTGTTCATGTTTTATAATGCTTTATCTGTACATCATGCCTATGCCTTTTGTTTTCTTGGTGAGGTCCTGTAGCATGTTGTTTTGGTGCTTGCAATATGCCTACTTGTTGTTTTGGACAGATTGTGGTCATGACTTGTTTCATGTGTATGTGTTGAACCGTTGCTCCGTTTTGAGTGTGCTCTATATGAAACTTGCTTGATTTTGCATGTAGTTTCATATTATCATGTTGCATCCTTGTTTCGAGGTGTTTGCTTGATGTTTGGGTGCATTTTGCATCAATGCCATGTTTATCTTGTTTTTGCTCATATCTTCTAGGCCGTAGCTCCGAATCTAATGAACTTTATATGTAACTTGACTAGAATTTCGTGTAGATCATCGTGGTGCATCTTAAATTGCTGTTTAACAATTTGAACATAAGGTTTATTCAGATCTGGGCCAATTTCGAAATTTGCATATGAGGACTTACCGGAATTGTTATATGTTGTTCCCGGCCTCATTTAAACTTGCCTTGATGTGTTGCTCTTATTTGCATCATCTCTTGCCATGAGTAGCCTCATCTAGAATTGTCATGCATCATGCTTGGTTGTGCATCATGCCTTGTTCATGTGTGGTGTGTTTACTATGTTGTGTGCTTCTTCTTGTTAGTTCCGCTTCGCTTGCGATCGTGAGGATTCGTTCGCTCACGCTTGGTTCGGCTTCATCCGCTCATCTTCTTCATGGACTCGTTCTTCTTCCTTGCGGGATTTCAGGCAAGATGACCGCTACCCTGGATCTCACTACTATAATTGCTATGCTAGTTGCTTCGCTCTATCGCTATGTTGCGCTACCTATTACCTGCTTATCAAGCCATCCCAAATTGCCATGTCAGCCTCTAACCTTTGTCACCCGTCCTAGCAAACCGTTGTTTGGCTATGTTACCGCTTTGCTCAGCCCTCTTATAGCGTTGTTAGTTGCAGGTGAAGATGAAGTTTGTTCCTTGTTGAACATGGAGATGTTGTTCCTTGTTGGAACATGTTTACTTGTTGGGATATCACAATATATCTTATTTAATTAATGCATCTATATACTTGGTAAAGGGTGGAAGGCTCGGCCTTATGCCTGTGTTTTGTTCCACTCTTGCCGCCTCTAGTTTCCGCCATATCGGTGTTATGTTCCCGGATTTTGCGTCCCTAACGCGTCGGGTGATTTATGGGACCCCTTGACAGTTCGCTTTGAATAAGACTCTCCAGAAGGCCCAACATTGGTTTTACCATTTGCCTCACCTAGCCCTTTTTTTCCCTTGGGTTTCGGAGCCCAAGGGTCATCTTTATTTAGCCCCCCTGTGCCGTTGCTTCTCTAAGTGCTGGCCTCGAACCGAGTAGATCATGGGCCCCCTCGTGGCAACTCGAGGTTTGGTTTACTCGTAGGATGTCTCATCCGGTGTTGCCCTGAGAACGAGATATGTGCAGCTCCTATCGGTATTGTCGGCGCATCGGGCGGCTTTGCTGGTCTTGTTTTATTACTGTCGAAATGTCTTGTAGCTCTTGTAGCCGGGATTCCGAGACTGATCGGGTCTTCCCGGGGAGAAGGAATATCCTTCGTCGATCGGGAGAGCTTATCATGGGCTAAGTTGGGACACCCCTGCAGGGTTTGAACTTTCGAAAGCCGTGCCCGTGGTTATGTGGCAGATGGGAATTTGTTAATGTCCGGTTGTAGAGAACCCGAAGTTGATCTTAATTAAAATACACCAACCGTGTGTATAACCGTGAGTGTCTCTTTTCAGGGTTGATCGAGAGGAGAACACGGTTTCCTGGGTTATGTCTGACGTAAGTAGGAGTTCAGGATCACTTCTTGATCATTACTAGTTGACGACCGTTCCTTTGTTTCTCTTCTCGCTCTCATTTGCGTATGTTAGCCACCATATATGCTTAGCCGCTGCTGTAACCTCACCACTTTACCCCTTCCTTTCCCTCTAAGCTTTGCTAGTGTTGATACCCATGGTAATGGGATTGCTGAGTCCTCGTGGCTCACAGATTACTACACCACCAGTTGCAGGTACAGGTTGCGATGATCTTGACGCGAGAGCGATGTTTGCTTGTATTGGAGTTCTTCTTTTGCTTCCTCTTCGATCGGGGATAGGTTCCAGGTCGGCAGCCTGGGCTAGCAGGGTGGATGTCGTTTGAGCCTCTGTTTATGTTTCATCCGTAGTCGGATGTTGATCTTGTATATATGTTGATGTATTCTTGTGGCATTGTATGTCTTGGATGTATCCCTATCTATTATGTAATGTTGATGTAATGATATCCACCTTGCAAAAGCGTTTCAATATGCGGGTCTATCCTTGGTGGGACCGTCGAGTTCCTTTTGGATAGGGTCGCATATTGGGCGTGACAGGGGTCTTGTCAGCAGAGGTCTTGTCGGCCTTCTGCCTTCCCGGGGCTTCAGCAGCAGCAGCAAGTGCTTTGGCGGTAGTTACTGCAACTGCCTCTCGGTAGAGTTGGTCAGTGCAGATGAGCGCGTCTTTCTTGTCAGAGGGTACATTGATGATGTTCAGCGGCCCCGGCATCTTCAATGTGTTGTAGGCATAGTGTGACGCCGCCATGAACTTGGCTAGCGCTGGGCGGCCAAGGATCCCATTGTACAGCAAAGGGATCTTGGCGACATAAAAAATGATCTTCTCCGTCCTATAGTTCAGCACGCCCCCAAACGTAACGGGCAGCATGATTTTACCTTTCGATTGACTTGTTCCCGGGTTGACCCCTTGAAACGTGCCCGTCTCCTCAAGATCTCCATCAGGAATCTGCAGCTTCTTGATCACAGCGGGCGAGATCAAATTCAGACCGGCCCCACCGTGAACCAGCATTTTTGTCACCTTGAGGTTGTGTATTATTGGTGAAACCAACAACAGCAAACACCCGGTCGCAGTTGTGCGATCAGGGTGATCCTCGGTATAAAAAATGATGGGCGTGCGGGACCACTTCAGTGCCTTCTGGGCATCGAACGATGGTTCTGCCGCAGTGACCTCACGTCCCGACTGCTTCAATTGGCGGTGAGAGGTGTGCAGTGAGGCGCCACCGTCGACGCACATGGCCTCTGTAGATTTCTGGAAATCGTGCTCGCCGGACTCGTCGTCCTCGTCATGATCATCATCTTCCTCCTTCTTGTCGCGGCCCCGAGCGGGCCTCTCTTGTTGATTATCTTTGCCGCTGCGACCTCCTTGTCCGACACGCTTCTTGCCAAATCCCTCAGCACCATCCTGATCCTTCTCATTGTCCCGCCTTTCATATTCAGCTTTCTGCTTCTTTGCAAGCAGCTCAACCTGTCGGCAGTTCTGGAGGTCATGGCCCTTGGTGCGGTGGATCTTGTAGTACTGCTTGTCGGAGCCTCCTGGCTTGTGTCGACGGCCACCAAGGCCCGGCAGGCGGTGCACCCGGCAGCCTTAGCCTTCTTGGCGGCACCGGGGTTGCCGGATCCCTCAACGCCAAGCACAGTCTTTCCCTTACGCTTCTTGTTGCGGTGTCGGCCCTTCTTCGTCGGGACAGCGGCGTCTTCGTCCGTGGAGTCGGTTTCCACGCCGGCGTCATCACCGGGGTACTTCCTTCATTCCTCAGCCCGAGCACATCTATCTGTGAGAACATAAAGTTTGACTACATCCTTGACCTTGTTCATCGCCAGCTCTTCACGCATCTTACGGTTGCGTACGTTCTGATGGAACGCACTGACGACAGCGGCGGGATGAACATCTGGGATGGTGTACTCCACACGGCTGAATCTTTGTATGTACTTACGTAGGGACTCGCCATCCTTCTGGGGGATGACATGCAAGTCATTTGCCTGGCCAGGAGCTTGGTGGCCTCCGGTAAAGGCACCAACAAACTCGTGGCACAGATCCGACCAGGAAGAGATGGAATCCACTGGCAGGTGCATCAACCACGACATGACGTTGGGCTTAAGCGCCAATGGAAAGTAGTTGGCGGGCACCTTGTCATTGCGAGCCCCAGCGGCTTGCATCGCGATGGTGTAGATGCTGAGGAACTCCGACGGGTGAGTCTTGCCGTTGTACTTTTCCCCAACATCAGGCTTGAACATGCGGTGGGAGGGCCACTGGAACTACCGCAGCTCTCGGGTAAAGGCCGGACAACCCACCTCGTAAGGCAGGTCGCCAGAGCCTGAAGGAAATATGCCCTAGAGGCAATAATAAAATTATTATTTATTTCCTTATATCATGATAAATGTTTATTATTCATGCTAGAATTGTATTAACCGGAAACATAATACATGTGTGAATACATAGACAAACATAGTGTCACTAGTACGCCTCTACTTGACTAGCTCGTTTATCAAAGATGGTTATGTTTCCTAGCCATGGACAAAAGAGTTGTCATTTGATTAACGGGATCACATCATTAGGAGAATGATGTGATTGACTTGACCCATTCCGTTAGCCTTAGCACTTGATCGTTTAGTATTTTGCTATTGCTTTCTTCATGACTTATACATGTTCCGATGACTATGAGATTATGCAACTCCCGTTTACCGGAGGAACAATTTGTGTGCTACCAAACGTCACAACGTAACTGGGTGATTATAAAGGAGCTCTACAGGTGTCTTCGAAGGTACTTGTTGAGTTGGCGTATTTCGAGATTAGGATTTGTCACTCCGATTGTCGGAGAGGTATCTCTGGGCCCTCTCGGTAATGCACATCACTATAAGCATTGAAAGCAATGTAGCTAATGAGTTAGTTACGGAATGATGCATTACGTAACGAGTAAAGATACTTGCCGCTAACGAGATTGAACTAGGTATTGGATACCGACGATCGAATCTCGGGCAAGTAACATACCGATGACAAAGGGAACAACGTATGTTGTTATGCGGTTTGACCGATAAAGATCTTCGTAGAATATGTAGGAGCCAATATGAGCATCCAGGTTCCGCTATTGGTTATTGACCGCAAACGTGTCTCGGTCATGTCTACATAGTTCTCGAACCCGTAGGGTCCACACGCTTAAGGTTTCGATGACAGTTATATTATGAGTTTATGAGTTTTGATGTACCGAAGAAGTTTGGAGTCCCGGATGAGATCGGGGACATGACGAGGAGTCTCGAAATGGTCGAGACGTAAAGATCAATATATTGGGCAACTATATTCGGACATCGGAAAGGTTCCGAGTGATTCGGGTATTTTCGGGAGTACCGGGGAGTTACGGGAATTCGTATTGGGCCTTAATGGGCCATACGGGAAAGGAGAGAAAGGCCTCAAAGGGTTGATGCACCCCTCCCCATGAGCTGGTCCGAATTGTACTAGGGAGGGGGGCGCCCCTTCCTTCCTTCTCCTTTTCCCTTCCCTTTCCTTCCCTCCTACTCCTACTACTTGGAATGGCTCCTAGTTCTACTAGGAAAGGGGGAATCCTACTCCCGGTGGGAGTAGGACTCCCCTAGGGCGCGCCATAGAGAGGGCCGCCCTCCCCTCCTCCACTCCTTTATATACGGGGCAGGGGCACCCCATAGACACACAAGTTGATCTTCGTGATCGTTCCTTAGCCGTGTGCGGTGCCCCCCTCCACCATATTCCACCTTGGTCATATCGTTGCGGTGCTTAGGCGAAGCCCTGCATCGGTAGAACATCATCATCATCACCACGCCGTCGTGCTGACGGGACTCATTCCCGACACCCTGCTGGATCGGAGTCCGGGGATCGTCATCGAGCTGAACGTGTGCTGAACTCGGAGGTGCCGTACGTTCGGTGCTTGGATCGGTCGGATCGTGAAGACGTACGACTACATCAACCGCGTTGTCATAACGCTTCCGCTTACGGTCTATGAGGGTACGTGGACTACACTCTACCCTCTCGTTGCTATGCGTCACCATGATCTTGCGTGTGCGTAGGATTTTTTTTGAAATTACTACGTTCCCCAACAGTAGCATCCGAGCCTAGGTTTTATGCGTAGATGTTATATGCACGAGTAGAACACAAGTGAGTTGTGGGCGATACAAGTCATACTGCTTACCAGCATGTCATACTTTGGTTCGGCGGTATTGTTGGATGAAGCGGCCCGGACCGACATTACGCGTACGCTTACGCGAGACTGGTTCTACCGACGTGCTTTGCACACAGGTGGCTGGCGGGTGTCTGTTTCTCCAACTTTAGTTGAACCGAGTGTGGCTACACCCGGTCCTTGCGAAGGTTAAAACAGCATTAACCTGACGAACTATCGTTGTGGTTTTAATGCGTAGGTAAGAACGGTTCTTGCTCAGCCCGTAGCAGCCACGTAAAACTTGCAACAACAAAGTAGAGGACATCTAACTTGTTTTTGCAGGGCATGTTGTGATGTGATATGGTCAAGATGTGATGCTATATTTTATTGTATGAGATGATCATGTTTTGTAACCGAAGTTATCGGCAACTGGGAGGAGCCGTATGGTTGTCGCTTTATTGTATGAAATGCAAATGCCCTGTAATGCTTTACTTTATCACTAAGCGGTAGCGATAGTCGTAGAAGCATAAGACTGGTGAGACGACAACGATGCTACGATGGAGATGAAGGTGTCGCGCCGGTGACGATGGTGATCACGACGGTGCTTCGGAGATGGAGATCACAAGCACAATATGATGATGGCCATATCATATCACTTATATTGATTGCATGTGATGTTTATCCTTTATGCATCTTATCTTGCTTTGATTGACGGTAGCATTTTAAGATGATCTCTCACTAATTATCAAGAAGTTTTCTCCCGAGTATGCACCGCTATGAAAGTTCTTCGTCTTTGAGACACCACGTGATGATCGGTGTGATAGGCTCTATGTTCAAATACAACGGTGCAAAACAGTTGCACACGCGAATACTCAGTTAAACTTGACGAGCCTAGCATATACAGATATGGCCTCGGTACACGGAGACCGAAAGGTCGAGCATGAATCATATAGTAGATATGATCAACATAGTGATGTTCACCATTGAAAACTACTCCATCTCACGTGATGATCGGACATGGTTTAGTTGATTTGGATCACGTGATCAATTAGATGACTAGAGAGATGTCTGTCTAAGTGGGAGTTCTTAAGTAATATGATTAATTGAACATTAATTTATCATGAACTTAGTCCTGGTAGTATTTTGCAAATTATGTTGTAGATCAATAGCTCGCGTTGTTGCTTCCCTATTTTTTTGCTTCCCTATGTTTTTATATGTGTTCCTAGAGAAAACTAAGTTGAAAAATGTTAGTAGCAATGATGCGGACATGGTCCGTGATCTGAGGTTTATCCTCATTGTTGCACAGAAGAATTATGTCCTTGATGCACCGCTAGGTGACAGACCTGTTGCAGGAGCAGATGCAGACGTTATGAACGTTTGGCTAGCTCAATATGATGACTACTTGATAGTTTTGTGCACCATTCTTTATGGCTTAGAACCGGGAATACAAACGTTTTTGAAACGTCACGGAACATATGAGTTGTTCCATGAGATGAAATTGATATTTCATACTCATGCCCGTATTAAGAGGTATGATACCTCTGACAAATACTTCGCCTAAAAGATGGAGGAGAATTGCTCAACTAGTGAGCAAGTACTTAGATTGTCTGAGTACTACAATCGCTTGAATCAAGTCTGAGTTAATCTTCCAGATAAGATAGTGATTGACAGAATTCTCTAGTCACCATCGCTAAGTTACTAGAACTTCGTGATGAACTATAGTATGCAAGGGATGACGAAAACGATTCCCGAGCTCTTCGTGATGTTGAAATCAACGAAGGTAGAAATCAAGAAAGAGCATCAAGTGTTGATGATTGACAAGACCACTAGTTTCAAGAAAAGGGAAAAGGGAAAGAAAGGGAAACTTCAAGTAGAATGGCAAACAAGTTGTCACTCCCGTGAAGAAGACCAAAGCTGGACCAAAGCCTGAAACTGAGTGCTTACACTACAAAGGAAATGGTCACTGGAAGCGGAAATGCACTGGATATTTGATGGATAAGAAGGATGGCAAAGTGAACAACGGTATATTTGATATACATATTATTGATGTGTGCCTTACTAGTGTTTACAGTAGCCCCTGAGTATTTGATACTTTTTCGGTTGCTAAGATTAGTAATTCGAAACAGGAGTTATAGAATAAACAGAGACTAGTTGAAGGGGAAGTGACGATGAGTGTTGGAAGTAGTTCCAAGATTGACATGATCATCATCGCACACTCCCTATACCTTCGGGATTAGTGTTAAACCTAAATAAATGTTATTTGGCGTTTGCGTTGAACATGAATATGATTTGATCATGTTTATTGTGATACGATTATTCATTTGAAGTCAAAGAATAAATGTTGTTCTGTTTACATGAATAAAACCTTCGATGGTCATACACCCAATGAAAATAGTTTGTTGGATCTCGATCGTAGTGATACACATATTCATAATATTGATGCCAAAAGATGCAAAGTTAATAATGATAGTGCAACTTATTTGTGGCACTGCCGTTCGGGTCATATCGGTGTAAAGCGCATGAAGAAACTCCATAAAGATGGATTTTCAGAATCACTAGGTTATGAATCATTTGATGCTTGCGAACCGTACCTTTTTGGCAAGATGACTAAAACTCTGTTCTCCGGAACAATGGAACGAGCTACTGACTTATTGGAAATAATACATACCGATGTATGCAATCCGATGAGTGTTAAGGCTCATGGCATGTATCGTTATTTTTTGACCTTCACAAATGATTTGAGCAGATATGGGTATATCTACTTGATGAAACATAAGTCTGAAACATTTGAAAAGTTCAAAGAATTTCAGAGTGAAGTGGAAAATCATCGTAACAAGAAAAATAAAGTTTCTATGATCTGATCATGGAGACGAATATTTGAGTTACGAGTTTGGTCTTCATTTGAAACAATGTGAAATAGTTTCGCAACTCACGCCACCGAACACCACAATGTAATGGTGTGTCCGAACGTCAGAATCGTATTTTACGAGATATGGTGCGATCTATGATGTCTCGTATCGGTTTACCACTATCGTTTTAGGGTTATGCATTAGAGACAGCTGCATTCACGTTTAATAGGGCACCATCTAAATCCGTTGAGATGACACCGTATGAACTATGGATTAGCACTAAACCTAAGCTGTCGTTTCTTAAAGCTTGGAGTTGCGATGCTTACATGAAAAGGTTTCAACCTGATAAGCTCGAACCCAAATCGGAAAAGTGCGTCTTCATAGAATACCCAAAGGTAACTATTGGATACACCTTCTATCACAGATCCGAAGGCAAGTTATTCGTTGCTAAGATGGATCCTTTCTAGAGAATAAGTTTCTCTCGAAAGAAGTGAGTGGGAGGAAAGTAGAACTTGATGAGGTAATTGTACCTTCTCCCTTATTGGAAAGTAGTTCATCACAGAAATCAGTTCTAGTGATTCCTACACCAATTAGTGAGGAAGTTAATGATGATGATCATGAAACTTCAGATCAAGTTGCTACCAAACCTCGTAGGTCTTCCAGAGTAAGATCTGCACCAGAGTGGTACGGTAATCATGTTCTGGAAGTCATGTTACTAGACCATAATGAACCTACGAACTATGAGGAAGCGATGATGAGCCCAGATTCCGTGAAATGGCTTGAGGCCATGAAATCTGAGATAGGATCCATGTATGAGAACAAAGTATGGACTTTGATTGACTTGCTCGATGATCAGCAAACCATGTTAAATAAATGGATCTTCAAGAGGAAGACAGACACTGATAGTAGTGTTACTATCTACAAAGCTCGACTTGTCACAAAAAGGTTTTCGACAAGTTCAAGGTGTTGACTACAATGAGATTTTCTCAACTGTAGCGATGCTTAAGTCTGTCCGAATCATGTTAGCAATTGCCACATTTTATGAAATCTGGCAAATGGATGTCAAAACTACATTCTTTAATGGATTTCTTAAAGAAGAGTTGTATATGATGCAACTAGAAGGTTTTGTCAATCCTAAAGGAGCTAACAAAATGTGGAAGCTCCAGCGATCCATCTATGGACTGGTGCAAGCATCTCAGAGTTGGAATACACGCTTTGATAAGCTGATCAAAGCACATAGTTTTATACAGACTTGCGGTGAAGCCTGTATTTACAATAAAGTGAGTGGAAGCACTACCGCCTTTCTGATAAATATATGTGAGTAACATATTGTTGATCAGAAATGATGTAGAATTTTTCTGGAAAGCATAAAGGAGTATTTGAAAGGAGTTCTTTAAAAGAAAAACCTCAGTAAAGCTACTTACATATTGAGCATCAAGATCTATTGAGATAGATCAAGACGCTTGATAAGTTTTTTCAATAAGTACATACCTTGTCAAGATTTTGAAGTAGTTCAAAATGGAACAGTCAAAGAAAAGTTCTTGCCTGTGCTGCAAAGGTGTGAAATTGAGTAAGACTCAAATCCCGACCACGGTAGAAAATAGAAAAGAGAATGAAAGTCATTCCCTATGCCTCATTCATAGGTTCTATAAAGTATGCTATGCTATGTACCAGACCTATTGTATACCTTGCTCTGAATTTGGCAAGGGAGTACAATAGTGGTCTAGGAGTAGATCACTGGACATTGGTCAAGAACATCCTTAGTGAGGACTAAGGAAATATTTCTCGATTATGGAGGTGATAATAGAGCCCGTCGTAAAGAGTTACATGGATGCAAGCTTTTTACACCGATCCAGATGACTCTAAGTCTCAATCTGGATACATATTGAAAGTGGGAGCAATTAGCTAGAGCAGCTCCGTGCAGAGCATTGTAGACATAGAATATTTGCAAAATACATACGGCTCTGAATGTGCCAGACCCGTTGACTAAGCTTCTCTCACGAGCAAAACATGATCATACCTTAGTAATCTTTGGGTGTTAATCACATAGCGATGTGAACAAGATTATTGAATCTAGTAAACCCTTTGGGTGTTGGTCACATAACAATGTGAACTATGGGTGTTAATCACATACATATGTGAATATTGGTGTTGAATCACATGATGATATGAACTAGATTATTGACTCTAGTGCAAGTGGGAGACTGAAGGAAATATGCCCTAGAGGCAATAATAAAGTTATTATTTATTTCCTTATATCATGATAAATGTTTATTATTCATGCTAGAATTGTATTAACCGGAAACATAATACATGTGTGAATACATAGACAAACGTAGTGTCACTAGTATGCCTCTACTTGACTAGCTCGTTTATCAAAGATGGTTATGTTTCCTAGCCATGGACAAAAGAGTTGTCATTTGATTAACAGGATCACATCATTAGGAGAATGATGTTATTGACTTGACCCATTCCGTTAGCCTTAGCACTTGATCGTTTAGTATGTTGCTATTGCTTTCTTCATGACTTATACATGTTCCTATGACTATGAGATTATGCAACTCCCGTTTATCGGAGGAACACTTTGTGTGCTACCAAACGTCACAACGTAACTGGGTGATTATAAAGGAGCTCTACAGGTGTCTCCGAAGGTACTTGTTGAGTTGGCGTATTTCCAGATTAGGATTTGTCACTCCGATTGTCGGAGAGGTATCTCTGGGCGCTTTCGGTAATGAACATCACTATAAGCCTTGCAAGCAATGTAGCTAATGAGTTAGTTACGGAATGATGCATTACGTAACGAGTAAAGAGACTTGCCGGTAACGAGATTGAACTAGGTATTGGATACCGATGATCGAATCTAGGGCAAGTAACATACCGATGACAAAGGGAACAACGTATGTTGTTATGCGGTTTGACCGATAAAGATCTTCGTAGAATATGTAGGAGCCAATATGAGCATCCAGGTTCCGCTATTGGTTATTTACCGGAAACGTGTCTCGGTCATGTCTACATAGTTCTCGAACCCGTAGGGTCCGCACACTTAAGGTTTCGATGACAGTTATATTATGAGTTTATGAGTTTTGATGTACCGAAGAAGTTCAGAGTCCCGGATGAGATCGGGGACATGACGAGGAGTCTCGAAATGGTCGAGACGTAAAGATCGATATATTGGACGACTATATTCGGACATCGGAAAGGTTCCGAGTGATTCGGGTATTTTCGGGAGTATCGGGGAGTTACGGGAATTCGTATTGGGCCTTAATGGGCCATACGGGAAAGGAGAGAAAGGCCTCAAAGGGTGGCCGCACCCCTCCCCATGAGCTGGTCCGAATTGGACTAGGAGGGCGCCCTTCCTTCCTTCTCCTTTTCCCTTCCCTTTCATTCCCTCCTACTCCTACTACTTGGAATGGCTCCTAGTTCTACTAGGAAAGGGGGAATCCTACTCCCGGTGGGAGTAGGACTCCCCTAGGGCGCGCCATAGAGAGGGCCGGCCCTCCCCCTCCTCCACTCCTTTATATACGGGGGCAGGGGGCACCCCATAGACACACAAGTTGATCTTCGTGATCGTTCCTTACGTGTGCGGTGCCCCCCTCCACCATATTCTACCTCGGTCATATTGTTGCGGTGCTTAGGCGAAGCGCTGCGTCGGTAGAACATCATCATCGTCACCATGCTGTCGTGCTGACGGAACTCATCCCCGACACCCTGCTGGATCAGAGTCCGGGGATCGTCATTGAGCTGAACGTGTGCTGAACTCAGAGGTGCCGTACGTTCGGTGCTTGGATTGGTCGGATCGTGAAGACGTACGACTACATCAACCGCGTTGTCATAACGCTTCCGCTTACGATCTACGAGGGTACGCGGACTACACTCTCCCCTGTCATTGCTATGCATCACCATGATCTTGTGTGTGCGTAGGAATTTTTTTGAAATTACTACGTTCCCCAACAGAGCCCCCCGGCGCTGGGTGCTCCATAGCAGGTCCTGCACGCTGATCCGACTAATGGCGCGCCTCCCTCCGTCGCTCCATGGTAGTTCGAGCGTCTTCCTGAGCTTGCTTTCGAAGAACTCGACGTTTGTCGCAGCGGGTTCGCGGGTCGGACGACGCTGTGGAAACGTTGTCACAGCCGTCGGTCCGACGAGCCGGTGGCTGCTGTCGCGGTTGTGGGGGAGGAGAGTGCATCGTGGTCACAACGTCTCTGGCCCTCCCACCGCCGGCATGCACCGGCTCGACAAAATGTCGGCGTGAGGGTCCCACTGGGAGCGGCTCATCTTTGTTGGCGAAGCTGACGAGGCTTTGGATGGTGGTCCTCCACTCATCGAGCTTCTTCGCAGCAGGGGGGAAGTGGAGGAGCAATTGCACGTGCGCCAGTGCTTCTGCTGGCATGGGTGGCGGTGAGAGCTGCGTGGACCGTGACGTGCTCCAACTTCTAACCAAGTTAGAAGGAGCTCTGTCACGGTCTCGTGGTTGCACGCCACTTCCGCCAGCATCCGGGTGCGCACGCCGACCTGGTGCATCCTGAGAGTGGTGCACAGGGCTCTTCCCACGGCAGTGCCCGGGAGCTCCGGCGTCCCGGTGTCGCTCATCGCGCGTGGCCTGGGAATGCCGCAGCGTGGGGCCCGGTGGGGTGCCATAGAGGTTGCTGCGCCGCCCATGGGCAGCACGGCCCCGCCCCCGGACCCAGCGGCGTGTGGCTCGTCGTCTTGGACTCGAACAATGCCGCTCGCCTGGCTCCGATTGCCACAGTGTCATGGATGCTCGGGGGACACGTCTCCAGCACCATCCGCGGCCACCCGGTCGCCTGCCTGCGCTAGCGCGGACGGGCCGGCTCCGCACGACCCGATCGCTGTGATCCTCTTCTTCTTGGGGGCCATGGTGATGACAAAGTCGATGTGCTAACTTCCAAACCGTATTTTCATAGCTTGCGACCCTACCTTGTGTGCCAAAGATGTCGGTGGAAATGACACCTATGGGATCATGGGGACTCCCTTCTACTGTTGGCGGGTGTGGGGCTGTGGAAAGAGCAGGTTTAGAAGATCAACCCGGGGAATTTATCTAGGTTCGGGCCGCAAGTGATGCATAATACCCTACTTGTGCTGGTTTGTGTTTATCTGGTGTTCTTGGACTAGCTACAAAGAATGCAAGGTCCAAAAAGTCCGACCCCTCCTCCAATATGCCTCGGGCCTCCTTTTATAGCCAAAGGGGGTCGCCACAGTGGCACACAGGAGGTGGAAAGTTTGTACTGTATAAAAGTGTATCGCCTGGCACCATAGGACAAATGCATTTAATGCACTACTGACATGCCCTCTCACTTTATCGGGGACGGCAACGAAACTCGTCCCGTCCGCCGCCGCTTCGCCTCGCTCCAACGCGCGTCCAGGCTGACTCGACATGCAGCGCCACGCTGGCTGGCTGGCTGCTGCGTTGTTGCGGTGGCAATGTCTTCAAGATCTGCATGCCACCACGCAGGTGCTTGCTGAGTTGGCCTGGAAGCTGCACGTCGCCACGCAGGTGCCTGCCTTGTTGGCGGGTTGACTTCTGTGTTGGAATGGAGGTGGAGCCTTGGCAGGTGGGGGCCTGGTTGCGGTCCCGCAGATGTCTCCGGCAAGGGTCTCGCAGGTGTCCCCGGCGAGGGTCTTGCCGGGGGTGTTGTGAGCGTCCCCGGCATGGATCTTGTCGGGGTTTCCTTCTTCTGGTTCTCATCTAGTCTTGTACGTTCTTGGTCTTTACAAAGATCTGCATGCCGCCATGCAGGCGCCTCCCGAGCCTTGGTTCCAATGTTTATCGATGGTGTCAGAACTCTTAGGCTCAAGGGTGGCGGCTCTGCTGGTGTTGGGAAAGTTGCCTCGGCAAGGCCCTTGCCGGGGCTACGTAAGCTGCCCCGGCAAGGCTCCTGCCGGGGAGAGCCCACCTTGTCCCTTCGCTCCTCGTGCCTCTGTCTTGGCGTTGCTCGGGTAGTCTTGTGTCTTTGCTTCCTATTCTGCCCTGCCAAGTGCGGCCGTAAGCGTGTGGCTACAACTGCCCACGCACAGGTAAATGGGTACAAAAAGGACCCCTACTTTTGTACACCGACATGAACAAACCTATTTGAGAGAGCCAAAATTATGCCATGACTTGTTAGAATTGCTCTCTATGATTCATTTAAATTTTACGAGCTATGGATTTGCTCTAGTGCTTCACTTATATCTTCTTGAGCACGGTGTGCTTTAGTATTTTTCAAGAAATGCTCTCTTGCTTCACTTAGATTTATTTGAGAGTCAGTAAAACTTTCAAGAAATTCTCTTTTGCTTCACTTAAATTAATTTGAGAGAAAGAAATATTATGCTTGTGATCTTCACTTATATTTGTTCGAGCTTTTCAAAAGCAACACATGAAAATTAGTTCCAAAGTGATGGATATCGAAGAAGGGTATAATAAAAACTTTCTGGAGATCATTGGACAAAATAAACTTGATTCCTAGTGATAGTTTTGAGATATGATGATGTGATATGTGAGTCATTTTGATGAGTAATTATGCTTTAGTAAGAATATTGGTGTTAAGGTTTGTGATTCCCTATGCAAGCACGAAAGTCAATAGTCATGCAATGAAATTATATCCTACTTGTGGTGCATTATTCGGTGTTAATTATGCTTAATGCTTGCTTATGAGATTATTCGTTTCTTGGTTGGTCGCTTCTTAATCTTTTGCTAGCCTTCATTTTGCACTAAGTATGATCACTACTTGTGCATCCAAAATCCTTTAAACCAAATTTGCCACATGAGTCCACTATATCTACCTATATGCGATATTCTTTTGCTGTTCTAAGCAAATTTGTATGTGTCATCTCTAATTTTGAAAAGAAATTTCTCTTTTGTGTGCTCGTACCGCTCGCGAGGCGGTGAGGGGTGGCTAATCTTTTCCATGCTAGATGTGTTATTCTCACGATGAGTGTTTATTCAATTGTCATTGCACGAGAATAAGGCAAAGGTATTAGGGATGCCAGTCATGAAATGAAAAATGAATTTACTTTATGTTGTCAAATAATAAATTCCTTGGAAAGGGTTGGTATGGAAGGCACCCTTGGATACGGTTAGCCATGGAAAGTGAAAGTATGGTGGAAAAAGGAATAATCTTTAGTTTCTGTTTGGGAACCGCCTATGATATATATAGCATGGAAAGTGTTGGGAACTCTAAGTCATTTTCATTGGTGGGAAAGGCACACCTCCCAAAAAAATTTTATCTCTCAATTTTCGTTTTGAGCTCTGGCACCTCTACAAATCCCCACTTCCCTCCGCGAAGGGCCTTTCTTTTACTTTATGCAATTTTTATTTTTGAATTTGAGTCTCTATCTCTCTTATAAAGCACCAACTCGGGGGCACTATGATCGTACTTGAGCATTGGGTGTAGCTAATCTGCGAGTGTGTTTTACGAATGGATCAATGATTGAGCATGATAGGCTAGGGATAACTTATTTTAGCATTGATATTTTGGAAGACTCGGTAGCTTGTTGATATGCTTGAGTATTTAAGTTATCATGTCAAAACTAGACTATTGCTTTGAACAATATAAAAGTCCAAATGTCCATGCTATAAAGAAAAGAATATGAGATGACATGTTAGGCGACATTCCACATATTTTTGTTTTGTTTTTATCCTTTACCTACTCGAGGACGAGCAGGAATTTAGCTTGGGGATGCTGATACGTCTCCAACTATCTATAATTTTTGATTATTACATGCTACTCCCTCCGTTCCTAAATAATTGTCTTTCTAGAGATTTCAAGAAGTGACTACATACGGAGCAAAATGAATGAATCTACATTCTAAAACATGTCTACATACATCCGTATGTTGTAGTCTATTTGAGATGGCTAGAAAGACAATTATTTAGGAACGGAGGGAGTATTATATTATCAATCTTGGATGCTTTATAATCATTTTATAGTCATTTTATATCATTTTTTGGTACTAACCTATTGACATAGTGCCAAGTGCCAGTTGCTGTTTTTTGCATGTTTTTTACATCGCAGCAAATCGATACCAAACGGAGTCCAAACGTAGTGAAACTTTTTGGAAATTTTTTTGGACCAGCAGACAACCAATGGGCCGAAGAAACACCTCGGGGTGCTCCGAGGGGAGCACAACCCACCAGGGCGCGCCAGGAGGCCCAAGCCGCCTGGACTGCCTCTTTACTCCATAAATACCCCAATATTCCAAAAACCCTAGGGGAGTCGATGAAAATCAATTCCAGCCGCCGCAGATTCCACAACCACCAGATCCAGTCTAGACACCATCTCCGAGGGGTTCACCACTTCAATTGGTGCCTCTCCGATGATGCGTGAGTAGTTCTTTGCAGACCTTTGGGTCCATAGTTAGTATCTAGATGGATTCCTCTCTCTCGTTTTATTCTCAATACAATGGTCTCTTGGAGATCCATATGATGTAACTCTTTTTGTGGTTTGTTTGTTGGGATCGGATGAACTTTGAGTTTATGATCAGATTTACCTTTTTATATCCATGAAAGTTATTTGAGTTTCTTTGATCACATATATGCATGATTGCTTATAGCCTCGTATTTCTTCTCCGATATTTGGGTTTTGTTTGGCCAACTTGATCTATTTATCTTGCAATGGGAAGTGGTGCTTTGTAGTGGGTTCGATCTTACAGTGCTTGATCCCAGTGACAGAAGGGGAATCGACACGTATGTATCGTTGCTACTAAGGATAAAACGATGGGGTCTATTTCTAAATAAATAGATCTTATCTACATCATGTCATCATTCTTATTGCATTACTCCATTTCTCCATGAACTTAATACACTAGATGCATGCTGGATAGCGGTCGATGTGTGGAGTAATAGTAGTAGATGTAGGCAGGAGTCGGTCTACTAATCTTGGACGTGATGCCTATATAATGATCATTGCCTGGATATCGTCATGATTATTTGAAGTTCTATCAATTTCCCAACAGTAATTTGTGTACCCACTGTTTCCTATATTTCTCGAGAGAAGCCACTAGTGAAACCTACGGCCCCCGGGTCTCTTTCTCATATTATTTGCCTTTGTGATCTATTTTCCTTTGCTTTTATTTTCAGATCTATTAAACCAAAAATACAAAAATACCTTGCTGCAATTTATTCCTATTTTGTTTTATTTGGCGTTCGATCTATCAATCTACTACAATTTATTCACGTTCGTTTGCCAATTTCTGGCGTCGCAACCCGAAAGGGATTGGCAGCCCCTTTTACACGTCGGGTTGTGAGTATTTGTTATTTGTGAGCAGGTGATGTTTACGTAGTGTTGCTTGGTTCTCCTACAGGTTCTATATCCTTGGTCTCATAACTGAGGGAAATACCTACCGCCACTGTGCTGCATCATCCCTTCCTCTTTGGGCAAATACCGACTAGCTTCAAGTAGCATCAACATGCAACTAGTTTTGTATAAAGGTGGCTGGCGGGTGTTTGTTTCTCCTACTTTAGTTGAACCGAATTTGACTACGGCCGGTCCTTGAAGAAGGTTAAAACAGCAAAATTGATAATCACAGTTGTGGTTTTTGCGTAGTTAAGAACGGTTCTTGCTAGAAGCCCGTAGCAGCCACATAAAACTTGCAACAACAAAGTAGAGGATGTCTAACTTGTTTTTGCAGGGCATGTTGTGATGTGATGATATGGTCAAGATATGACGTGATATATGTTTATGTATGAGATGATCATGTTTTGTAATATCGACAACCAGCAGGAGCCTTAGGGTTGTCTCTTAATTGTTGTATGAAATGCAAGCGCCATGTAATTGCTTTACTTTATTGCTATACGCTAGCAATAGTTATACAAGCCATAGTTGGCAAGACGACCCCGACGCAATGATGGAGATCAAGGTGTCGTGCCGATGACAATGGAGATCATCATGATGCTTTGGAGATGGAGATCAAAAGCACAAGATGATGATGGCCATATCATGTCACATATTTTGATTGCATGTGATGTTTATCCTTTGTGGATCTTATTTTGCTTAGAACGGCGGTAGCATTATAAGATGATTCCTTCACTAAATTTCAAGATAAAAGTGTTCTCCCCGAGTATGCACCGTTGCCAAAGTTCATCGTTTCAAAGCACCTCGTGATGATCGGTGTGATTGATGATATGTCCATTTTGCATCATGCTTTTATATCGATATTTATTGCATTATGGGATGTTATTACACATTATGTCACAATACGTATGCCTTTTCTCTCTTATTTTACAAGGTTTACATGAAGAGGGAGAATGCCGGCAGCTGGAAATCTGGGCTGGAAAAGGAGCAAATATTAGAGACCTATTCTGCACAACTCCAAAAGTCCTGAAACTCCACGAAAGTCAATTTTAGAATATATTAAAATTATTGGGCGAAGAAATAACTAGAGGGGGGCCACCCACTTTCCACGAGGATGGAGGGCGTGCCCGCTGCCTCGTGGGCCACCTGGAAGCCCCCCGATGCCCATCTTCTGGTATAAGGTGTCTTTTTCCCTGGAAAAATCATAGGAAGCTTTCGGAAGGAAGCACCGCCGTCTCGAGGCGGAACCTGGCGAAACCAATCTAGGGCTCCGGCAGAGCTGTTCTGCCGGGGAAACATCCCTCCGGGAGGGGGAAATCGTCACCATCGTCATCACCATCAATCCTCTCATCGAGAGGGGGTCAATCTCCATCAACATCTTCACCAGCACCACCTCGTCTCAAAGCCTAGTTCATCTCTTGTAACCGATCTTTGTCTCAAAACCTCAGATTGGTACTTGTGGGTTTCTAGTAGTGTTGATTACTCCTTGTAGTTGATGCTAGTTGGTTTATTCGGTGGAAGATTATATGTTCATATCCTTTATGCACATTAATACCCCTCTGATTATTAACATGAATATGATTTGTGAGTAGTTACGTTTGTTCTTGGGGACATGGGATAAATCTTGTTATAAGTAGTCATGTGAATTTGGTATTCGTTCAATATTTTGATGAGATGTATGTTGTCTTTCCTCTAGTGGTGTTATTTGAACGTCGACTACATGACACTTCACCATTGTTTGGGCCTAGGGGAAGGCATTGGGAAGTAATAAGTAGATGATGTGTTGCTAGAGTAAAAAAAGGTTAAATTCTAGTTTATGCGTTGCTTCTTAAGGGGCTGATTTGGATCCATATGTTTCATGCTATGGTTACGTTTACCTTAATTCTTCTTTCGTAGTTGCGGATGCTTGCGAGGGAGGTTAATCATAAGTGGGATGCTTGTCCAAGGAAGGGCAGTACCCAAGCACCGGTCCACCCACATATCAAATTATCAAAGTAACGAACGCGAACCATATGAGCATGATAAAAACTAGCTTAACGATAATTCCCATGTGTCCTCGGGAGCGCTTTCCTTTATATAAGAGTTTGACCAGGCTTGTCCTTTGCTAAAAAAAGGATTGGGCCACCTTCTTGCACCTTGTTTACTTTTCTTACTTGTTACCCGTTACGAATTACCTTATCATAAAACTATCTGTTACCGATAATTTCAGTGCTTGCACAGAGTACCTTACTGAAAACTGCTTGTCATTTCCTTCTGCTCCTCGTTGGGTTCGACACTCTTACTTATCGAAAAGACTATGATAGATCCCCTATACTTGTGGTCAATCAAGAATCTTTTCTGGCACCGTTGCCGGGGAGTGAAGCGCCCTTGGTAGGTGGAATTTGGTAAGGAAAAATTTATATAGTGTGCTGAAATTTACTGTCACTTGTTACTATGGAAAATAATCCTTTGAGGGGCTTGTTCGGGGTTTCTTCACCCCGACCAGTAGATCAAAGAGTTGCTCCTCAACCTACTGAAAATGTTTACTTTGAAATTCCTTCGGGTATGATAGATAAACTGCTAGCTAATCCTTTTACAGGAGATGGAACATTACATCCCGATATGCACCTAATCTATGTGGATGAAGTTTGTGGATTATTTAAGCTTGCAGGTATTCCCTAGGATGTTATCAAGAAGAAGGTCTTCCCTTTAACTTTGAAGGGAAAGGCATTGACATGGTTTAGGCTATGTGATGATATTGGATCATGGAACTACAACCAATTGAAATTGGAATTTCATCAGAAGTTTTATCCTATGCACCTGGTTCATCGTGATCGTAATTATATATATATAATTTTTGGCCTCGTGAAGGAGAAAGTATCGCTCAAGCTTGGGATAGGCTTAAGTCAATGTTATATTCATGCCCCAATCATGAGCTCTCAAGAGAAATTATTATTCAAAAAATTTATGCTCGACTTTCTCTCAATAATCGCTCCATGCTCGATACTTCTTGTACTGGTTCTTTTATGATGAAGACTACTGAATTAAAATGGGATTTATTGGAAATAGTTAAACGCAACTCTAAAGATTGGGAACTCGACGAAGCTAAGGAGTCAGGTATAACACCTAAGTTTGATTGTGTTAAATCTTTTATGGATACCGATGCTTTTCGTGAATTATTTGCTACTCATGTTGATCTCGCTAAGGAGAAGTGGTTTAAATATCATCCTCCCATTGAAGTAAAAGTATTTGAACCTATTAAAGTTGAATAAAAGACTATCACTTATAATGTTGATCCTATTGTGCCTACCGCTTATATTGAGAAACCACCTTTCCCTGTTAGAATAAAGGATCATGCTAAAGCTTCAACTGTGGTTCGTAAGAGTAATGCTAGATAACTACACCCCCTGAGCAAATTAAAGTTGAACCAAGTATTTCTATGGTTAAAGATCTCTTGGTCGATAATATTGATGGGCATGTTATTTACTTCTGTAATGAAGCTGCTAGAATTGCTAGACCCGATACTAAAAATAAACATAGACCTGTTGTAGGCATGCCTGTTGTTTCTGTTAAAATAGGAGATCATTGCTATCATGGCTTATGTGATATGGGTGCTAGTGCGAGTGCAATACCTCATTCCTTATACGAAGAAATTATGCATGATATTGCACCTGCTGAGTATAGAAGATATTGATGTTACAATTAAGCTTCGAATAGAGATACTATTTCACCAATTGGGATTGTTAGACATGTTAAAGTATTGTATGGGAAAGTTAAATATCGTACCAATTTTCTTGTTCTTGGTTCCCCACAAGATGACTTTTGTCCCATTATATTTGGTAGACCCTTCTTGAATACAGTTAATGCTAGGATAGACTGCGAGAAGGATATTGTTACTATTGGTTTAGGGGACATGTCTCATGATTTTAATTTTGCTAAATTTCATAGACAACCCCATGATAAAGAATTGCCTAGTAAATATGAAATTATTGGTCTTTATTCTATTGCCGTGCCTCCTAATGATCCTTTAGAACAATATTTGCTAGACCATGAAAATGATATGTTTATGAATGAAAGAAGGGAAATAGATGAATTATTCTTTAAACAGGGACCTATTTTGAAACAGAACTTGCCTGTTGAAATTCTAGGGGACCCTCCTTGAGGGAGTCCTGGATTAGGAGGTCTCCGGACAGCCGGACTATATCCTTTGGCTGGACTGTTGGACTATGAAGATACAAGATTGAAGACTTCGTCCTGTGTCCGGATGGGACTCTCCTTGGCGTGGAAGGCAAGCTTGGCAATACGGATATGTAGATCTCCTCCCATTGTAACCGACTCTGTGTAACTCTAGCCCCCTCTGGTGTCTATATAAACCGGAGGGTTTTAGTCCATAGGACGAACAACAATCATACCATAGGCTAGCTTCTAGGGTTTAGCTTCTACGATCTCGTGGTAGATCAACTCTTGTAATACTCATATCATCAAGATCAATCAATCAGGAAGTAGAGTATTACCTCCATCTAGAGGGCCCGAACCTGGGTAAACATTGTGTCCCCCGCCTCCTATTACCATCTGCCTTAGACGCACAGTTCAGGACCCCCTACCCGAGATCCGCCGGTTTTGACACCGACATTGGTGCTTTCATTGATAGTTCCACCGTGTCGTCATCATAAGGCCTGATGGCTCCTTCGATCATCGGTAACGATATGGTCCAGGGTGAGGTTTTCCTTCTCGAACAGATCTTCGTATTCGGCGGCTTCGCTCTGCGGGCTAACTCACCTGGCCATCTGGAGCAGATCGAGAGCTATGCCCCTGGCCACCAGGTAAGGTTTGGGAACTTGAATTACACTGCCCACATCCGCGGGGACTTGATCTTCGAAGGATTCGAGCCCATGCCAGGTGCGCCGCACGATCACGACGAGCATGATATAGCTCTACCGTCGGACAATGTTCGGGAGATCACACCAACAACTACTCCGGCCTTCAATCAGGAGCCAATTGCGCCATCCAAGGACGGGCGGATAGACCCCGCCATGGAGGCCGCACTCTCAGCGGCGATAGAGCCGGATATTGACTTTACTCCTCACGAGAGCCGTGATGACTAACAACTGGATTCGTCCCCGGCCACGGAATTCGAACCGCCTGCGCCCGTTCCTATCAAATCCGATTGGGCGCCGATCATGGAGTTTACCTCCGCGGATATCTTTCAACTCTCACCCTTCGGTGATGTGCTAAATTCGTTAAGGTCTCTTTCCATGTTAGAAGAACCTTGGCCGATCTATGTCCGGCTAGAGTGGGATGTGTACGACGAAGAAATTGCTGCCCACCCACCACCCACTTTGTAGCCACTGTCGACGATTTAACCGACATGCTCGACTTCGACTCTTAAGACATCGACAGTATGGACGACGATGCAGCAGACGAACAGGAACCACCGCCCACAGGGCGCTGGACCGCCACTTCATCACATGACATATACATGGTGGATACACCCAAAGAAAACAATGACGAGGAATGGAAAAAAGCAGCGAAGAACAACTCCATCGAGAAGCAAACAAAGCGTCGATGTAGCCGCCGCTCTAAATCTCGCCTCGGCAAAAACAGTGATAACAGCGAAAGTGAAAATAACACCCCGGTCGACTCCAGAGGAAACGACGACCACACTGACCCAGTACAGATCCGATGAACATAGTACGGTGAACATAGTATGGATCCGATGTCCGAACACGGTGACGCCGAGGATAAAGCTCATAAAACTACCTCCGAGGAGGAAAATAGTCCGGATGAAGATGTGCACATCATCCTGGAAAAGCACTTGGAACAAGAGAACCTCCGCAGAAGGCTTATTGCCACAGCGAGGAGTCTAAAGAAGCAGAAGCAAAGGCTCAAGGCCGCACAAAATACGCTCAACAGCAGATGGAACAAAGTGCTCGACAACGAAGAAATGCATGGTGGAAGTTACCACGCAAAGAGCTATCCAAAGCGCAAGCTATTGCCCGAATTCGACGACGAGGCCGTAGAGCCCACACAGCCGAAAAACAAAATGGCCAACTAGTCGGATCAACCACCCCGTGGCCGCGATAGAACGGCTAACAGGGCCGCACATAAGTGAACACATGGCCTACGTGAGGACTTGCGCCCAAAATCCAGTATGACCAGATCCATCTATGGATCTAGGAAGCGCGCTACGACACAGTATCAAAACTGAATACCACAACCGTCTGAATGCCTTGATAAATCTAAATACAGGGGTGCTGCACACCCCCTATGTTTCACCGATGAGGTGCTGGACCATGAATTTCTAGAAGGATTCAAACCGGTGAACATAGAGGCATATGATGGGACCACAGACCCAGGGGTCTGGATTGAGGACTTTATCCTCCATATCCATATGGCTCGCGGAGACGATCTCCACGCCATCAAGTACTTGCCCCTCAAGCTTAAAGGCCCAGCTCGGCACTGGCTAAAAAGCCTCCCCAAAAACTCGATTGGAAGTTGGGAGGAGCTCGAGGATGCTTTTCGGGCTAATTTTCAGGGGACCTATGTCCGACCTCCGAATGCAGACGATTTAAGTCATATAATTCAACAGCCTGGAGAGTCAGCCCGAAAGCTTTGGAATAGGTTTCTCACTAAAAAGAACCAAATCATCGACTGTCCGGACGACGAAGCCTTAGCAGCTTTCAAGCACAGCGTCCGAGACGAATGGCTCGCCAGACACCTCGGCCAAGAAAAGCCGAGAACAATGGCAGCGCTGACAAGCCTCATGACCCGCTTTTGCGCGGGCGAAGATAGCTGGTTGGCCCGCAGTAGCACCAGCGACCCAAGCACATCCGAAGTCAGGGATGGCAATGGAAAACCATGGCGTGGTAAAAGAAAGCGTCGAAATACAGAAGACAACCCAGACAATACGGCAGTATACGTCGGAATCAGGGGCCCTCGACCAGGTCAACGGAAAAAGCCTTCTAAAGGCAGCAGAAATGGACTGTCCGGCCTAAATAAGATTCTAGACAAACTATGTCAGATTCACGGCACCCCCGATAAACCTGCAAATCACACCCACAGAGAATGCTGGGTCTTCAAGCAGGCCGGTAAGCTAAACGCCGAACACAAGGGGCGGGATACACCAAGCGAAGACGAGGATGAGCCTCGCCAGCAAAACACTGGGGGACAGAAAAAATTCCCACAAGAGATCAAAACAATAAACGTGATCCACGTGACGAAGAGAAGAAGCAAACATGCACTCCGAGACACACGAGCCGTAGAGCCCGTCACCCCTAAGTTCAACCCCTGGTTGGCCTGCCCGGTCACTTTTGATCGCAAGGATCACCTAACAAGCATCCAGCACGAAGGATTGGCTGCCTTGCTGTTAGACCCAATAATAAATGGATACCATCTCACACGAGTCCTTATGGACGGCGGCAGTAGTCTAAATCTGATATATCAGGACACAATCCGGAAAATGGGGATAGACCCGACAAAAATCAGCCATAGTAATACTACCTTCAAAGGAGTAATACCAGGCCCAGAGGTCCGTTGCACGGGCTCCCTATTACTAGAGGTTGTATTCGGTTCTCCCAACAACTTCTGAAGCGAAAAGTTAACATTCGACATCGCTCCATTTCGAAGTGGCTATCAAACACTACTCGGAAGAGCGGCTTTCACTCGTTTTAATGCAGTACCGCATTACACTTCCCTCAAGCTAAAGATGCCCGGCCCACGTGGCATCATCACCATTAGCAGAAACATTGAACGTTCCTTACAAGCGGAAGAATGTGCAACGACTTTAATAGCCGAACACTAAATGACCCCTCGAACCAGAATAAAGGATCGGTCGTCAGGACCGCGGACACGGCTAGACGAGTCCGGTGCATTACTAGCTATAACAGCTTGGACAAACCCTAATAGTTTTATGGTTATACCCCCATGGTACCAGGGGCTTCCCGCGTGTAATCAGGGCTAGTTTGGCTCAACTTGACTTATTTTGAATTTTAATGGTTTATTGAGAATAACCAATTTTTTGGCACAACAACTTTCACCTAAGCTCTTCTCTTTTACAGACGACAATCGCGCCACACCCATCCAGGATATGGCACAACGGAGATACAGGCGCAGACGTGCAGTAGGGACCCACTCAAAGGTTTCTTTTTAGATTAAGACCCTGTGTAAACCTTTTTTACTGTCTCTTGTTGTTCACATCCTCCGGATACTTAATATAACCGAGAAGGATGCTGATGTTATTGGCATTTTGCCACGTCAGATAATTGCACGCACCTGGACACTCAGGGTTCATTATCAAGGGCACTGTTTAGCCTGACATATGTTATAAAGACCGAATACCTTAGGGAGTGTTCGGCGTCGCGAGTTTGGCCTTATATGCATCAGCTCCGAATCATGTCTTTGGTCAAATGTTGGGTTTTCCCGGCTCCCGTGTTTTGCTACCTTACGTTCCGCCCTATCGGCTAAGGTGGCACCGGGAGAACTACTGCGATTGTGCCCTGGTTCATCCGGATGAGCACCTCAGTAGAGAAAGCCGAAAACTGATTGTCATCATAAAGCGCGAGACTGGTCAACAACTTGATGACTTACTGGAATCTTCGGGATTCCTCCGCATTAACGAAGGGCCGTTTCCCGGTCATGTACGTACGCGCCCCGTATTCGGACGAGCGCGGAGGTACCAGGGGCTATATAGTAGACCCACCGTCAAACTCCTATGGCTAAGTGAAAGTGTTAAAGCAATATAGTCCGATTGCTTTGTTCGCTACGCTACCACCTCCTTAATGGACCAAGACGTTGGATCAAGTGTGAATACGCGGTTTTTGCGAACACCCCCGCATTATATGCGTGGGGGCTGAAGCCGACGACTGCAAACTTTCAGGTTATACACATACATACATAAACGGGCGCACAGGAGGCATCATAATACATTCAGGCAAAAGTATAAACACGGCCTTTATAATTCAATAAAACATTATTTCTACAATGGGAATACATGTCACTAGAACATAATATTCTTCGAGCACTGAGCCTGTATTGAGCGAGCGCCTTCAAGGACTTCTGCAAAGTAGTGCTCGGCAGATACTCGGCCCATGGCCGGACTCGGGGTTGCAACAGCGGTTGCTTCCATCTCTGTCCAGTATGTTTTAACACGGGCAAGTGCCATCCGCGCACCCTCTATGCACGCCGACCTCTTCATAGCGTCGATGTGCGGCACATCACCAAGGAACTGTTGCACTAAACTAAAATAGCTATTCGGCCTTGGCCCTTCCGGCCACAGATGATCCACAACAGACCTCATGGCAAGCCCGGACAACCTATGGAGCTCGGCCCACTCGGCCATTCGCTCATTCAACATCAGCGGACGCGCTGGACCATCGAACTGTGACCAGAACAGCTTTTCCACTTCACGATCTCTCTGATCCTTGAAGTACTCGGCCGCGTCAGCAGCACTGGCTGCCAAATTTGCGTGTGCGTCTGCAGAACTCCATAGTTTATCAAGAGGGGCATACTTCGGATCTCCAAACCTTGTCCGCAACAAAAAGGGCTTCCCAGCTACAATATCTCCAGCTTGACGCAGCTCTTCCTTCGCCGCTCTAATGTTAGAGCGGGCTTCCTTGGCTGCTACCATGGCCTTCTCCAGGTCCGTCGCCTTCGCTCGGTTTTCTTTCTCAAGGAGCTGGTAACAGTCGGCGGCATCTTTCAACTCAACTGCCATCTTGGCCATTTTTTCCTTGCTTTGGCAATACATAGCTTGTTCGGCTCTCAGCTCTTCGACCACCTTTAGAGCGGCCGCATCACTATTCCTGGCTCGTTCCTTGGCTCGGGCAAGTTCCGCCCGAAGGGTCTCCACGGCGGCAGCCCCATCTGTAGTCACACATATTAAAGATACTAGCGTCATGCTCCTCTTACTATGTGTTGATCACCGGAGAAATCACATACGCTGTGCCTCGTCGAGCCGCTTGTTGACAAGCACGATGTCGGCATCTGCTGCATCAAGTTGACGCTTCAGCTCGGCAAATTCACCAGTCCGGCTAGCCACTGGACCCTCCACCACCTGCACATGAAGGCGGGCTGTTTATTACCTGGGATTATGATCCTCTGCTCACCGCCGTTCTCGACGGCAACCAGAGTCTCAGGGGCTACTATCTCCATAGGGCACACCTACAGTGTGCTGTACTGTAAAAAACACACACTATTTCACGTACCTCAAAGCCCTTTAGCAGACTCATGAAAGCTTCATGCAACCCGCTTTCGGCGGATGAAATCCTCTGAATCACAGTACCCATTAGCGTACGATGCGCCTCTGAGATAGCCGCTTGCTCCAGAAGATCCTTTAGTGCATCCGATCGTGCACCGAACGGTTCCGGACTCTTTCGTTCGCACTCCTTAGAAGCCGAACACTGAGGACTTCGAGTGGCCAAGGGATTACCCTCTGGCCTTGGCGGATCAGGAGAAGCCCTTCGCGATGACACTTCAGCGTCGCCCGCCTCATGAGGCGAGATGGCACGGGGAGTTGTTTCGCTCTCCATCATCTTCGGAAGAAGATCCCCCGAAGACAAACTCTGTCGAGAAGGGCTACGATCCGTACTACAAGATATATGTTTTGGTTATTATCCTCAGAGGTAAAGCGGGATATTTTTACTACTATGCACCTTTTGTTTACTTACAGCTTGGTGGGAGGCTGATCCCCTTGTGGACACTGTGCGGCAAGGGCACCCTTCGAGACAGGACCCTCTGGCGAAGATTTCTTCCCCCGTTTGGAAACTTTTGTTTCCGGGTCTTTAGAGGCGGTCCTCTTCCTTCCTTGGGGAGAGGGAATTTCAGATCCTTCTCCCCGGTTGTCCTCCTTCGTGGAGGCGCTAATTCCTCCGGTTTGGATGAACATTCAGTGAGGCCTGTCTTCAGCCTCTTTATTCCACCCTTCATCTTCCCCTAAGGGCGCCTGATTAGGCGCCGGCTCGAGCATTCTGGCCAGTACCGGATCTGCTGTTCCTTCGGGAAGGGGAGCCGAACACCTGATCATCTTCGCCTTTGTCACCCAGTCCTGGTCACAGAGCGATTTTTCAGAATGATGTTCCGATAAATAAATAGACATCGTATTCGGCCATGGGATTACTTACTTGGGTGTCTGGGCGATTGCAGCTCAGACCCGCATCCTCGGTGAGGTCCGGACACCTTATTTGTGGTCCGAAGAACAATTTGTACATCTCTTCTGGCGTCATGCCGAGGAAGTGCTGAATAGCCCGCGGTCCTTCCGGGTTGAACTCCCACATTCGGAGGGGTCGACGTTTGCAAGGCAGGACCCGACGAACTAGCATGACTTGCATTACTGTAACCAGGCCGACATCTCTCTCGAGGAGATCCCGGATGTGGCTTTGCAATATCGGCATATCATTTACTGGCCCCCAGTCCAGCCCCTTATTGATCCATGACGTCATTTGTGGTGGGGGGGCCCGAGCGAAAGGCAGGGGCGGCCACCCACTTGGTACCCCGAGGAGCTGTGATATAAAACCACTCCCGTTGCCATAAACTGGACACCTCCGGGAAGGAACCTTTTGGCCATGGAACTTCGGCACCTTTGCTTATGACGGCGCCTCCGCACTCTGCGTGTCGCCCCTCGATCATCTTCGGCTCTAGATTAAAAGTTTTGAGCCACAGGCTGAATTGTGGGGTAATGCGGAGGAAAGATACACACACAACGATGAACGATGATATGTGGAGGATGGAATCCGGAGCCAGATCATGGAAATCCAGCCCGTAATAGAACATGAGCCCCCTTACAAAGGGATCTAGAGCAAGGCCTAGCCCTCGGAGGAAGTGAGAGATGAATACAACGCTCTCGCCGGGTTCAGGAGTGGGAATGACCTGCCCTTGAGCAGGCAACCTGTGCAAGATTTCGCCGGTCAAATATCTGGCCTCTCTTAGCTTCCTGATGTCTTCCTCTGTGACAGAGGAAGGCATCCACCGATCTTGAAGGTCGGATCCGGACATGGTTGAAGGTCCGAAGCGCCTGGCCTGAGCCTTGGGTGTTGGAACTCGGGGTGGGGGGAAGGATTCGATTGAGCGCAAGAAGAAAAAGGGCAGGCCTTGGCCTCTTTATAAAGGGGATGAATATCAAGCGTCCTCCGCGTGGCCGTTTGGGACTTGCCTAAAATCGAGGAGTCATACCAACGGGCATGATTGGGTTAACCACATCTGTATTGATGAGAATCCCTTGATAAGGGGGACACGATCTCTGCTTTGACAAGACGTGCCAATAAAATCGCCTCGCAAAACATGCAGTGGCAGGCTGGTTGAGAAAGACGGTTCATCATGGCCAGACCACGGCAATACATCACGTTATGAGAAACGGTCGGCAGATTAGATTTGTGGAAATATTATTCTCTCTACGGTGGTATGTGGAATTTGTTTTGCAGAGCTCGACACTATCCTTGTGTTCAAAATCTTCTTTGGAGTATTCGGAGGAGGAACCTGCCTTGCAATGCCGAACACAATCTGCATGTCGGACTCATCGTCATTGAAGCCTGGTTCAGGGGCTACTGAGCGAGTCCTGGATTAGGGGGTCTCCGGACAGCCAGACTATATCCTTTGGCCGGACTGTTGGACTATGAAGATACAAGATTGAAGACTTCGTCCCGTGTCCGGATGGTACTCTCCTTGGCATGGAAGGCAAGCTTGGGAATATGGATATGTAGATCTCCTCCCGTTGTAATCGACTCTGTGTAACCCTAGCCCCCTCCGGTGTCTATATAAATCGAAGGGTTTTAGCCCATAGGACGAACAACAATCATACCATAGGCTAGCTTTTAGGGTTTAGCCTCTATGATCTCGTGGTAGATCAACTCTTGTAATACTCATATCATCAAGATCAATCAAGCAGGAAGTAGGGTATTACCTCCATCGAGAGGGCCCGAACCTGGGTAAACATTGTGTCCCCCGCCTCCTGTTACCATCCGCCTTAGACGCACAGTTCGGGACCCCTACCCGAGATCCGCCGGTTTTGACACTGACACTCCTCCACCCAAGGGTGATCCCATGTTTGAGCTTAAACCATTACCTGCTACTCTTAAATATGCTTATCCTGATGAAAAGAAGATATATCCTTTTATTACTAGTGCTAACCTTTCAGAGCAGGAAGAAGAGAAATTATTGAAAACTCTGAAGAAGCAGTGTGCCGCTAATTGATATACTCTCGATGATGTTAAGGGCATTAGTCCCACTCTATGCCAGCACAAAATAAAATTGGAGAAAGACGCTTAACCAGTTGTTGATCACCAACAACGGTTAAATAGTAAGATGAAAGAAGTGGTAAGAAAGGAAACACTAAAGCTTCTGGAGGCAGGTACAATTTATCATCTTGTTGATAGTCAGTGGGTAAGTCATGTCCATTGTGTCCCTGAGAAGGGAGGTATTACTGTTGTTCCTATTGATAAAGATGAATTGATCCGACAAAGAATTGTTACAGGTTATAGAATGGTAATTGACATCCACAAATTAAATAAATCTACTAAAAAGGATCATTACGCTTTACCTTTTATTAACCAAATGCTAGAAAGATTATCCAAACATACACATTTTTGCTTTCTAGACGGTTATTCTGGTTTCTCTCAAATACCTGTGTCGAAAGAGGATCAGGAAAAGACCACTTTTACTTGCCCTTTCGGTACCTTTTCTTATAGACGTATGCCTTTTGGTTTATGTAATGCACCTGCTACCTTTCAAAGATGTATGACTGCTATATTCTCTGACTTTTGTGAAATCATTTTTGAGGTTTTCATGGATGATTTCTCCGTGTATGGAACTTCTTTTGATGATTTCTTAAGCAACCTTGATCGAGTTTTGCAAAGATGTGAAGAAACTAATCTTGTCTTGAATTCGGAGAAGTGCCACTTTATGGTTTATGAAGGTATTGTCTTGGGGCATAAAACTTCTGAAAGAGGTATTGAAGTTGATAAAGCTAAAGTTGATGCTATTGAAAATATGCCGTGTCCTAAGGACATTAAAGGTATAAGAAGTTTCTTTGGTCATGCCGGTTTTTATAGGAGGTTCATTAAAGACTTCTCAAAAATTTCTAGGCCTCTGAATAATCTTTTACAAAAAGATATTCCTTTTGTCTTTGATGATGATTGCGTAGAAGCATTTGAAATACTTGAGAAAGCCTTGATTTCTGCACCTATTGTTCAGCCACCTGATTGGAATTTACCCTTTGAAATTATGTGTGATGCTAGTGATTATGTTGTAGGTGCTGTTCTAGGACCAAGAGTTGATAAGAAATTAAATGTTGTCCAATATGCTAGTAAAGCTCTAGATAGTCCCCAGAGAAATTATGCTACTACTGAAAAAGAATTTTTAGCAGTTGTATTTGCTTGCGATAAGTTCAGACCTTATATTGTTGATTCTAAAGTAAATGTTCACACTAATCATGCTGCTATTAAATATCTTATGGAAAATAAAAAAGCTACACCTAGACTTATTAGATGGGTTCTCTTGCTACAAGAATTTGATTTGCATATTATTGATAGAAAGGGAGCCGAGAACCCTGTTGCAGACAACTTATCTAGGTTAGAGAATGTTCTTGATGACCCACTACCTATTGATCATAGCTTTCCTGATGAACAATTAGTTGTCATAAATGCTTCTCGTACTGCTCCATGGTATGCTGATTATGCTAATTACATTGTTGCTAAATTTATACCACCTAGTTTCACATACCAGCAAAAGAATATGTTTTTCCATGATTTAAGACATTACTTCTGGGATGACCCACACCTTTATAAAGAAGGATTAGATGGGGTTATTAGACATTGTGTACCTGAGCATGAACAGGAACAGATCCTACGCAAGTGTCACTCCGAGGATTATGGAGGACACCACGCTGGAGATAGAACTGCACATAAGGTATTGCAATCCAGTTTTTATTGGCCTGCTCTATTCAAAGATGCCTGTAAGTTTGTCTTGTCTTGTGATGAACGTCAAAGAATTGGTAATATTAGTAGACGCCAAGAAATGCCTATGAACTATTCAGTTGTTATTGAACCATTTGATGTTTGGGGCTTTGATTATATGGGACCTTTTCCTTCCTCTAATGGGTATACACATATTTTAGTTGCTGTCGATTACGTTGCTAAGTGGGTAGAAGCTATTCCAACTAGTAGTGCTGATCATAACACCTCCATTAAGATGCTTAAAGAATTTATTTTTCCGAGGTTTAGAGTCCCTAGATACTTAATAATTGATGGTGGTTCACATTTTATTCATGGTGCTTTTCGTAAAATGCTTGCTAAGTATGATGTTAATCATAGAATTGCGTCTCCATATCACCCACACTCTAGTGGTCAAGTAGAACTGAGTAATAGAGAGAATAAATTAATTTTGCAAAAGACTATTAATAGATCTAGAAAGAATCGGTCCAAGAAACTTGATGATGCATTATGGGCCTATAGAACTGCATATAAAAATTCTATGGGTATGTCTCCGTATAAAATGGTTTATGGAAAAGCATGTCACTTATCTCTCGAACTAGAACATAAGGCGTATTGGGCCATTAAAGAGCTCAATTATGATTTCAAACTTGCCGGTGAGAAGAGGCTATTTGACATTAGCTCACTTGATGAGTGGAGAACCCAGACCTATGAGAATGCCAAACTGTTTAAAGAAAAGGTTAAAAGATGGCATGACAAAAGGATACAAAAGCATGAGTTTAATGTAGGTGATTATGTTTTGTTATACAACTCTTGTTTTAGATTTTTTGCAGTAAAACTCCTATCTAAATGGGAAGGTCCTTATGTTATCGAGGAGGTCTATCGTTCCGGTGCCATAAAAATAAAAAACTTCGAAGGCACAAATCCGAAGGTGATGAACGGTCAAAGAATCAAACATTATATCTCAGGTAATCCCATAAATGTTGAAACAAATGTTATTGACACCGTAACCCCAGATGACTACATAAGGGACACTTTCTAGATTGTTTCAGACTCTGAAGAGGAATAGGTATGTAGTACGGTAAGTAAACCGACTCCAAAACAATTCTAATAGCATTTTCTCTGTTTTGGAATATTTAAGAAAATAGGGAAATAAGAAGTTTTCCGAAAGGGACACGAGGCATCCACGAGGGTGGAGGGTGCACTGATGACCCACAAGTATAGGGGATCTATCATAGTCCTTTCGATAAGTAAGAGTGTCAAACCGAACAAGGAGCAGAAGGAAATGATAAGCGTTTTTCAGCAAGGTATTCTCTACAAGTACTAAAATAAGTGGTAACAGATAGTTTTGTGATAAGATAATTTGTAACAAGCAACAATTAATAAAAGTAAATAAAGTGCGGCAAGGTGGCCCAATCCTTTTTGTAGTAAAGGACAAGCCTGGTCAAACTCTTATATAAAGAAAAGCGCTCCCGAGGACACATGGGAATATCTCAAGCTAGTTTTCATCACGTTCATATGATTCGCGTTCGGTACTTTGATAGTTTGATATGTGGGTGGACCGGTGCTTGGGTGCTGTTCTTACTTGAACAAGCATCCCACTTATGATTAACCTCTATTGCAAGCATCCTCAACTACAACAAAAGTATTAAGGTAAAACTAACCATAGCATGAAACATATGGATCCAAATCAGCCCCTTACGAAGCAACGCGTAAACTAGGGTTTAAGCTTCTGTCACTCTAGCAAACCATCATCTACTTATTACTTCCCAATGCCTTCCTCTAGGCCCAAATAATGGTAAAGTGTTATGTAGTCGACGTTCACATAACACCACTAGAGGCTAGACAACATACATCTCATCAAAATATCGAACGAATACCAAATTCACATGACTACTAATAGCAAGACTTCTCCCATGTCCTCAGGAACAAACGTAACTACTCACAAAGCATATTCATGTTCATAATCAGAGGGGTATTAATATGCATAAAGGATCTGAACATATGATCTTCCACCAAATAAACTAACTAGCATCAACTACAAGGAGTAATCAACACTACTAGCAACCTACTAGTACCAATCCCCGATTTGGAGACAAGAATTGGATACAAGAGATGAACTAGGGTTTTGAGAGGAGATGGTGCTGGTGAAGATGTTGATGGAGATTGCCCTCTCCCGATGAGAGGAGTGTCGGTGGTGATGACGGCGATGATTTCCCCCTCCCGGAGGGAAGTGTCCCCGGCAGAACAGCTCTGCCGGAGCCCTAGATTGGTTCCGCTAAGGTTCCACCTCGTGGCGGCGGAGTTTTGTCCCGAAAGGTTGGTTATGATTTTTTCCTCGACGAAAGACCTCATATAGCAGAAGATGGCCATCAGAGAGCCAACAGGGGCCCACGAGGCAGGGGCGCCACAGGGGTAGGGCGCGCCCCCCACCCTCGTGGCCAGGTGGGTCCCCCTCTGGTGAACTTCTTCCGCTCAATATTTTTTATATTTTCCAAAAATGACTTTCGTGGAGTTTCAGGACTTTTGGAGTTGTGTAGAATAGGTTTCTAATATTTGCTCCTTTTCCAGCCCAGAACTCCAGCTCTCGGCACTCTCTCTTCTTATGTAAACCTTGTAAAATAAGAGAGAATAGGCATAAGTATTGTGATATAACATGTAATAACAGCCCATATGCAATAAATATCGATATAGAAACATGATGCAAAATGGACGTATAACCTGTAAATAAATGGACAAACATAGAATAGAAATCATCCTTATTCAATTTGCGGAAATAAATTACCATCCTATAACCTGTAATAATTCTTTGCGGAATCAACTCATCTTTATCATTAGGAACAGCAGTAACACCTCCCTTCTTAGGGACACAATGAATAGGACTTACCCACTGACTATCAGCAACGGGATAAATTATACCTGCCTCCAGAAGCTTTAGTATTTCTTTTCTTACCACTTCTTTCATCTTAGGATTCAGCCGTCGTTGATGATCACGAACCGGTTTGGCATCTTCTTCCAAATTTATTTTATGTTGACATATAGTGGGACTAATGCCCTTAAGATCATCAAGAGTATATCCAATAGCAGCTCAGTGCTTCTTCAGAGTTTTCAATAATCTCTCTTCTTCATGTTCTGAAAGGTTAGCACTAATAATAACATGATATATTTTCTTTTCATCAAGATAAGCATATTTAAGATTATCAGGCAACAGTTTAAGTTCAAACACAGGATCACCCTTGGGTGGAGGAGGATCCCCTAGGATTTCAACAGGCAAATTCTGTTTCAGAATGGGTTCCTGATTAAAGAATACTTCATCTATTTCCCTTCTTTCATTCATAAACATATAATTTTCATGGTCTAGCAAATATTGTTCTAAAGGATCACTAGGAGGTACGTCAATGGAAGCAAGACCAATAATTTCATCCTTACTAGGCAATTCTTCTTCACGGTGTTGTCTACTAAATTTAGAGAAATTAAACTCCTGAGACATATCACCCAAACCAATAGTAACAATTTGTTTTCACAATCTATTCTAGCATTGACAGTGTTCAAGAAGGGTCTACCAAATATAATGGGACAAAAGCTATCTTGCGGGGAACCAAGAACAAGAAAATCAGCAGGATATTTAGTTTTCCCACACTAGACTTCAACATCTCTAACCATTTCCATTGCTGATATAGTATCTCTATTGGCAAGTTTAATTGTAACATCAATACCTTCTAACTCAGCAGGTGCAATTTCATGCTTAATTTCTTCGTATAAAGTATGAGGTATAACACTAGCACTAGCACCAGTATCACATAAGCCATGATAACAATGATCTCCTATTTTAACAGAAATAACAGGCACGCCTACCACAGGTCTATGTTTATCTTTAGCACAGGGTTTGGCAATTCTAGCAGTTTCACCGCGGAATTGAATAACATGCCCATCAATATAATCAGCTAAGAGATCTTTAACAATAGCAACATTAGGTTCAACTTTAATTTGCTCAGTAGGTGTATAAGTTCTAATATTGCTTTTACGAACCACAATTGAAGCTTTAGCATGATCCTTTATTCTAACAGGGAAAGGTGGTTTCTCAACATAAGAAGTAGGAACAACAGGATCATTATAAGTGACAATCTTTTCTTCAACTTTAATAGGTGCAGCTACTTTTACTTCTATGGGAGGATGATATTTAAACCACTTCTCCTTGGGGAGATCAACATAAGTAGCAAAGGATTCACAGAAAGAAGCTACTATCTCAGAGTCAAGTCCATATTTAGTGCTAAACTTACAGAAAACATTGGTATCCATAAAAGACTTAACACAATCAAACTTAGGTGTCATACCTGACTCCTTACCTTTGTCGAGATCCCAATCTTTGGAGTTGCATTTAATTATATCCAATAAATTCCATCTGAATTCGATAGTCTTCATCGTAAAAGAGCAAGCACAAGAAGTATCGAGCATGGTGCGATTGTTTTCAGAAAGCCGAGCATAATTTTTTTGAAGAATTATTTCTTTTGAGAGCTCATGATTGGGCATGAATATAACATTTATTTAAGCCTCCGCCAAGCTTGAGCGATGCTTTATACTTCGCGAGGCCAAAAATTATATATATAATTGCGATCACGATGAACAAGATGCATAGGATAATACTTTTGATGAAATTCCAGCTTCATTCGTTTATAGTTCCATGATCCCGTGTCATCACATAGCCTATATCATGTCGATGCATCTCCCTTCAAAGATAAAGGGAAGACCTTCTTCTTAACAACATCATCGGGTATACCTACAAGCTTAAATAATCCACAAACTTCATCCACATATATTAGGTGTTCACCAGGATGCTTTGTTCCATTTCCTGTAAAAAGTATTAGTTAGCAGTTTTTCTAACATACCCGAAGGAACTTCAAAGGGAATATTTTCATTTTCAGTAGGTTCAGTGGGTTGAGGAGCAACTATTTGCTCTACTGGTCGGGGTGAAGATACCCCGAACAAGCCCCTCAGAGGATTACTTTCCATAATAACAAGTGACAGTAAATTTCAGCACACGATATAAATTTGTCCTTACCAAATTCCACCTACCAAAGGCGCTTCACTCCCCAGTAACGGCGCCAAAAAAGGGTCTTGATGACCCACAAGTATAGGGGATCTATCGTAGTCCTTTCGATAAGTAAGAGTGTTGAACCCAACGAGGAGCAGAAGGAAATGATAAGCGGTTTTCAGCAAGGTATTCCCTGCAAGTACTGAAATAAGTGGTAACAGATAGTTTTGTGAAAAGATAATTTGTAACAAGCAACAAGTAATAAAAGTAAATGAAGTGCAGAAAGGTGTCCCAATCCTTTTTGTAGTAAAGGACAAGCCTGGACAAACTCTTATATAAGGAAAAGCGCTCCCGAGGACACATGGGAATATCGTCAAGCTAGTTTTCGTCACGTTCATATGATTCGCGTTCGGTACTTTGATAGTTTGATATGTGGGTGGACTGGTTCTTGGGTGCTGTTCTTACTTGAACAAGCATCCCACTTATGATTAACCTCTATTGCAAGCATCCGCAACTACAACAAAAGTATTAAGGTAAACCTAACCATAGCATGAAACATATGGATCCAAATCAGCCCCTTACGAAGCAACGCATAAACTAGGGTTGAAGCTTCTGTCACTCTAGCAACCCATCATCTACTTATTACTTCCCAATGCCTTCCTCTAGGCCCAAATAATGGTGAAGTGTTATGTACTCGACGTTAACATAACACCACTAGAGGCTGGACAACATACATCTCATCAAAATATCGAACAAATACCAAATTCACATGACTACTAATAGCAAGACTTCTCCCATGTCCTCAGGAACAAACGTAACTACTCACAAAGCATATTCATGTTCATAATCAGAGGGGTATTAATATGCATAAAGGATCTAAACATATGATCTTCCACCAAATAAACCAACTAGCATAAACTACAAGGAGTAATCAACACTACTAGCAACCTACTAGTACCAATCCCGGACTTGGAGACAAGAATTGGATACAAGAGATGAACTAGGGTTTGAGAGGAGATGGTGCTGGTGAAGATGTTGATGGAGATTGCCCTCTCCCGATGAGAGGAGCGTCGGTGGTGATGACGGCGATGATTTCCCACTCCCGGAGGGAAGTGTCCCCGGCAGAATAGCTCTGCCGGAGCCCTAGATTGGTTCCGCCAAGGTTCCGCCTCGTGGTGGCAGAGTTTCGTCTCGAAAGGTTGCTTATGATTTTTTCCTCGAAAAAAGACCTCATATAGCAGAAGATGGCCATCGGAGAGCCAACAGGGGGCCCAAAGGCAGGAGGGCGCACCCTGGGGGGTAGGGCGCGCCCCCACCCTCGTGGCTAGGTGGGTCCCCCTCTGGTGAACTTCTTCCGCTCAATATGTTTTATATTTTCCAAAAATGACTTTCGTGGAGTTTCAGGACTTTCCCTGCCCAGAATTCCAGCTGTCGGCATTCTCCCTTTTTATGTAAACCTTGTAAAATAAGAGAGAATAGGCATAAGTATTGTGATATAACATGTAATAACAGCCCATAATGAAATAAATATCGATATAGAAGCATGATGCAAAATGGACGTATCACGCGCCCTACCCCCTGGGTGCGCCCCCCAGCCTTGTAGGCACCTCGTGTGCCCTATGGACTCCGTTTTCTTGCACGATACTTATTCACTATATAATCTCTTGAAGGTTTTGACCACTGTACCACGCAAACATTCCTTGTTTTTGTTTTGAGTTGTTTCTGTCGCAGATTAGATCAAGATGTCTTCTCAAGAGTCAATCGGGGAGAGCCGGGTATCTCACCCGACACCGTGGCCAAAAGCAAACAGCGATGCAGATCACTTTGGGCCATCAACTGAGGAAGAGATGGAGGCCGACTTGAAAAGGATAGATGCCATGGAGGAAGATCAAGAAGTTACCTCTCGTCTCCAAACCAGATTTACGTTGGAGGAACTCCAGAGCCCAACAATTCCAAATTCGGTCATCCCTCCCAATGCTAGATTTCTTTCTTATGAAAATATGAAAAAGAGTGTTACTTGTTCTCCCGCAGCTATGCAACATCCATGGGTGAAAGGAGCTTTAGCCGTCGCGGGTATGCTCCGTAGGGAAATAATGGATCTCAAGCAGCAAGTCAATAAGCTCGAAGAAGAGAATCATATCCTAAGGGGCATCATCGCCAAGAACATCACATCACCACCTCCGAAGAAAGAGACATAAATAAATGGGTATGGGCACTCCCCTTGGAAACTGCCAAGCTTGTGGGAGGTGCCCCGGTATCGTATCACCATCACACTTCTATCTTTACCGTTTTTCTTAGTTCAATCCATTTGGTTATATTTTGATCTAGTAGAATAAAGTTTAGTATGATCTAGCTTTGAGTTTTTGTGTTGGTCCCTATCTATGTAATCGAGTCTGTGAGCTATATATAATAAATATTAGTCTTGAGTCGAGGGCTTGGTTATCTTGCTATGATCTTAAGGGAATAAAAGAAAATAAAGAAATATAGAAGTAAAGAGAGATCATATTGATCTTATGGAGAGTAATGAATTCACATATAAAGAGTATGATGAATAAAAGTTTTTGAGAGCTGACAAACATAGTTTTGGTCATCGTTGCAATTAATAGGAAGTAATAAAGAAAGAGAGGTTTTCACATATAAATATACTATCTTGGACATCTTTTATGATTGTGAGCACTATTAAAAGATGACATGCTAAAAAGTTGATGTTGAACAAGGAAGACAACGTAATGGGTTATGTTTTCTTATATATGAAATAAATTATATTGTCATGGATCATCCAACATGTTGAGCTTGCCTTTCCCCCTCAAGCTTGCGAAATTCATTGCACCAAGTAGAGATACTACTTGTGCTTCCAAATATCCTTAAACCCAGTTTTGCCATGAGAGTCCACCATATCTACCTATGGACTGTGTAAGATCCTTCAAGTAAGCTGTCATTGTTGCAAGCAATAAAAATTGCTCTCTAAATATGTATGATCTATTAGTGTGGAGAAAATAAGCTTTATACGAGCTTGTGATATGGAAGAAATAAAAGCGACGGACTGCATAATAAAGGTCCCCATCACAAGTGCCAATATAAAGTGACGTTCTTTTGCATTAAGATTTTGTGCATCCAACCATAAAAGCACATGACAACCTCTGCTTCCCTCTGCGAAGGGCCTATCTTTTATTTTTGTCTTATACCTTATACAAGAGTCACGGTGATCTTCACCTTTCCTTTTTACGCTTTACCCTTTGGCAAGCACTATGTGTTGGAAAGATCTTGATATATATATATATATATCCAATTGGATGTGGGTTCTCATAAAGCATTGTTGTTGACGTTGCCCTTGAGGTAAAAGGTTGGTAGGAAAAACTATAAGCCCCTATCTTTCTCTGTGTCCGATTAAAACTTCATACCCATAAGTATTGCGTGAGTGTTAGCAATTGTGAAAGACTAAATGATAGTTGAGTATGTGGACTTGCTGAAAAGCTCTTATATTGACTCTTTCCGATGTTATGATAAACAGCAATTACTTCAATGAGTGAGACTATAGTTTGCTAGTTTCTCAATGAAGTTTCTATTTCATACTTTACATTGTGAATAGATTGTTACTTTAGCATAAGAAATAATATGACAATATATATATATATATATATATATATATATATATATATATATATATATATATATATATATATATATATATATATTGCTATTCTAAGAATGATCATGATGCCCTCATGTCCGTATTTTATTTTATCGACACCTCTATCTCTAAACATGTGGACATATTTTTCGATATCGGCTTCCGCTTGAGGACAAGCGAGGTCTAAGCTTGGGGGAGTTGATATGTTCATTTTGCATCATGCTTTTATATCGATATTTATTGTATTATGGGCTGTTATTACACATTATGTCACAATACTTATGCCTTTTCTCTCTTATTTTACAAGGTTTACATGAAGAGGGAGAATGCCGGCAGCTGGAATTCTGGGATGGAAAAGGAGCAAATATTAGAGACCTATTCTGCACAACTCCAAAAGTCCTGAAACTCCATGAAAGTCAGTTTTGGAATATATTAAAAATATTGGGCGAAGAAATCACCAGAGGGGGGCCACCCACCGTCCACGAGGTGGAGGCGCGCCTACCCCCAGGCGCCTCGCCTCATGGGCCACCCGAAGCCCCGATGCCCATCTTCTGGTATAAGGTGTCTTTTGCCCTGGAAAAAATCAGAAGGAAGCTTTCGGGACGAAGCGCCGCCGTCTCGAGGTGGAACCTGGCGAAACCAATCTAGGGCTCCGGCAGAGCTGTTCGATTTAACTTACTTCGCGAGAATTTGAGTCTTGTGCGCATACTCCTGGGGATCTTTTCGTCTCGAGTCTAAGACGGTTACTAGTCCCTGCTCAAGCTTAATCTCTAGGAGAATATAGTGGAACCTGCGCACGCATGCATAACTCATCAATTACATTACTATAACCTGGACTAATATATAAGGGAAACCAAATATGCACAAGACAGGAACACTCACTTGAAGTTATAAGGAAAGAGTATTATATCTTTGTTTTCATTTATTACCAACGATCGTAGCAAGTTGGCCTTGGTATCTTCGACATGATATTTAACCTCAGTTGCATCTATGAAATTTGTGTTAATGAACCCAATATCACCGACTTGTCTTTTCTTCAATTCGTCGATCTTCAATCTGCATAATATAGTGAGGATAATTATAAATACATGCAATGAAAGAGCTGACCTATATAGAGAGACTTAATGACAGAAGTAGTACTACTTATAGAAAGTAGCAAGTGACCGTTGCTTTATCGAGGGCCTTTTGATTGAAAAACTGGAAGAACTCCTCAAATGGAACATTCAACAGTTCAATTCCAATGAGGTCATGCTCCTCTCTAACTCTCAGCGTCGAAGTATTCCTCCCCCCAGACTCTCTGTAGGTTTTCATGTACCAATCATGGAATCTTCGCATCATCGTTGTTAGAGATCGTTCATCTTTGACGAGAGGCTTCCCGTACTCGTATCTGTGTACCTCCACCTCTAAGAAATCATAATGTACATCATCGGGCAGGTAATCTCCAAGATTGCTATAACCGGGCACCATCCTCGGATCATTAGCGACGATGTCGCTAGACACCTTGAGCGGGGGGCACGATTGGCTCGCTTGTTCGCCGAGCTGGGCAATTTTTTTCCCACCTCGTCGTTCTTTTATCCTTTGATCACTGACGGTACTTCCCGACTGCTCCGCTTCGACAAATGTCTTTGCAATAATGCGCTCATAGATGCCTTTCGGCGGAGACTTTGGTGGTTTTGTCAGGGCAGCCAGAGTGTGCTTCGCTTTCACCGGATCTACCTTCTCCTCCGAAGGTGGATGTTTCTTTGCTTTCACCCCTTGAAATAAGGTAATCACTTCGGCTCGCGCGATCTTTGTGTTCTCCTCCGGGGTCCTCTCGTATGATAACTTCTCTGGAGTCTTCAGAGAAGGACCGAATCTGTATTGCCTCCCGCCTCTGGCTGTACTTCTAGACGCCGGCAGAGCAGACGGAGAAGGAGGCGGAGTGCCGCCACGCGCTGGAGAAGGAGGCTGAGTGCCCTGATCACTCGCCGAAGGAGGAAGCGGAGGAGGAGGTGGAGTGCCCTTACTCACCGGAGGAGGAGGAGGAGGCGGAGGCGTCCAGTTCAGAAGGTTGATGAGCTCCTTCCGCCATAGGCGTGGAGTCTTCAGAGCAGAACCCAGCCGAGTCTCCCCTTCACCGGTAGGGTGGTCAAGCTGAGGTCCTCAAATCCCTCCGTTATTTCGTCCACCGTCACCCTAGCATACCCTTCTTGAATCGGACGACGGTGAAAAGTTGCGCCAGGTTCAGGAGGTCGAACTGAGCCGACAGCCGCTTTGACTTTGAAGTTCCGCCATTGCGTCATAAGGTGGCAATGTTGAGACTGCGTGATAGCATCCACGGGGTAGCTAGGAGGAGCCGTCAAGACATGCTCCGGCTGAAGCAGCTCGGTGGAAGCCACGCTGCTACTCCGCTGAAAAAAAAAACGAAAAAAAGAGGAGAAGAAGAAATGAATAGAGGAGAAGAAGAAAAAATAGAATATTATCTATTTTTTTCTTCTTCTCCTCTATTCCTCTATTCCTTTTATATTTTTTCTTCTTCTCCTCTATTCCTTTTTTCTTCTCCTCTTCTTTTTCTTCTTTTTTCCTCTTCTTATTTATTTCTCCTCTTCTTCCTATCCTCTTCTTCTTTCTTCCTCTTCTTATTTCTTCTTTCCTAACCTTCTTTTCTTCTTCGTCCTTCCTAGCTAGATATATAAAACTTTTCTAAAAATGTAACTTTTGCATATATAAATCTTTTCCATGGATCATCATTTCTCATATATATCGAATATATATCCATAGTCATATATAAAACTTTCTATATATGAACAAAAACTTTCCATGAACAAAAAACATTTTTGACATATATATTTAGCATATTCTAAATTTTCCTAACTCTTTTACAACCAGAAAAATTACATATATGGAAAAATATTAATACACATATGAACAAAAAATACGATATGAACAAAAACATGCTCTGAATATTTTTTACATTTTAAACATCTACATACATATAGCGACATACATACACATATACATTATATATATATATATATATATATATATATATATATATATATATATATATATGAACAAAAAATTAAACTAATAAAATGAAAAACAGAGCCAAGGCGCGGGCGGCTCACAGCGGGGCGGCTAGCGATGACGATGGCGACGGCGGGGCGGCGAGGTCGCCAGCTGCGGGGTGGGACGGGGTAGGGGCTCGGGGCGCCGAGGCATGATCGAAAGGCAGGGGAGCTCGAGGGGGTGGCACGTGGGGGCAGGGCGACGACGACGATGACTGGTGGCGACCCGTCGGGGCAAGGGCGGCTGGGCGACAGCGACGAGGAGCGGGCGGCGACGGCGAGCACGGGCAGGGCTCGGGCGCCGGGCGGCGTGGCGTTAGAGCAGGGAGCTTGACGGGCGGCTCGTGGGGGCAGGGCGACGGCGACGAGGACAGGCGGCGACCCGTCGGGGCAAGGGCGCGGCCACGGCGACGAGGAGCGGGCGGCGATGGCGAGCATGGGCAGCCTGGCGGCGTCGATGAGCTCTGCGTCGTCGGGGGCTAATGCGAGATGAAAACTGAAATTTCCTAAGTGCTTTCTTATATACCCAGAGCATTGGTCCCGGTTGGTGCCACGAACCGGTAGCAATGCCCCCCTTTAGTCCCGGTTGGTGCCACCGATCGGGACCAAAGGCCTTGCGCTGCCCGCGGCCAAAAGTTTAGTCCCACCTCGGAAGTTCCACATAACACCATAGAGAGAATAATTTTTGCACAGATCTGCTGACGTATTCCGTGGCGTGACATCACACCACGGCCAGGCCTTTATATGAATCGTTCTTTATTGTTCCACCTCAGCGTGTTTAGCGAGGCGGTTTCTTTGGCACGTCTTATCAAAGCATAGATCGTGCCCCCTTATTCCGGGATTCTCATCAATACGGACGTGGGTAACCCATCCGCGCCATTGATTACGGCGCTTGGGAAATAAGCGAGTTTTACCAGGCTGGTGGGGGACGCATAGCGTCGTCTGTCCATATAAGGGGATAAGGATCCACCTTTCCACCTACGCCTTCTTCCTCCTTTGCTTATCCATTTCCGCGCACTTGAGCTCTAGCGCCCAAGTCCGCACATCCCACCTCAACCTTCTCCAACCATGTCAGGAGCGGGAGGCAGATGGATGGCCTCCTCCGTCACGGAGGGGCACATCGCAAGACTGCGGGAGGCCGGATACTTGTCCGGCAACATCGCGCACAGGCTTCCCGACGAGGGGCAGCTTATTCCGACCCCTGGGCCCCATGAGAGGGTGGTGTTTCTCCCGCACTTCCTCCGCGGAATGGGTTTTCCACTTCACCCATTTGTCCGGGGGCTCATGTTCTACTACGGCCTGGACTTCCACGACCTGGCCTCGAATTTCATCCTCAACATCTCGGCGTTTATCGTCGTGTGCGAGGCTTTCCTCTGCATCCAGCCCCACTTCGGCTTATGGCTGAAGATCTTCAACGTCCGGCCGAAGGTAGTGGGCGGCCGTCAAGCGGAGTGCGGAGGCGCCATGGTTGGAAAGATGGCCAAAGTCCCATGACTCGAAGGCGCCTTTGTGGAGACAATAAAGGGGTGGCAATCGGGGTGGTTCTACATCACCGGGCCCCGCAACACCGAATGGGCGGCGGCCCCCAAATTCAGATCTGGCTTCCCCACACGGCTCTCGTCATGGAAATAGACGGGCCTGACGTGGGGGAATTCGGACGAGACATCCGGACTTCAAACATGCGTCCGAAACCTGGTGGCCAAGAATCTTAGGCTTGTCGACGTAATCCAAGTGATGCTCATCCGCCGGATTCTCCCATGCCAACAACGGGCCTTCAATTTGTGGGAGTTCGATCCGGCACAACACCGAACCTTGAGCCGGCTCTTCGACACTACGTACGAAGACGCCTGGAAGGTGCTGTTCAAGGGCGCCGAAGCCCCAGCATCCGCTACCAAAGATCGCGGATATAGCTCGTAGCGTCAAGCCGGCGAGGTAAGTTATTTTACACTTTACTGGATTCATTTTTCATAGATTGACTCTACGTGGGATCTAAAACTCCCTAATCTTTGACAGGACTGGCTGAAGACGTCCGGACAGATTAACTGTCCGGCTCCTTTGCCGGAAGATCCGGAGGACGCCCGATCGACGGGGCTGCTGGCTCCGGCGCCATACGTGGAGCCGGAGAAGAAGGCCAAGAAGGAGGCCACGGGAACTCAAAGGAGCTCCCGACGCCAGGTGCTGTCAGATTTTGAACCAGAATCTTCTCCTGAAGACGAGGAGGAAGAAGAAGAAGCTCCTCCCCCAGCGGGGGAGGAGAAGAAAAGGAAGGCCGCCCCAACTGGGGAGGCCGGAGGGTCCAAGAAGGGAAGAGCCCTTCCTCCGGACTTCTCCACCAACATCGACAACGAGGAGGAGGATTGGCCTACAAGGGCCAAGCCCCTGGCGAGACCGTAAATGTCCGGATACCCATGGCTTTTTATTATTGCAGAGTGTTCTCTAATGTCGAACAACCATGCAGCCCGCCTAAGGGCGAGTTCGCCGATTCATCGAGCGGGTCCCTGGGCTCGTCGGAAATGGAGAGTACCTAGCTTTCGACCGCCTCCTGTCGGTGTACTAGGGTAGGGGTACCCTAGTACTCCGAACTCGTGCACGGACAGTCGCAGCACCCCGCGGCAAGGCTGGCCTCGTGACCGCCAAGGTCCTCAGAGGCTCCTTTGGAGCCATTCAAGAACAAAATAATCAAGGCCCCGGCAAGAGGAGCTTGTCGGGAAGGCCACTAAAGGCACGAAGGAAACAAGACCCCGGCAAGAGGAGCTTGCCGGGAAGGCTTGGCGGGCGATAAGCTCCCGAGCGCGACAAGGACCTTGCCGCGGCAGGACGCTTGCCGCGGCAGGTAACCTCTCTTCATCTCCGCTCCAGCTCATCCACCAACGTGTCGCCGTGGGGTTTTCCCAGGCACGCGTGTGCATCGCTTCGATCCGCTCTTTGCGCAATCTCCGCCCCCCTCCGAACCACAAGGGACCAGGTCCCATAGGTGTTCGTGGGCCACGATCAGCTTCCCCGACATCTTTGGCGCGCCAGGTAGGGGGCGTCGAGGCTGTGTGAACCTGATCCAGCGGTCACACGAGCAACTTCATCATCATCTTCGTCAACATGGCACCGAAGAAGAAGTCTTCGGCAGCAGCAGAGCCGTTCATGCCGAACCCACCACCGCCGGAGCTGACCGGTGGTGGGAAGACATCGCGGAGGAACGGGCGTCGCCGAGAGAGCCCACGACGCCACCAGGTCCAAAGACAAGGCGGCGCAGGCGTCGGCGTCGAATCCGCACGCGCCCTTCTCGAGGCGCGGGACCGACAGCGCCATGATGCTCGCAGCACCATACGCCGTTGGATCAAGGCTGCTGGAGGATCCCGAGGCCTCGAGACCGTGATGCATGCACGCCACCTGCCGGACGAAAGCGAGTACGGTCGCTTAGGCGAGATGCTGCTCCTCCTAACTTGGTTAGAGTCCGAGCACATCCTGCTCTCGCTCCGCACGCCATTGCCACCCACCACTCTAGCGGAAGCCTTGGCGAGAGCTCAGCTATTTAGACTACCTCCAACGGCCGACAAGGTCGACGAATGGAGGGCCACAATCCATAGTCTCATCGGCTTTGCCAACGGCGACGTTCCGCGGCAACCAACTGCGTCCTTGCCGCGGCGAGGCGACAAGGCACGAGCCGGTGGCAACGAGACCTGCGGGGGTGACACCACCATGCACTCCCCTTCCCGAAGGCCAAGATCACCAGCTCCTCGGATCCACATCGACAGCGACTCCACCGCGTCGTCGGATCCACGAGCTCGCCGTGATCAGCACCAAGTTCTTAAGGAACGACAAGAAGAAGACGCTCGAACCCGCATCGAGCGCCGAAGAGAAGCGCGCCGTCAATCCGACCAGCGCGTTGGGCCCACTGTCGATATGCATGCGCCAGGGGAACCAGGCGACTTGCCGTACGCGGTAGGTTACCCTGCGTTCACCCGTGAGCTGCGGCGAGTCCAGTGGCCCGACAAGAAAAACTTCAAACCAGATGTGCCAGAAAAGTATGATGGCAGGACACACCCTTCGGAGTTCCTCAGCATCTACACCATCGCGGTGCAAACTGCGGGGGGACGAGATGACAAGATCCTTGCCAACTACTTCCTCCGGTGCTCAAGCCAAACGCCGATCTTGGCTCATGCACTTGCCGGACAGTTCCATATCCTCTTGGGCAGATCTGTTCCATCAGTTTGTTGGCGCCTTCACAGCGCCACAAGCCTCATGGCCGGAGAGTGACCTTCACCGCTTGCCCGTAAGGAGGAGAGTCCTCGCAAGTTCATCCAGAGATTCATTCGTGTGCACTACAACATCCTGACGCCCACCCCGCCGCAGGATCAGCGCGTTCCATCGAACGCGGAACCGCAGGATGAGGGAGGAAATGGCGATGTGCAAAGTAAAAGACGCCAGCGAGCTCTCACGCCTGGCCGACAAGTGTGCACGCTACGAGGAGGGAAGAAGACTCCCGTGAGAGAATGTGGGAGCGGAATCGACAAGGAGGAGACCGCCTGCAAGGAAGAGCCAAGCGGCGGAACAACAGAAAGAAGAAGAACAAAGAAGTACTAGTTGTCGAGCAGTCCGGCAACAGAGGTGGCGCCGGCAAGGCTAAGGCTGATGGCTCCGGCAAGGAGGTTGCCGCTGACACCGACCGCCAAGCTGTGGCGGCCGCCGACAAGCAGGATAGCTCCAACAAGCAGTACTGCAAGATTCACCGCACCAAGGGCCACGACCTCCAGAGCTGCAAGAAAGTCGAGCAGCTTGTTGAACTGCAGAAAGCAGAGTACGAGCAGCGAGACAAGGAGAAGGCCCAGGAAGGTACAAGGGCAGGTAACAAGAAGAGACCCGGCCGGGGAGGGCGCCGCGGCAAGGCAAAGCAGCGGCAAGGAGACAGACCTCCCCGCGGCCGCGACAAGGACGAAGACGATGATGATGATGATGAAGATATGGAGGAAGACGAGGCTGATGAGCAAGAGCTTCAGAAGGCAACAGAGGTTCTTTGCATTGACGGAGGTGCTTCTCTGCATACCTCGCACCGTCAACTCAAGCAGTGGATGCGAGAGGTTAATGCAGCAGAACCATCCGTGGAGTCGCGCAAACCTCTGAAGTGGTCCAGCACGCCCATCATCTTTGACATTGAGGACCACCCTGATCGCATAACTGCGGTCGGGTGCTTGCCGATGTTGGTCTCACCAACAATCCGCAACCTCAAGGTCACCAAGATGTTGGTTGACGGCGGGGCCGGCCTGAACCTGATCTCTTCTGCAGTGCTTCAGAAACTTCAAATCCCTGACAGCGAGCTCGAAGAAACTGGCACGTTCCAAGGAATCAACCCAGGAAGGAGCAAGCCCAAAGGGAAAATCACGTTGCCGGTAACATTTGGCAGCGAGCTCAACTTCAGAACTGAGCGGGTCACATTTGACGTCGCCGATTTCCCATTGCCCTACAATGGCATACTTGGCCGTCCAGCACTTGCCAAGTTCATGGCGGCCTCTCATTATGCTTACAATTTTCTCAAGATGCCCGGCCCGATAAGCGTCATTTCTGTCCATGGCGACAAGAAGGATGCGCTTATATGCGACGACAAGATTTACCGTGATGCAGCAACCGTGACAGATAGCAAACCACTTGCCGCTGAAGCTCCCGGGGGGAAGAAGAAGACCACCAAGTCCGGCAAGAGTTCTGATGCCCACTCCGGCAAGCGCACCTCTTCGGAGTGCTACGCTACCGTCGAGGACGCGCCATCGAGCTCCACCGGCAAGTGCAAGAAGATGATGGCAGCTCCGCCGAAGACGAAGAAGGTGCCCGCCAAGGAGGACGGCACTGGTGGTACCTTCACCATCAGTGCCACGCTTGACCCTAAATAGGAAGGCGAGCTCGTTGCTTTCCTGCGGGCCAATGTCGATGTGTTTGCATGGCGACCATCTGACATCCCCGGTGTTCCCAGGAAAGTAATTGAGCACCACCTAGCTGTCTGTCCTCACGCGCGGCCCGTCAAGCAAAAAGTTAGGAAACAGGTAGTGGAGCGCCAAGAATTCATAGCAGAAGAGATCAAGAAGTTGGAAGCAGCAGGCCTTGTCAGAGGAGTGCTCCATCCCACGTGGTTGGCCAATCCGGTAGTTGTACGCAAGGCGAATGGGAAATGGAGACTTTGTATTGACTTCACAGATGTTAATAAAGCTTGTCCCAAAGACCCATTTCCTTGCCGCCAGATAGACCAGATTGTTGGCTCCACAGCTGGATGTGATCTGCTTTCATTTCTTGATGCATATTCAGGATACCATCAGATCTTCATGGCAGAAGAGGATGAAGAGAAAACCGCATTCATAACACCATGTGGCACTTACTGTTTCATACGGATGCCTTTCGGTTTGAAGAATGCTGGTTCAACGTTTGCAAGAGTAGTCCATGATGCTTTCGAACCACAAATGCACAGAAATGTAGAAGCCTACATAGATGACATAGTGGTCAAGAGCAAGGACAAAGCAACTCTGGTTCAAGACTTAGAAGAGACTTTTACAAATCTGCGCAAGATCAACCTCAAGCTCAACCCCGAGAAGTGCGTGTTTGGAGTCCCTTCCGGCAAGCTTCTCGGGTTCTTTGTGTCTCAATGGGAATTGAAGCCAATCCCGACAAGATCAAGGCCATTGAGTAGATTGAAGCACCGCCGCCAAGGATGTACGAAGACTTGCCGGTTGCGTGGCTGCTCTCAGCAGGTTTATCTCTAACTCTGCTGAGAGCGCCCTGCCATTTTTCAAAATTTTGAAAAAGGCTGGTCCAATGAAATGGACTCCCGAAGCGGAGGCTGCGCTGCAGGACTTGAAGAGGTACCTGTCCTCCACTCCAATACTTGTCGCACCTAGGCCACAAGATAAGTTGCTGCTGTATATAGCGGCAACCAATCAAGTGGTTAGTGATGCGTTAGTAGCGGAGAGGGAGGCGGATGATGAGCCGACAACCGAGGCAGGTGCATCCAGCGACAAGCAGGGGGCTTCGCCATCAAGCTCTGGTCCCGACAAGGACGAATCTGCGTATGATTGCGACAAAGCACAGAAAAGGATGGTGCAGCGCCCGGTCTACTTTGTCAGTTCCCTTCTGCAGGGGGCTAGGTCAAGGTACTCTGGTGTGCAGAAGTTGCTTTTCGGCCTCCTCATGGCCTCGAGAAAGCTGCGCCACTACTTCCAAGCACATGACATTACAGTTGTCACTCGCTTTCCGCTGAAGAGGATATTATAAAATCCAGAAGCAACAGGTAGGATTGTTGAGTGGGCACTGGAACTGTTAAGCTTTGGCCTCAAGTTTGAAAGTACTTCAACTATCCAAAGCAGAGCACTGGCAGAGTTTATAGCAGAGTGGACGCCAACGCAAGATGAAGAAATTCCAGAGACGAGCATCCCCGTCAAGGAAGCAAGCAAAGAGTGGATGATGTACTTTGATGGTGCCTTCTCCCTACAAGGCGCCGGTGCCGGCGTGCTGCTTATCGCACCAACCGGAGAGGACCTCAAATACATAGTCCAGATGCACTTCCCCAAGGAGCAAGCAACAAACAATACTGCAGAGTATGAAGGTTTGTTTGCCGGTCTCAGGATCGCGGTCGACCTTGGGATCAAGAAGCTCATTGTCAGGGGGGACTCGCAACTTGTCGTCCGCCAAGTAAACAAAGACTATCAGAGTACGTTGATGGAAGCCTACGTTGATGAAGTGAGAAAGCTAGAAGAGCACTTTGAAGGCCTGCAAACGGAACATGTTCCAAGAGCTCAGAACGATATTGCTGATGGCCTGTCAAAGTGTGCTGCACTCAAGTTACCTGTGGAACCAGGAATTTTTGTGCTCAAGCTGACTCAGCCAACCGTAACACCATCAAGTGGGCAGAGCAAGAAGAGGAAGTTGGTTTCTGGCGACTACTTTTCGGCAGAGCTCCCTGAAGCCGCCGCAAAAAAGGTCCCCAAAATCAACGCAAATATCGCTAAGGAGCAGTCTGCTCCGACAAGCCTCAAGGTTTGTTTCGTTGAAGCAGACGCTCCCGGCAAGTTTTGCTCCGGCAAGCTTGCCGGAGATCATCAAACTCCGGCCGAGCCACTGGTTCTTGCCGTAGAAGCTGATGTTCCCGCATCGACAGATGAGCCTTTAGTCCTGGTTGTCGAGCCACAAGCTCCAGCATGGACACAGCAGATCGTCCATTTCCTTCAGACAGGAGAACTTCCCGAAGAGCAAGAAGAAGCGGAAAAAGTAGCCCGGCAGTCCAGTATGTACCAGTTTGTTGACAACATCCTGTACAGAAGAAGACTCAACGGTGTGAAATTGAAGTGTATTTGCCGGGAAAACGGACAGAAGCTGTTGGCAGAGATACACGGAGGCATATGTGGTCACCACATTGGCGCAAGAGCACTTGCCGCAAAGCTTTCCGGCAAGGTTTCTTCTCGCCGAAGCCCTCCAGATGCAACCGCACAAGTAACCAAGTGTGAAGCGTGCGGCCCATTCAAAACAGATACACCAGCCAGCTCAAGCTCTCCAGACGATCCCTTTATCCTGGCCCTTTTCGGTCTGGGGGCTCGACATCCTCGGCCCCTTCCCCCGAGCTGTCGGGGGCTTTGAGTACTTGTACGTCGCGATCGACAAGTTCACAAAGTGGCCGGAAGTGGAAGCAGTGAGGAAGGTGACAGCACAGTCAGCAGTCAAGTTCTTCAGGTCAATTGTTTGCCGTTTTGGGATTCCTAACAGGATCATCACCGACAACGGCACACAGTTCACGAGCCGCACCTTCATGCAGTACGCCCAAGATCTTGGCGCCAAGATCTGCTTTGCTTCTGTTGCTCATCCGAGAAGCAACGGTCAAGCAGAGAGAGCAAACGCTGAAGTGTTGCGGGGACTCAAGACCAGAACTTTCGACAGGCTGCGCAAGTGCGGAAGAAACTGGATCGAGGAGCTGCCGGTGGTTCTTTGGTCGATCAGGACGACGCCAAATCGAGCCACTGGCCAGACACCTTTTGCTCTAGTCTATGGAGCAGAGGCAGTTCTCCCCACGGAACTCGTATACGGGTCACCTCGAGTGCTCGCTTATGATGAGCTTGAGCAAGAGAAGCTGCGACAAGATGACGCGCTGCTCCTCGAGGAGGATCGTCTTCAGGCTGCTGTACGAGCTGCTCGTTATCAGCAAGCTTTGCGCCGCAACCATAGCCGCAGTTAATGCCGAAGCTTCGAGGAAGGCGACCTTGTTCTTCGCGCGCTCAATCCGCCAAGAATTCCAACAAGTTGACGCCAAGTGGGAAGGCCCTTATCGGGTGAAACGAAGTCACTAGGCTCTGGCGCTGTTCGCCTTGAGACCGAAGATGGCGTTCCGGTGAGCAACTCCTGGAATATAGAACATCTTCGTAAGTTTTACCCATAGGGCGCGGTTGCCGGAACCCGTTCCGGCAACCACCCTTTTGTACAAAGCTGGGCGCAGACCCCGTGCATCAGTAAAGTCTATGTGTTGCGCACAACTTGTCGATACATGCTTTCATAATCTTATATGCATGTGTTATCTAACATTTTGTGCAGCATCCACACCCGGTAAGCGATAACGAGCCACTAGGCTCCATAACTTTATTTTCTCTTTGTTCTTCTCAATAAGAAGGCAAGGTTCATCCACCCACAAGTTAACTGGGGGGGGGGGGGAGGAGAAGATAATAATGGTGTGGGCCACCATGTGTTGCTCGAGGAAGTACCACCTTGCCGGGAAGCAAACAACAGAAAAGCTAAGTTGCTAAGTTTAAGCAATCAGTTTTTAAATTTTCAAGTTATCTTCCTCGAACGATAGTACTTTGTATGGAAAACCCGTGCGCGGAGGAACCAACTCGCGGCTAGCTTGCGCCCTTACGTTGTTTCGAGTCCGCTCAACAACTTAAGCGTGCTGCAACTAGTTGCGACAAGGTTGCTTGTCGGAGGCAACATCGCCAACAGGTCGACGTTCAAGACTCAGCCTTCGCAAGGCAAAGGTGTTTGCACCGACAAGTCCCCTAAAAGCGTAGGGCATAAATATACAAGGGAAGAAATCGAGTAAAGGAAATAACATTGCATTCGATTGCCTAAGATAGTGTATATTACAAAATAATTTGTCGCAGATCTAATGAGTTGTTCTAAACACGGTCTGCAGCGACAAAGGAAAGATAAAACTTGGCGGCCTAATCCACGCGGTCACCATCAACCCTCTTCACTTTGCTCACCCTGTCCATGATGGGTGCGACAAGGGCTTTGAGCGCTTCAACGTCAGCACTTGGCGGCAGGGACTTGAGGACATTGGTGAAGTTGACGCCTAGATTGCGGAAGGCCACCTTCATGAGCACCTTCTGGAGACTTGGCGCGACTCCTCAGCTAGCTGCTTTGGGATCTCCTCTCGGAGCCGCTGGAGACCCGTCAACACGCCTTGAAGAATAGGCTGAGCTTGACGCTGGGTTGGAGGTTCTCGCTGCTGGAGTACCCAAGATCCACCATCCCCACTCCATCAGCTCATTATGGATGCCGGGCGGCGGTGTCCACAAGACCTTCCGTCCAAAGCATTATGCTATCTCCGAGATCATTCTCAAGTCGCGGCATTCGCCAACAGCTCCTCGCTGGCCTTGATCTTCTCAACAAGCCCGCTTCGATCCTTGGCGCCTGCTCAGCGCCTCCATCAAGGTGGTCAGTTTCAGCTCAGATCCGCCTTTGAGTCCTTGGCGGCGCCAAGCTCTTTGATCTTCTCAAAGAAACGACCCTGCAGCTCGCCGAGAGTGTAGGCGCCCTTCTCACGCCGGCTTCAGCGTGACCTCCTCGCCGCTCTTGGGAGGTGGCCTCAGCTGAGCCACCTGCCTCCAATCCTTCTTGGCGGTCTCGGCAGCAGCGGGCGGCGTCCTTTGCCTCGTGGAGTGCCCCGCCAATTGATTGCTCGCGCGCGGCAAGATCTTCCTCGTAGCTATCGAGGTTGATCTTCCGCTGCGCCAGCTCACCTTCTTGCACGGAGAGCTTCTCGCCGGCAAGCCTCTGCTGCTCCTCGACCTCGGCCTTCTCCAAGATGAAGGTCGTGCGCTCCTCAGCAAGCTGCTCCCGCGCCTCTGCTATGTCCCGGAGAGTTTCCTTGTTGGCGCGCCGGAGCTCTTCTGCGTGTTTCTCCATGTCAGCTCCCGCCCTCGCGACAAGCGCCTCTCTGGACTCCAACTTGGTTTGGCGGGCGCGGTAGAGCGACAGCAGCTTCTTCAGTAGCTGCTCCTCCTCAGGCTCGCCGCCGCTGCTGCTTGGGGCGTCAACCAGCGACAGCCCGGCGGAGGCGAGCAGTTCTGCATCGAAGGTCTCCTCTTCGGCCGGTGCCCTGGAGCTTGACGCCCACGGAAGCTTGATGAAGACACCTTCGCCGGCCTTCAGATAGGCGCTGGGCTGGGGCTCTTCGGAGTCTGGCGCGGCATCGGTGGCGGGCGGATCGGCGGTCGGTGCAGCGCCTGGCGGTCCTGCGGCCTCAGGGCCGTCAGTACGATCACCGGACCCCTCCCCAGCCTCTGCGCTGGCAGCCTTGGCGGCCTCCTCGCCGGCGGACCCGTCGGCGCCGGCCTCCTCCTCCATGTTGGCGGCGTCGTCATTGTTGCCACGAGTGTCCTCCTCGCCGGCAACCTCAGTCTCCATCGGCTCTCCAGCAGATGGATCTGATGATCAGAAAAAGAAAGAACAAGTCAAGCAAACGTTCGAAGAGAAGAACAGAAGAGAAAAGACCCAAGGGAAATTTTCAGTCAAGAAGATTACCTGCAATGGGATCTGTTGCCGCGGTCTCCACCACCGAGGGTCGCTGGCGCTGCCCCTTGCTCGGAGAAGCTCCCTTGTCGGAGAAGCCTCCCGCTGCAGAGCACTCCTTGGCGGAGACTTCTCCCTTGGCGCGAGTTGAAGCAAGCAGAACTCGGAGTGACCTCCGTGCTTCCCCGATGAGGCTGCTCTGCTCCTACATAATTCAAGAAGTCGATATCGTGATGAAAGAGCACCCAAGCACACCTAACCGTAAGAAATGAATCAAATACTTACGCTGGGGGCTGCTCTGTTGAAGAGTTGCCGGATCCGGCAAGGGAGTCTCGAACGTGCCTCCTGTCGCCACAGGGGAATCATCTGAGACGACAACCACCGGGGTCTTGGCCCTCTTCGACGCCCTCTGAGCCAGCGTCCTGAAGAAGGAAAGAGCTCAGAATGAAGCAAGTCGATACAAGACGGCGAGAAATTGAAGAATTACAAGTAGCAGCGACAAGAACTTACTCTTCCTCTTCTTCCTCGGAGCTGAGAGCGGAGAAGTCAAATTCCGCTCCAGAGCGACGAGCTGGAGGAGTAGGCTCCCTTGGGCGCTTGGCGGGGGCCGTGGCTCCAAAAGGCCCCGCTCCCGTTGCTGTGGCGGCAGGAGGCGCTCCCAGGCAACAAGCTTGCCGCCGTGGTGGAAGCCGGGCGGCGAGGCGGTTGTTGGGCCGCTGCCGCCCGCCACTTCTCCGTCTTGCGGAGGCGCTCTCCTTGGCGGGGCTGCGGGCTCCTCCTGCGGCAAGCTACTTTACGGGCGGAGGGAGGCGCCTCGCAGACTCATCCGGTCGGCGCTGGCTCGCCTGCTCCTCCTCACCGGGCGAAGCTCTTCTCGGTCGGCAAGGCTTGCCGCCTCGGCTGTTTCCGCCTCCTCGGTAAACCCAACACGCCGGGCGCGGCAGCTTCTGCCGCCTCCTCCAACTCTTGTGGCGGCGCGCGCCATCTCCTGCTCGGTGGTGTCGCGGGTGAGCCGCTTCGCTTGCCGGCACGGATCGGCACTTCCGCCAAGTCGTCAAGAACTGCTGCACGACGTCGGCTGGCTCCTGCCAGTTGAACGATTCCATGGGAATCGCATAACAGCATCATCGCGCTGATGCGGTCAAGCGACGAGTTGTTGCACAAGGGCACGACTTCGCAACATGAACCATTCGGGTGATCTGCATCGCTTGAACAGCTCCCGCAACATGCCGTCCAGCTCCAAGACAGTAAAATTCCAGTTCAAACCCGGGCGCAGCCTCATGATGTCCGCCGCGTTTTGGAATTCCCAAGCTGGCCTTCCCCTCTCCTGCAAGGGCGCAATGCGGCGGCGAAGGAAGTCCGCGCCAACTGCTCCTACGGTAAGCCCTGCTTGCCGGAGGCGCAAGATCCTAGTCACGACAATCTTCAACTTGGCATCTTCCGACGCCAAGTTGCTCCAATCGTTGCCGCGCACCATGGGAGTTTGGCGCAGGGAAGTAAAAGGCTATGGCTCCTCCTCTAATATCCAACACCAGTCAGCTCTCCACTCCTCCCACTTGCTGCGCAGCTCTCCGTCAAGATACGCTTCCTTCTTGCCGATCCTAGAGGTCCATGCAATTCCTCCGGAAAGCGGCTCTCCTCTCTCTACGCGGGGTGTGAAGTAATGGCAGAAGAGTGCGACATTTGGGTGGACCCCGACAAAGTTCTCGCAGAGGTGTGCGAAAACGGCCATGGTGAGGATGGCGTTTCGGGTGAAATCAAGGAGGCGGAGGCCATATGTGTTCATGACATCACAAAAGAATTCAGAAAAGGGCGGGCAGAGCCCGCAGTGGAAGAAAAGCGCGAAGAAAGGGTACCCGATGGAAACTTTCTTGGATGTGGCGGCGGAGATGACTCTCGTGCGCGGGTGCGCCCGTGTCTCCGTCGACCAGAAAAGGTAATACAACTCCCGCAGCTCCTTCCTGTCAAGCAGAGGATCGAAGAGGGCCCGCTCCTTCCGCAGCGCCGCGAGCCGCTGCGCCTCGGCCGATTTCACCCCTTTGCCCTTGTCGGCTTACGGAGCCATGGCAGAGGTGGTGGAGGAGGTCGACGGTGTTGGTGGTGCCAGTGGCGATGGGGAAGGGGCGGAGCGTCGCTCTCTTTGGGCTCGAGAAGAAGGGGAGGTGCGGCGGTGGTTTCTGATGTGATAGCAATGGGCAAGTGGGCATCCTGCCCCTGTTCCCCCTGCTTATAAGGGGTGAGAGGGGACGGGCGTTCCGGTTTTCCCATTAAAGAAAGCCCCCACGATCTCTCCCACGACGCCACGTCCGGAACGTGCCGTTCGTGGGGGACGTGGTGGGTCCGAAGCGAATAATCGCGTGATCCAGTGCCGCGCGTGCGCAGCACTGTTTTGGGCCTGGCCCAACAAAGCTTGGCGCCGTGTGTGGCCCAGCCCGGGGCTCTGCCGGTGTACTAGGGTAGGGTACCCTAGTACTCCGAACTGCGCACAGACGATCGCAGCACCCGCTGCAAGGCTGGCCTGGTGACCGCCAAGGTCCTCAGAGGCTCCTTTGGAGCCATTCAAGAACAAAATAATCAAGGCCCCGGCAAGAGGAGCTTGTCAGGAAGGCCACTCAAGGCACGGAAGAAACAAGACCCCGGCAAGAGGAGCTTGCCGGGAAGGCTTGCGGGCGATAAGCTCCCGAGCGCGATAAGGACCTTGCCGCGGCAGGTAACCTCTCTTCATCTCCGCTCCAGCTCATCCACCAACGTGTCGCCGTGGGGTTTTCCCAGGCACGCGTGTCAATGGGCTGTGCAGCCAGCGGGGAGCGACGATAAGCGGCGCTAACAAGCTATCATCGTGGCAAACGGAGGCGCACTTGACGGTCCCTGTTGCACTGTTCAGGTGACAGAGACGGACATTTATGGCTCTTGTCCCTTGCCGTCAGAGTTAGGTATAGATCATCGACAAAGGTACAAAGCGTGTACCAACCAATGTTTTTACTATTTTACCCTAGCCTACTTGCCACCTGTGGTGACCCCTTGTGCCTATAAAAGGAGGCCCAAGTGCAACGTAGAAAGGGTTCGGCTCCGGTTCAGTTCATTTGCCACATACGAGACTAGAGACGCTCAGGCTAGGTTTTGTAGCTTCCATTGCTCCCTAGCAAGAACACAATATAATCAACCAAGCAGCAGTAGGAGTGTTATCTCTCCGGAGAGCTCGAAGCTGGGTAAATCTGCTCGTGTGCATCGCTCGATCCGCTCTTTGCGCAATCTCCGCCCCCCTCCGAACCACAAGGGACCAGGTCCCATAGGTGTTCGTGGGCCACGATCAGCTTCCCCGACACCTCCTCACCTCACACTGCGGATGACACTGCGGTGGGGCCCCAAGGGGGGCTTGGTCAAGAGGAGGTAGCGCCGGAAGTGCCACAAGGCAACCTCCCGGACTCCAGGCGCGCAGGGGGCAAGACCCCCAGGGGCTCTAAGCCTGACACTCGTCCGGACTCCATGCCGGAACCATCAGCGGTTCCGAAGTCCGGCCAGCGGATCCTTCACAAGAAGGGTAAGACGCCGGTGTCCTCCGTCCAACCGGAGGCACTGGATAGCTTACAGGAGGCGCTTAACAGCGCTTCCACCGAGGAGGAACACCGTACTGTTATGAGTGCGGTGATCCGGATAGTTCAGTCCGCCAAGAGCGGATTGACCGAAGCCTGTATCAGCCTTCTAACCGGCTTTGAGGTAAGTTTAGAATATGTAAAAATATCACCGCATAGACAGTAGCCCCTGATGCTTAGTTCGGTGTTCAGAAAGAAAAGCCAGACTAAGGATCTGAAAAGATATACGCAGGAGTCTAACATAAGTATGTCAATATGGGAATGCAGTGCTGCGCTGCCGACTTCGGCCAGACCGATCATGGAGGTCAATGCATTGAAGCAGAACTTCGAGCGGTCCGAGAACGAGCTCGGACAAGCCAAGAAGCAGCTCGAGGACAAGGAAGGTAAGTAATACCTTATTAAAGAAGTACCTTATAGAGAAGGTTTTGGTTGCAAAAAATAACAGGAATAACTTGGGTACTACAGGGGCCACGAACTAGGTGGAGACCCTGAAGGAAGCGGTGTCCCTGGCCGAAAACAAAGCGGCTACAGAACGCACCGAGCGAGAGAAGGGGGAGGCGCAGCTGGCGGAGGTGTGGCAAGAGCTCCAGATTCTCGTGAGAAAACACGAGGGTTTGGAGCGTGACTCGAAGACCCGAGAGTCCGAGCTTGCCTCGGCTCTTGAGAGTGCCAAAGCTGCTAAGGCCGAGGCCCAAAAAGCCCTCCAAGAAAATGAAGCACTGAAGAAGATAGCGGCGGGCAAGGCATTCTTTATGCAAAGCAAGAATGTAAAAGCCAATTACCTATTACTTACCCGGATTCGGAGCTCTCCAGGAGCATTCGCAGATTTGCCCGTGAGGCGTCCCGATGCTGCCGATTCTACCGCGCCTGTGAGGGGAGCTCCACGAAGAAGGTGTTCTGGTCTCAATATGCTGAGGCCGGACATCCGGTGCCCCTGAGCGACCAGCTGAAGCAGCTGGTCGAGCTCCACAAGGTCGCCGAACAGGCCATGAAGGGCCTTATAGCGCGGCTGTGGCCATTGGAGGCCATGCCTAGGAGCTACTTCGGCTTGGTGCAGCGGCTGGTGGATGCCTGTCCACGGATTGAAGTCGTCAAGCGCTCCGTCTGCATTGAAGGGGTCCGTCGGGCCCTTGCCCGTGCTAAAGTGCACTAGGGCAAGCTGGATGCGGAGAAGCTTGTGACGGACGGGCCACCTGTAGCGACCTGACCCAAAATCGGTCAAATCTACGGTATGTATTCATCCCAAGATCATGCCGGTACTCACAAGACATCGATAAAGTAATCAAAGTTCAATCACACCTGAATATCATTAATCGATTCTCATATAGAGTCTTTATTACAAGGAATAAATTCGCTCAAGGCCAACTCATGAGAAATAAACTAAAATGCTGCGGAAGGTCGAAGGTAAGCGAGTCCATCCGACTCAAAGGGCAATCGCCAAGCGCGAGCGTAGCCTCACTCCTGATCGGAATATATCTCTGCAACATAATACGTTGCAGCCATGTAGGTCAGCTTTTGGAATAAGCTGGCAAGTCAAGAAGAATAACAATAATAAAGTTACTAACACTATATGCATTTTGGCTGTGGAGCTCTAAGTTTCATCATTTTGCGAAAAGCAAATTTTATCCTACTACGGTGGACTTATTTGCAAATTACTACAATTGTTGGTAGTTATTGAGATGGTTCCGCCAACCAATATCTCGTTCCCAAATTATTATTAAGTCATAAACCCTCAAATTAATCCATTAGTTTTAGTGTTGAGATATCCGAATACTTCCAAGGTCCAGAGGCTCAAATGTCCGTAACCGGGGACACGGCTAATCGATTAGGTTATAACACTCTGCAGAGGTTTGCGACTTTCCCGCAAGAATCATTCCTCCTTTAAAGTCTTCGCACTTCATGGTGTTTGAAGACGGACGAATGAAACAGGGTCTTCCAAAGAGTTCTTCCGCCACCGCCGGTACCCATCCAATCCTACCGCTCGCCTACTTCTCGTAGTACCGCCCAGCCAGCTTCACTACAAGGGTCAACCCAGCCAGAGCCCATAATGGCTTGCGGCTGCACAGTAAGCTTCCGTCATGGGGCATCCATCCTTCTCTTCGTGGCTGGGTGAAGCTTTCCGCAGATGTCATGGCGCTTCTCCATGCATCCCGCCACCACTGGTGCTCCAGGTGCCCGTCAACCGCCCTCCACCCAAGAGTGATTTTCCAAGTCCATCTTGATCATTGTAGTCCATGGGTTGTCATCATCATTGACTCTCACATCTTGCTTATGAATTTCACTCATCCCAAATCCCGCTCACGAGCATAGCAAAATAACTACTACGTCCGGGGTCATGGTAACAAGGATTTGTTCATCCTACCACATGATACTACTCAAGTTTAATGACTTCAAGATTTCACTACTGCATGCAATGGTGGGGTGGTGACAACTACTAATGCACAAAAACATAGGTATAGAAATAACATGATCAAAACTTGCCTTGCTGATGATCCTCGTAAGCTAAAGAGTCGAGTAGCAAGCTTAGACTCAGAACTCTACCGAGACAAACAATAACATAATAAGCACAAAGCAAGAGGATCACACAAGATAACAAAAGTAACATAGCACAACAAAACAATCAAAACCAAATCAAAAGGAAAACTCAAAGAAATCAAATTCAAAGTTTTTCCCTATTCCAAACAATAACAAAAATAGTTTTATATAACAAAATTCCTTAATATAACCTAATCATGGTTTTAGGTTAACTTAACAGAAAAGGATTAACTAAGCAACTAGGAGCAAAAAGAATTAATTAAAAGCTATTATAAAACTCATTTTAGGCCTAATCCAATTTCTATTAAGAAAATTAATTTAAAACTTTTATTAATTATAAATAAAAGTTCATCTAATGGAATGACAGAAACTAACCTAGAATAACTAATCACAAGTTAAAATAAATTAATTTACTAATTAATTAATTAGGAAAACAGGAACTAATCAATTAATTAGGATTAATAGGATTCTGCCTAGAATTAATTATTTATTAACCCTAAAATACCAAAGTTAATTTCTAGGGTTTGGCAATATCAAAATAAAGTGATGGCAAAAAGAATCATGCAAAAATAAATTTTCTAACTAAAACTATAGCAGATTTGCTATTCTGACTAAAACAATATTAAAGCATTTTTAATTATTTTTAACATAGCTAAATATATGTTTTTCAGAAACTACATAAAATTTGCAATCCAACAAAAAAAGAATCACTCAAAAATATTAAACAGAATAAAAGATATACATTTTTGAAATTTGAAACAAATCGGCTAAAACAGAAAATCAAAATAAAAAGAAAAAGCCCAATGGGCCTATACTGTGCACTAGGCGTAGTTTAGTCTAAACGGGCCTAGGGTTTAACTAACAGAACCGGCCTAATAAATAAAACCTAAACTAAAATAAAAACCGTTCGGGCCGGCCGGTTTTCTAATAAAAACATACCCCTTCGGGGGCTTCTAATCCTAACCCTAGGTTCAGGATCGAACGGTGGAGGTGTTTTCCGGGGACTCACCGGACTCCGGCGACGGCGGCGGCGGCGGCGAGAGTGCTCCGAGGGCTTCGAAGTCCATGAAGCCAAGAGACGTCGGGGACGCGGGGAGCACGGGAGTGGTTCGGTGGGGTTGGGAGGTCGGGTGCACCAGGTGGCGACGGCGACGGTTTTGGCGGCGGAGGTGAGCTCTGGACTCGGTGAGCTCGGGAGGAGAAGGAGAGGGGTTCGCGAGGCTAGGGGGAATGGGGTGCGGAGCCTCGGCTTTATAGCCAGGGGTCGGCGAGGGGCGGAAGGGCATCGGGCGATCGGGATCTCCGGATTCTTCGGATCCGGTGGATCTCCCATGAGCTCTTGCTTGCGCGAGGGGAAGACGACGGGGTGGGGCCCATGGGTCTGAGAGAGGGGAGAGGGGAGGTTTGGCGGTGGCCGAATCCTAGGGGATCGAGCGAGGGGCGAGGCGGGCGGGTGGAGCTGGGCTGGCTCGGCTGGCCTGGCTGGCTCGTGGGCCGGCTTGCTGGGCCAAAGGCTGGGTGAGGCGGGTGAGGTGGCGCTGGCTGGGCTGGGTGGCTCAGCTGGCGCTCAAGGGTTTTTCCTTTATTTTTTAATTAAAACAAAAACAAAATAAAACCTAAACTATAAATATTTTATATAGGGTATATATATACCAAAATGATCAGGAATATTCCTTTCATTTGAACATTTTTCCAAAGGCAAAATCCAAACTTTATGAAAATCCATTTTTTCAAATTCAAATAAAATTTCAGATTTGAATCCAATTCTTTTGGCATTGTTTCCTCTTATATTTTTGGAGTGTCATGTTTGCTCCTCTCATACTTTTGATCAAGTATTTATCGTGCTTAGTTTTTGAATTGTTTCACATGCCAAAGTTTGGAATTCAAATTCAAACTCAAATAACTCAAACTTCAAATGACAATCAAATTCAAACAGATGCATAGGATGCTTAGCTATAATTGTAAAACATTCCAAATAGGAAAATTTGGGATGTTACAAACCTACCATTTTAAGATGAATCTCCCTCGAGATTCGGGTTGGCTAGCAATAGGTGCGGATGGTCTCGACGAAGATCTTCTTCGCGTTCCTGTGTGGCTTCTTCCTCGGTGTGGTGACTCCACAAAGACCTTGCAAAACTTGATGACTTTGCTGCGGGTGACTCGCTTGCAGTCTCGAGAATTTTGACGGTTTCTCCTTGTAAGTCAAATCACCGTCAAGCTGTATGGCCTCTAGGGGCACCGTGTCTCTCAACGGAACATCGCCATGTCGGCATGGCACTTCTTCAAGCGAGAAACGTGAAAGACATCATGAACTCCGGACAATCCTTCCGCAATTCCAACTTGTATGCAAATTCTCCACGACGCTCGAGGATTTTGTAGGGCCAATGAATCGGGTGCTAACTTTCCTTGACTCCAAACCTCTTGATTCCACGAAGTGAGAGACACACGAAGGTATGCTCGGTCTCCCACTTCGTAAGTCACCTCCTTGCGCCATCTTGTCGGCATAACTCTTCCATCGTGGATGTGCTATCTTGAGCCGGTCTCAATTAGCTTGACTTTCTTCGAATCCTTGATAAGATCGGAACCGAAAAGTGATCGATCTCCAACACTATCCCACAAAGAATGGTGTTCTGCACCTCCTTCCGTATAGAGCTTGAAGGGGCCATCTTCAAACTGGATTGATAACTGTTGTTGTATGAGAACTCTGCGTCGGCAAGTTATCATCCCAGCTAGACCCATAGTCTAGCACACAAGCTCTCAACATGTCCTCCGTAATCTGATTGACTCTCTCGGTCTGTCCATCTGCATGGATGAAAAGTCTGTATCAATTCCAGCCTCGCACTCCAAAGTTTCATGCAATTGCTTCCAAAACTTTGAGGTAAACTGCGCCTCTATCGACACGATTTTCCTCGGAACTCCATGCGCACATACGATCCTGGTCATGTATATCTTGGCCAACTTGGCACTGGTATAGGTAGTCTTCACGGAATGAAGTGAGCTACCTTAGTCAAACGATCAACTACTACCCAGATAGAATCATAACCTGAACGGGTCCCGGTAATCCTGTGATGAAATCCATACCAAGTTTCTCCCATTTCCAATCGGGAATCGCAAAGGTTGAAGTAACCTCGCTGGCTTCGATGTTCTGCCTTTACACATTGGCAAACATCGATCTGGCTACGTACTCGGCAATGTCCTTCTTCATACCGCCCACCGTAAACTTTGCTTCAAATCCAGGTACATCTTGGTGTTGCGGGGTGAATTGAGTACGGGAATCATGAGCCTCTGAAGAATTAGCTTCCCGAGCTCGGGATCATTGGGCACGTAATAAGATCCTCAAACCATATAGTTCCATGTTCATCCTTACGAATCCTTTAGCTTTTCCTTCCTCCATCTTTTGCTTAATCTCATCGATTTCCTTGTCCGACTTCGGGCTTCACGAATCCTTTCGGTCAAGGTGGACTGAACTTCCAGAGTTGCGACAAATCCTTTCGAACTATCTCCATCGGAGAGATCTCGAGGTCATCGACCAACTCTGGGTAATCCTCCTGTGGTAAGAGTATTCACATAACTCTTACGGCTCAAAGCATCTGCTACAACATTGGCTTTACCGGGTGGTAATGCAGCCTCATGTCGTAGTCCTTTATCAACTCTAGCCATCTCCTCTCGCCGAGGTTCAATTCCTTCTGCGTGAAGATATATTTCAAACTCTTGTGATCTGTATAGACATCACAACGATTTCCAATGAGGAAATGTCTCCAGGTCTTGAGTGCATGCACTACAGCTGCTAACTCCAAATCATGCGTGGCATAATTCATCTCATGAGGCCGTAGCTGTCTGGAGGCATAAGCTACAACCTTACCTTCCTGCATCAATACTCCTCCGAGTCCTTGACGAGAAGCGTCACAATAGACCTGGTATTCCTTATGTATGTCCGGCAATATCAACACTGGAGCTGTGACCAACCGTTTCTTCAATTCCTGAAAACTGGCTTCACATTCCTCGGTCCAAACATACTTGGCTTCCTTCTTCAACAGCTCACCATGGGCTTGGCAATCTTAGAGAAGTTCTCAATGAACCTCCGATAATATCCTGCGAGTCCGAGAAAATCATGGATCTCCTTGATCGAGGTGGGTGACTGCCAATCGGTGATGATTCAACCTTGGCGGGATCAACTGCTATTCCTTCTCCTGAAATAACATGTCCGAGGAATCCAACTTCCTTCAGCCAAAATTCACATTTGCTGAATTTGGCATACAGTGATGTTCTCAAGTTTCTCGAACTAGACGAAATGTTCCTTATGCTCTTCCTCGCTCTTGGAGAATATCAATATGTCATCGATGAACACCACGACAAACTTGTCCAAATACTCCATGAACACCTTGTTCATCAAATTCATGAAGTATGCAGGAGCATTAGTCAATCCAAATGACATGACGGTATACTCGTATAAACCATACCGTAGTGAATGCTGTTTTGGGTATATCCTTTTCACGAATTTTCAATCGGTGATACCGATCAAGATCGATCTTAGAGAATACCTTGGCTCCAACAAGCTGATCAAACAAGTCATTGATCATCGGCAGAGGGTACTTGTTCTTGATGGTTACTTCGCTCAATGCACGATAATCCACAACCATCCTCAAGCTTCCATCCTTCTTCTCTACCAAAAGAACTGGGCTCCCCAAGGTGATGAGCTTGGACGAATATATCCTTTCTCCAATAACTCATTTATTTGCTCCTTGATTTCTTTCAACTCATTCGTGGCATCCGATAAGGTCTCTTGGATATTGGGGCTGTGCCGGGCAATAACTCAATCGAAACTCAATGTCCCTGTCCGGTGGCATTCCCGGTAATTCCTCCGGAACACATCGGAAATTCTTGCACCATCGGCACTTCCTCCCGAACAACTCCCGTGAGGGAATGCACTGATTCTTCATCCGGCTGTGCTCGGCTACATACTTGATCCTCTTCGCTCCGGTGGTGAGCAGAATAGACTTGTTGGCACACCAATGTTTCCTTCATACTTTGACAACCAATCCATGCCTAGGATTACATCCAAGGTCTGAGTTTCCAACACTATGAGTTCCACGGAAATTTGTGGTTCCCGATGTTGAGGTTTGCGTGACAGCTTAAACCTGCCATCATTTCTCCTCCTGCGAACCGACGCGAGGGGCTTCTAAGGGTTCTAGTGCGTAATCCGTACTTATCCACAACTACCCTTGATATGAATGAATGCGTTGCACCAGAATCAAACAGAATCAAACAGAACCAAAACTGAACGTGAATTCAATAAAAACTTACCAACCACGATTGTTCGGTTGATCATAGACGCTTCTCCACGCCGATGTGATTCACTTGAGCACGAGGGTAAGGATTGGGCTTCTTCACGAGCCTCCATTGCCATTCCCGTTCCTCTGCTTGGCCTCCGGGCAGTCGGTGGCATAGTGCCCTGTCTTCTGGCACTTGAAGCAGGTGATGTGGCTCAGATCCTTCGGAGCCGGGGCAGAACGATGCTGATTGCCATTACCATTGCCATTGCCATTGCCATGGCCTGACTTGTTGTCCTGGCTGCGGTTGTTTCCATTTCCACCATGGTTATGAACTCCATGGTTGTGATGGGTGTGCCCTCCTGAGTACGGTGCATAGCGGGCTTCACGAGCTCTGAATTGTGCTTCCCAGGCTGTACTTCCGCTTGCGGCTTTCTATCTGCTGCTGCTTGCCTTCCGAATGGTGGCCTTGTCTACCAGCTCCTGGTAGTTGTTGAAGGTAGCCACAATCAGCTGCATGCTCAGTTCATCATTGAGTCCCTCAAGGAACTTCTCCCTTGGCGGCATCGGTGGCCACATCATCGGGGGCATAGCGGCAAGCTTGCTGATTTCCTCCACGTCTCGTGCCACGATGCGGTTTCCCTGGCGTAAGTTGCGGAACTCACGCTTCTTCGCACTCATGGCTCCAGATGAGACATGAGCAAAGTCGAAGGCCTGCTGGAATTGATCCCAAGTGATGCCACCCAAGGGAAAAGTGGCGGTGTAATTCTCCCACCAAGAAGCTGCAGGTCCATCCAGCTTGATGCGCGCAAAGCGCACCTTTTCAAAGATCGGTGCATCCAACGGTGACTAGCTCTCTTCCAATCTTGCGGAGCGATCGTCACCACAATCGGCTCGGTGCTACTAGAGAACACCGCGGATTCAACCTCGTAAATCGACTCAAATTGTCCACGATGGGTGGTGGTGGTGGCGGTGGATTGTTGGCGGGTTGTTCGATTCGAATCGAGCTGCATCAAGCATTCTCTGCTGGAGCAGCTGGGTGAGCTCGGCGGGAAACCAAAGGTCACGCCTCGGAGGCATCCGTGTTTTGGAGGGATGAGAAAATGAGAATAGAACAATGGTCTATGAGAAATAACACTACCCATATGAATGCACAATCATAACACACCAATCATTTATTCATTCCACTCAAACATGGTTCAAACTCGATTACAAAAGCTCATGACTAATCGAAGGAAAACATCGGCCTAACTGATCGATGAAAAGAAATAAAAGATAACATGGTGGTCGACTAAAAATCTTCATCGGGGCGCCTCTCTTGGGGTTTCCTTCGTGGTACTCCTTCAAAATCCTGATCATTGCTCACGAGGGTGCTTCATCTCCACTCGGGTAAGATCCTCTCCAAGTCCATCTTTTCCTCAATCGCGGCAAGCTTCATCTTCGGTCGTCGACTATCTCCATGAAGTCCGTGATTTCTTCCTCATGGCCAAGGAAGTCTCGCGTGCCTTCTCCTCCGCCCGAGTTCATGGAACAAAAGCTTCCGTGTGTCTTCGAAGTTACGGCGAGCCTGAATCTCCGTGTCCCGAGAAGACATTCCAAATCCTGGATGTAAGAGAGAGGAATCGCCCTCGATGGTACGGATGATATCTCCATTCCTTGCCTGCGAGAAACCATGGCGAGGTCTCGAGTGATCGAGCTCGCCCTGTACTCCTCTCGGAGATGTCCAAGTGCTCGGTAGATCGCCACGCCCCTTCCGATGATCCAGCTTGAACTCGTGAACTCAAAGTTGATAGGCTCCGTGTGTCCTCCAAAAGTCCTCCCAGGATATGCACCTCAATCCTGTGGCGGGTGTCCGCCGGAAGTGCATTAGTGGGTTTCCAAAGGATCGAGGGCGAGCAATCTTCAGCAGCTTCACCATCTGGACCAGCTTTCTTCCAAGGGCATCGCCTCATCGGGCCGGCGTAACTCCGGTAGCAAACCGGGGTGAACTCGACGGCCATCTAGAATGTTGCAAAGGGGAGAAGAGTCGAATAGATCGGGAAGAATTATAGAATGAAAAGGGTTCAAAGTAAATGGTCTCGCTATGGCTTTCCGATCCTAGGGGTTACGATCCTACGGTCAGCGTGTGCTCGATACCATCTCTCAGAGCGACCTGACCCAAAATCGGTCAAATCTACGTATCTGCATTCATCCCAAGATCATGCCGGTACTCACAAGACATCGATAAAGTAATCAAAGTTCAATCACACCTGAATATCATTAATCGATTCTCATATAGAGTCTTTATTACAAGGAATAAATTCGCTCAAGGCCAACTCATGAGGAATAAACTAAAATGCTGCGGAAGCGTCGAAGGTAAGCGAGTCCATCCGACTCCAAAGGGCAATCGCTAAGCGCGAGCGTAGCCTCACTCCCGATCGAATATATCTACGCAACATAATACGTTGCAGCCATGTAGGTCAACTTTTGGAATAAGTGGCAAGTCAAGAAGAATAACAATAATAAAGTTACTAACACTATATGCATTTTGGCTGTGGAGCTCTAAGTTTCATCATTTTGCTAAAAGCAAATTTTATCCTACTACGGTGGACTTATTTGCAAATTACTACAATTGTTGGTAGTTATTGAGATGGTTCCGCCAACCAATATCTCGCTCCCAAATTATTATTAAATCATAAACCCTCAAATTAATCCATTAGTTTTAGTGTTGAGATATCCGAATACTTCCAAGGTCCAGAGGCTCAAATGTCCGTAATCGGGACACGGCTAATCGATTAGGTTATAACACTCTGCAGAGGTTTGCGACTTTCCCATAAGAATCATTCCTCCTTTAAAATCTTCGCACTTCATGGTGTTTGAAGACGGACGAATGAAACAGGTCTTCCAAAGAGTTCTTCCGCCACCGCCGTACCCATCCAATCCTACCGCTCATCTACTTCTCGTAGTACCGCCCAGCACTTCACTACAAGGGTCAACCCAGCCAGAGCCCATAATGGCTTGCGGCTGCATGTAAGCTTCGGTCATGGGGCATCCATCCTTCTCTTCGTGGCTGGGTGAAGCTTTCCGCAGGATGTCATGGCGCTTCTCCATGCATCCCGCCACCACTGGTGCTCCAGGTGCCCGTCAACCGTCCCTCCACCCAAAGAGTGATTTTCCAAGTCCATCTTGATCATTGTAGTCCATGGGTTGTCATCATCATTGACTCTCACATCTTGCTTATGAATTTCACTCATCCCAAATCCCGCCTCACGAGCATAGCAAAATAACTACTACGTCCCGGGGGTCATGGTAACAAGGGGATTTGTTCATCCTACCACATGATACTACTCAAGTTTAATGACTTCAAGATTTCACTACTGCATGCAATGGTGGGGTGGTGACAACTACTAATGCACAAAACATAGGTATGGAATAACATGATCAAAACTTGCCTTGCTGATGATCCTCGAAGCTAAAGAGTCGTAGTAGCAAGCTTAGCAGACTGAACTCTACCGAGACAAACAATAACATAATAAGCACAAAGCAAGAGGATCACACAAGATAACAAAAGTAACATAGCACAACAAAACAATCAAAACCAAATCAAAAGGAAAACTCAAAGAAATCAAATTCAAAGTTTTCCCTATTCCAAACAATAACAAAAATAGTTTTATATAACAAAATTCCTTAATATAACCTAATCATGGTTTTAGGTTAACTTAACAGAAAAGGATTAACTAAGCAACTAGGAGCAAAAAGAATTAATTAAAAAGCTATTATAAAACTCATTTTAGGCCTAATCCAATTTCTATTAAGAAAATTAATTTAAAACTTTTATTAATTATAAATAAAAGTTCATCTAATGGAATGACAGAAACTAACCTAGAATAACTAATCACAAGTTAAAAATAAATTAATTTACTAATTAATTAATTAGGAAAACAGGAACTAATCAATTAATTAGGATTAATAGGATTCTGCCTAGAATTAATTATTTATTAACCCTAAAATACCAAAGTTAATTTCTAGGGTTTGGCAATATCAAAATAAAGTGATGGCAAAAGAATCATGCAAAAATAATTTTTCTAACTAAAACTATAGCAGATTTGCTATTCTGACTAAAACAATATTAAAGCATTTTTAATTATTTTTAACATAGCTAAATATATGAGTTTCAGAAACTACATAAAATTTGCAATCCAACAAAAAAGAATCACTCAAAAATATTAAACAGAATAAAAGATATACATTTTTGAAATTTGAAACAAATCGGCTAAAACAGAAAATCAAAATAAAAAGAAAAGCCCAATGGGCCTATACATGCACTAGGCGTAGTTTAGTCTAAACGGGCCTAAGGTTTAACTAACAGAACCGCCTAATAAATAAAACCTAAACTAAAATAAAACCGTCGGGCCGGCCGGTTTTCTAATAAAACATACCCTTCGGGGCTTCTAATCCTAACCCTAGGTTCAGGATCGAACGGTGGAGGTGTTTTCCGGGGACTCACCGGACTCCGGCGACGGCGGCGGCGGCGGCGAGAGTGCTCCGAGGGCTTCGAGTCGCCGAGAAGCTTCATGAGACGTCGGGGTGACGCGGGGAGCACGGGGAGTGGTTCGGTGGGGTTGGGGAGGGTCGGGGTGCACCAGGCGGCGACGGCGACGGTTTTGGCGGCGGAGGTGAGCTCGGGACTCCGGTGAGCTCGGGATGGAGAAGGAGAGGGGTTCAAGCGAGGCTAGGGGGAATGGGGTGCGGAGCCTCGGCTTATATAGCCGGGGGTGGGCGAGGGCGGAAGGGCATCGGGCGATCGGGATCTCCGGATTCTTCGGATCCGGTGGATCTCCCATGAGCTGCTGTTTGGGCGAGGGAAGACGACGGGTGGGGCCCACGGTCGGTGTGAGGAGAGAGGGGAGGTTTGGTGGGTGGCGAATCCTAGGGGATCGGGCGAGGGCGAGGCCGGTGTGGAGCTGGGCTGGCTCGCTCACTGGGCTGGCCTCAGTGGGCCGGCTTGGCTGGGCCAGCGCTGGGTGAGGCGGGTGAGGTGGCGCTGGCTGGGCTGGGTGGTGGCTCGGTCAAGCCTCAAGGGTTTTTCCTTTATTTTTTAATTAAAACAAAACAAAAATAAAACCTAAACTATAAATATTTTATATAGGGTATATATATACCAAAATGATCAGGGGAATATTCCCTTTCATTTGAACATTTTTCCAAAGGCAAAATCCAAACTTTATGAAAATCCATTTTTCTCAAATTCAAATAAAATTTCAGATTTGAATCCAATTCTTTTGGCATTATTTCCTCTGATATTTTTGGAGTGTCATGTTTGCTCCTCTCATACTTTTGATCAAGTATTTATCAGGCTTAGTTTTTGAATTGTTTCCCACATGCCAAAGTTTGGAATTCAAATTCAAACTCAAATAACTCTGAAACTTCAAAAGACAATCAAATTCAAACAGGATGCATAGGATGCTTAGCTATAATTGTAAAACATTCCAAATAGGAAAATTTGGGATGTTACACCACCGAAGGGCCATGAGCATCGCACGCCCGAGATGTACTATGAGGGCCTCCTGAAGGGTGCCCGCCGAATAGCGGATGAGTGCTCCAGTGATGTAATTTTTGAATAAACTCGCATTTGTTATCCTGTACGCTGAAAACTTGTTCATATGCGCTAAGCAACGCTTGTTAATTTAAAATATTACCTTCTGTGCGGCCATTTATCAAATTTGAGAGATGGCAAGTCGTTGGCTTCAGCCCCCATGCCACGAGTGCTGGGGTGTTCGGGATAAACTTGAGCACTCTTGTTCCCATTCTTGGGTCCATCTGTTGGAAATATGCCCTAGAGGCAATAATAAAAGTTTTATTATTATATTTCCTTGTTCATGATAATTGTCTTTTATTCATGCTATAATTGTATTATCCGGAAATCGTAATACACATGTGAATACATAGACCACAATATGTCCCTAGTGAGCCTCTAGTTGACTAGCTCGTTGATCAATAGATAGTCATGGTTTCCTGACTATGGACATTGGATGTCATTGATAACGGGATCACATCATTAGGAGAATGATGTGATGGACAAGAACCAATCCTAAGCATAGCACAAGATCGTGTAGTTCGTTTTGCTAGAGCTTTTCCAATGTCAAGTATCTCTTCCTTAGACCATGAGATCGTGTAACTCCCGGATACCGTAGGAGTGCTTTGGGTGTACCAAACGTCACAATGTAACTGGGTGACTACAAAGGTGCACTACAGGTATCTCCGAAAGTATCTGTTGGGTTGACACAGATCGAGACTGGGATTTGTCACTCCGTATGACGGAGAGGTATCTCTCGGCCCACTCGGTAATTCATCATCATAATGAGCTCAAAGTGACCAAGTGTCTGGTCACGGGATCATGCATTACGGTACGAGTAAAGTGACTTGCCGGTAACGAGATTGAACGAGGTATTGGGATACCGACGATCGAATCTCGGGCAAGTAAAACACCGATTGACAAAGGGAATTATATACGGGGCTGTTTGAATCCTCGACATCGTGGTTCATCCGATGAGATCATCGAGGAGCATGTGGGAGCCAACATGGGTATCCAGATCCCGCTATTGGTTATTGCCCGAGAGCCGCCTCGGTCATGTCGCATGATCTCCCGAACCCGTAGGGTCTACACACTTAAGGTTCGTGATGCTAGGGTTGTATGAATATGAGTATGCAGCAAACCGAATGTTGTTCGAGTCCCGATGAGATCCCTGACGCCACGAGGAGTTCTGGAATGGTCCGGAGGTAAAGATTTATATATGGGAAGTCTTATTTTGGTGCCGGAAAAGTTCCGACTTTATCGGTATTGTACCGGAGTGCCGAAGGGGTCCGGGGTCACTGGGGTCCACCTGCCCCGGGAGGCCACATGGGCTGTAGGGGGTGCGCCTTGGCCTATATGGGCCAAGGGCACCAGCCCCAAGAGGCCCGTGCGCCAAGGAGACTTGGGGAGGGGAGAGTCCTAAAGGGGGAAGGCACCTCCGAGGTGCCTTGGGAGGATGGACTCCTCCCCTCTTGCCGCACCCCTTCCTTGGAGGAAGGGGCAGGCTGCGCCCCCCCCTCTCTTGCACCTATATAAAGGGAGGGAGGGAGGGTGGCCGACCCGATAAGCCCCGGCGCCTCCTCCTCCCCGCAACACCTCCTCCTCCTCCGTAGTTGCTTAGCTAAGCCCTGCCGGAGTTCTGCTGCATCCACCACTACGCCCGTCGTGCTGCTGGATCATCATCAACCTCTCCTTCCCCTTGCTGGATCAAGAAGGAGGAGACGCCATCCGCTCCGTACATGTGTTGAACGCGGAGGTGCTGTCCGTTCAGCACTAGGTCATCGGTGATCTGAATCACGGCGAGTACGACTCCATCATCCCCGTTCCATTGAACGCTTCCGCACGCGATCGACAAGTGGTATGTAGATGCAATCACTCTCCCATGACTCGTTGCTTAGATGAACTCATAGATGGATCTTGGTGAAACCGTAGGAAAATTTTTAATTTTCTACAACGTTCCCCAACAGTGGCATCATGAGCTAGGTCTATGCGTAGTTCTCTATTGCACGAGTAAAACACAATTTTGTTGTGGGCGTAGATCTTGTCAAGTTGCTTGCCGCTACTAGTCTTTTCTTGCTTCAGCGGTATTGTGGGATGAAGCGGCCGGACCGACCTTACACGACGCTTACGTGAGACTGGTTCCACCGATGACATGCACTAGTTGCATAAGGTGGCTAGCGGTGTCTGTCTCTCCCACTTTAGTTGGAGCGGATTCGATGAAAAGGGTCCTTATGAAGGGTAAATAGAAGTTGACAAATCACGCCAGGCTTTCGGTAGGTAAGAAAACGTTCTTGCTAGAACCCTATTGCAGCCACGTAAAACTTGCTACAACAATTAGAGGACGTCTAACTTGTTTTTGCAGCAAGTGTTTTGTGATATGATATGGCCAAAGTTGTGATGAATGATGAATGATATATGTGATGTATGAGATCATGTTCTTGTAATAGGAGTTGTCTTTATTTTTTGTATGACCTGCGTGTCATTGAAGAACGCCATGTAAATTACTTTACTTTATTGCTAAACGCGTTAGCCATAGAAGTAGAAGTAGTCGTTGGCGTGACAACTTCATGAAGACACGATGATGGAGATCATGATGATGGAGATCATGGTGTCATGCCGGTGACAGGATGATCATGGAGCCCCGAAGATGGAGATCAAAGGAGCTATATGATATTGGCCATATCATGTCACTACAATATATAATTGCATGTGATGTTTATTATGTTTATGCATCTTGTTTACTTAGAACGACTGTAGTAAATAAGATGATCCCTCATAACAATTTCAAGAAAGTGTTCTCCCTAACTGTGCACCATTGCTAAAGTTCGCTGCTTCAAGCACCACGTGATGATCGGGTGATAGATCCTTACGCTCACATACAACGGTGTAAGATAGTTTTACACATGCATAAACACTTAGGGTTAACTTGACGAGCCTAGCATGTACAGACATGGCCTCGGAGCACAAGAGACCGAAAGGTCGAACATGAGTCGTATGGAAGATACGATCAACATGGAGATGTTCACCGACGACGACTAGTCCGTCTCACGTGATGATCGGACACGGCCTAGTCGACTTGGATCATGTAACACTTAGACGACTAGAGGGATGTCAAATCTGAGTGGGAGTTCATTGAATTATTTGATTAGATGAACTTAATTATCATGAACATTAGTCTAAAATCTTTGCAAAATGTCTTGTAGATCAAATGGCCAACGCCATGTCACCATGAACTTCAACGCTCCTAGAGAAAACCAAGCTGAAAGATGATGGCAGCAACTATTCGGACTGGGTCCGAACCCGAGGATCATCCTCATAGCAGCCAAGAAACAATATGTCCTAGAAGCACCGCTAGGTGATGCACCCATCCCGCAGAACCAAGACATTATGAATGCTTGGCAGTCTCGTCTTGATGATTACTCCCTCATTCAGTGCGGCATGCTTTACAGCTTAGAACCGGGCTCCAAAAGCGCTTTTGAGCAACACGGAGCATATGAGATGTTCGAGGAGCTGAAAATGGTTTTCCAAGCTCATGCCCGGTCGAGAGATATGAAGTCTCCGACAAGTTCTATAGTTGTAAGATGGAGGAAAACAGTTCACGGTGAGCATACTCAAAATGTCTTGGTTGCACAACCGCCTGTCCCAGCTGGACATTAACCTCCCGGACGAGGCGGTCATTGACAGAATCCTTCAGTCGCTCCCACCAAGCTACAAGAGCTTTGTGATGAACTACAATATGCAGGGGATGGTGAAAACTATTCCTGAAGTATTTTCAATGCTGAAGTCAGCAGAGGTAGAAATCAAGAAGGAGCATCAAGTGTTGATGGTCAATAAAACCACTAAGTTCAAGAAGGGCAAGGGAAAGAACTTCAAGAAGGACGGCAAGGATGTTGCCGCGCCCGGTAAGCCATTTTGCCAGGAAGAAGTCAAAGAATGGACCCAAGCCTGAGACTGAGTGCTTTTATTGCAAAGGGAAGGGTCACCGAAGCGGAACTGCCCCACATACTTAGCGCATAAGAAGGCCGACAACACTAAAGGTATATTTGATATACATGTAATTGATGTGTACCTTACCAAGACTGTAGTAACTCCCGGGTATTTTATACGGTGCCGTTGCTCATATATGTAACTCACAACAGGAGCTGCGGAATAGACGGAGACTGGCGAAGGACGAGGTGACGATGCGCGTCGGGAATGGTTCCAAGGTCGATGTGATCGCCGTCGGCACGCTACCTCTACACTTACCTACGGGATTAGTTTTAAACCTCAATAATTGTTATTTAGTACCAAGTTTGAGCATGAACATTGTATCAGGATCTCGTTTAATACGAGATGGCTACTCATTTAAGTCCTAGAATAATGGTTGTTCTATTTATATGAGAGAAATGTTTTATGGTCATGCTCCGATGGTCAATGATTTATTCTTAATGAATCTCGAACGTAATGTTACACATGTTCATAGTGTGAATACCAAAAGATGTAAAGTTGATAACGATAGTCCCACATACTTGTGGCACTGCCGCCTTGGTCACATTGGTGTCAAGCGCATGAAGAAGCTCCATGCTGATGGACTTTTAAGTCTCTCGATTATGAATCATTTGACACATGCGAACCATGCCTCATGGGCAAGATGACCAAGACTCCGTTCTCCGGAACAATGGAGCGAGCAATCAACTTATTGGAAATCATACATACCGATGTGTGCGGTCCAATGAGTGTTGAGGCTCGCGGAGGATATCGTTATGTTCTCACTCTCACCGATGACTTGAGTAGATATGGGTATGTCTACTTGATGAAACACAAGTCTGAGACCTTTGAAAAGTTCAAGGAATTTCAGAATGAAGTAGAGAATCAACGTGACCGAAAGATAAAATTCTTGCGATCAGATCGTGGAGGAGAATATTTAAGTCACGAATTTGGTACACACTTAAGGAAATGTGGAATCGTTTCACAACTCACGCCGTCTGGAACACCTCAGTGTAACGGTGTGTCCGAACGTCGTAATCACACTCTATTGGATATGGTGCGATCTATGATGTCTCTTACTGATTAACGCTATCATTTTGGGGATACGCTCTAGAGACAGCTACATTCACTTTAAATAGGGCACAGTCTAAATCCGTTGAGACGACACCGTATGAATTATGGTTTGGGAAGAAACCTAAGCTGTGGTTTCTAAAAGTTTGGGGATGCGATGCTTATGTCAAGAAACTTCAACCTGAAAAGCTCGAACCCAAGTCGGAAAAATGTGTCTTCATAGGATACCCTAAGGAAACCATTGGGTATACCTTCTACCTTAGATCCAAGGCAAGATCTTTGTTGCCAAGAATGGATCCTTTCGAAAAAAGTTTCTCTCGAAAGGAGTAAGTGGGAGGAAAGTAGAACTCGATGAAGTACTACCTCTTGAACCGAAAAGTAGTGCAGCTCAGGAAAATGTTCCTGTGGTGCCTACACCGATCGGAGAGGAAATTAATTATGATGATCAAGGTACTTGGATCAAGTTGCCACCGAACCAGAGGGTCCACTAGGACACGCCCGCACTGCAGTGGTACGGCAACCCTGTCCCGGAAATCATGTTGTTAGACAACGGTGAACCTTCGAACTATGAAGAAGCGATGGCGGGCCCAGATTCCAACAAATGGCTTGAAGCCATGCAATCCGAGATAGGATCCATGTATGAAAACAAAGTATGGACTTTGACAGACTTGCCCGATGATCGGTGAGCGATAGAAAACAAATGGATCTTTAAGAAGAAGACGGACGCGGATGGTAATGTTACCATCTATAAAGCTCGACTTGTCGCTAAGGGTTATCGACAAGTTCAAGGGATTGACTACGATGAGACTTTCTATCCCGTAGCGAAGCTTAAGTCCGTCCGAATCATGTTCGCAATTGCCGCATACTATGATTATGAGATAAGGCAGATGGACGTCAAAACGGCATTCCTTAACGGTTATCTTAAGGAAGAGTTGTATATGATGTAGCAGGAAGGTTTTGTCGATCCTAAGAATGCTAACAAGGTATGCAAGCTCCAGCGATCCATTTATGGGCTGGTGCAAGCATCTCGGAGTTGGAACATTCGCTTTGATGAGATGATCAAAGCGTTTGGTTTATGCGCACTTATGGAGAAGCCTGCGTTTACAAGAAAGTGAGTGGGAGCTCTGTAGCATTTCTCATATTATATGTAGATGACATACCATTGATGGGAAATGATATAGAACTTTTGGACAGCATTAAGGCCTACTTGAATAAGAGTTTTTCAATGAAGGACCTTGGAGAAGCTGCTTACATATTAGGCATCAAAATCTATAGGGATAGATCGAGACGCCTCATAGGTCTTTCATAAAGCACATACCTTGATAAGATTTTGAAGAAGTTCAAAATGGATCAGTCCCAAGAAAGGGTTCTTGCCTGTTTTGCAAGGTGTGAAATTGAGATCGGCTCAATGCCCGACCACGGCAAAAGATAAAGAAGAGATGAGTGTCATCCCCTATGCCTCAGCCATAGGATCTATTATGTATGCCATGTTGTGTACCAGACCTGATGTAAACCTTGCCGTAAGTTTGGTAGGAAGGTACCAAAGTAATCCCGCAAGGAACACTAGACAGCCGTCAAGAATATCCCTGAAGTACCTGAAAAGGACAAAGGACATGTTTCTCGTTTATGGAGGTGACGAAGAGCTCGTCATAAAGGGTTACGCCGATGCTAGCTTCGACACAGATCTGGATGACTCAAAGTCACAAACCGGATACGTATATGTTAAATGGTGGAGCAGAAGCTGGTGCAGCTGCAAGCGAGCGTCGTGGCGGGATCTACATGTGAAGCGGAGTACATGGCAGCCTCGGAGGCAACACATGAAGGAATTTGGGTGAAGGAGTTCATCACCAACCTAGGAGTCATACCCAATGCGTCGGAGCCGATCAAACTCTTCGTGACAACACCGAGCTATTGCACTTGCCAAGGAGCCCAGGTTTCACAAGAAGACCAGGCACATCAAGCGTCGCTCAACTCCATTCGTGAAAATGTTCAAGATGGGGACATAGAAATTTGCAAAGTGCATACGGATCTGAATGTCGCAGATCCGCTGACTAAACCTCTTCATGAGCAAAACATGATCAACACCGAACTCTATGGGTGTTCGATTCATCACAATGTAACTAGATTATTGACTCTAGTGCAAGTGGGAGACTGTTGGAAATATGCCCTAGAGGCAATAATAAAAGTATTATTATTATATTTCCTTGTTCATGATAATTGTCTTTTATTCATGCTATAATTGTATTATCCGGAAATCGTAATACACGTGTGAATACATAGACCACAATATGTCCCTAGTGAGCCTCTAGTTGACTAGCTCGTTGATCAACAGATAGTCATGGTTTCCTGACTATGGACATTGGATGTCATTGATAACGGGATCACATCATTAGGAGAATGATGTGATGGACAAGACCCAATCCTAAGCATAGCACAAGATCGTGTAGTTCGTTTTGCTAGAGCTTTTCCAATGTCAAGTATCTCTTCCTTAGACCATGAGATCGTGTAACTCCCGGATACCGTAGGAGTTCTTTGGGTGTACCAAACGTCACAACGTAACTAGGTGACTATAAAGGTGCACTACAGGTATCTCCGAAAGTATCTGTTGGGTTGACACGGATCGAGACTGGGATTTGTCACAACGTATGACGGAGAGGTATCTCTGGGCCCACTCGGTAATGCATCATCATAATGAGTTCAAAGTGACCAAGTGTCTGGTCACGATATCATGCATTACGGTACGAGTAAAGTGACTTGCCGGTAACGAGATTGAACGAGGTATTGGGATACCGACGATCGAATCTTGGGCAAGTAAAACACCGATTGACAAAGGGAATTGTATACGGGGTTGTTTGAAACCTCGACATCGTGGTTCATCCGATGAGATCATCGAGGAGCATGTGGGAGCCAACATGGGTATCCAGATCCCGCTATTGGTTATTGCCCGAGAGCCGTATCGGTCATGTCTGCATGTCTCCCGAACCCGTAGGGTCTACACACTTAAGGTTCGGTGACACTAGGGTTGTATGAATATGAGTATGCAGCAAACTGAATGTTGTTCGGAGTCCCGGATGAGATCAAGGACGTCACGAGGAGTTCCGGAATGGTCCGGAGGTAAAGATTTATATATGGTAAGTCTTATTTTGGTCGCCGGAAAAGTTTCGCACTTTATCGGTATTGTACCGGGAGTGCCGAAAGGGGTCTGGGGGTCCACCGGGGGGGTCCACCTGCCCCGGGGGGCCACATGGGCTGTAGGGGGTGCGCCTTGGCCTATATGGGCCAAGGGCACCAGCCCCAAGAGGCTCGTGCGCCAAGGAGACTTGGGGAGGGGAGAGTCCTAAAGGGGGAAGGCACATCCGAGGTGCCTTGGGAGGATGGACTCCTCCGCCCTCTGGCCGCACCCCTTCCTTGGAGGAAGGGGCAAGGCTGCGCCCTCCCCCCTCTCTTGCACCTATATAAAGGGAGGGGAGGGAGGGGTGGCCGACCCCATAAGCCCTGGCACCTCCCTCCTTCCTGCAACACCTCCTCCTCCTCCCGTAGTTGCTTAGCGAAGCCCTGCCGGAGTTCTGCTGCATCCACCACCACGCCGTCGTGCTGCTGGATCATCGTCAACCTCTCCTTCCCGCTTGCTGGATCAAGAAGGAGGAGACGTCATCCGCTCCGTACATGTGTTGAACGCGGAGGTGTTGTCCGTTCAGCACTAGGTCATCGGTGATCTGAATCACGGCGAGTACGACTCCATCATCCCCATTCCATTGAATGCTTCCGCACGCGATCTACAAGTGGTATGTAGATGCAATCACTCTCCCATGACTCGTTGCTTAGATGAACTCATAGATGGATCTTGGTGAAACCGTAGGAAATTTTTTAATTTTCTGCAACGTTCCCCAACACCGTCTAGGGAGGCCCTCAACACAATGAACAAGGCAACCGGACTTATAATGCTTGAACACTCTCACTTAGCCATAGAATTCTATAATTTTAAATTTCGGCGAAGCCCCTAGTATTCGAAGACCGAGTTCGGGCGCTATCCACGCCTTGGCGGACAATTCGGTTCCTCGCTCTAAGCGGCATAAGTCTTTAGGGACCGAAAAACCTCTCGAACAGCGATCGCTCTCGCCTTATCATGACGGTCAGTTTTAGCTTTCTCCACTGAGGTGCTCGACCCAGCATAACTGGGGCACAATCGCAGTGGTTCTCCCGGTGCTACCTTAGCCGATATAGCGGAACGTAAGGTACCAAAACACGGGAGCCGGGCAAACCCAACTATTGACCCAAGACATGATTCGGAGCCAATTCATATAATGCTATAAGTTCGGGGTGCCGCAGTTGTGAAAGTGTTCGGACTTATAACACCGTAATATTGGGATACTTAAGCCCCTGGTGTATTGGCCGTACCAACGTGTACGGTTGCAACATGTCGTGAAATGAACATATGTATATATAAAGGAAGTAGAGCAATAATAAGCGAAAGCTATGTATTGTTTATTCAAAAAGGTACTGCAACGGGAGCAAAATGATAGAAATAGTGCGATAAGCAAGGGATGGGACTATCTAACATGTCCCCTCCGTGGGTAAGCTGCGGAAGGTATGTAAAACAGGTATAATGCTCGTAATAGAGACCACCGAACACTGACATGGCTTTCCGCTTCCTGGCTATTGCATCGTGAGTTCGGCGATTCAAGTGCGGACAGACTTCTCAAAGACGGAGTCCTGAAAGTAAAAAAAGGAAGAAAAGAGGAAAAGAAAAAAGAAATGACACAAGCGGAGCCCCCGTGCGGTCCAGCCGCATTCTTGGCGTGCCGTTGTCTTCCCCCTCCCCATATGCCCATGGTATCTCCAGAGCGTAATTATGTACGCGTAATACTAGCTTCGCAATTTCGCGAGGGCTGGGGTTGGAGCCGGATATGTACTCGTGCTTGAATCGTGCCAGGTGGTCTTGTTGTAGGTTACTCCGGGCGCGATTGACAGTGTCCGGACGTTTAGTGGCCGGACTCAAGAATTGCTGTGAGAGGCTGCTTTGTACCTCCGCCGCGAGGACCGCCGTGTGCTCCTCCGTTCGGAGAGAGCGTTCGGTGTTTCCATTGACCGTGATTACTCCTCGAGGGCCTGGCATCTTGAGCTTGAGGTATGCGTAGTGCGACACCACATTGAACTTTGCAAATGCGGTTCGTCCGAGCAGTGCATGATAGCTGCTGCGGAATGGGACGATGTCGAAGATTAACTCTTCGCTTCGGAAGTTATCCGGGGATCCGAAGACCACTTCGAGTGTAACTGAGCCCGTACAACTGGCCTCTACACCCGGTATGATGCCTTTAAAGGTCGTCTTTGTAGGTTTAATCCTCGAGGGGTCAATGCCCATTTTGCACACTGTATCCTGATAAAGCAGGTTCAGGCTGCTGCCGCCGTCCAACAGGACTCTGGTGAGGTGAAATCCGTCGATAATTGGGTCAAGAACCAATGCGGCGAAGCCGCCGTGACGGATGCTAGTGGGGTGGTCCCTTCAATCGAAGGTGATCGGCAGGAAGACCATGGGTTGAACTTCGGGGCGACTGGCTCCATCGCATATACGTCCCTTAGTGCACGCTTCCACTCCCTTTTGGGTATGAGGGTTGCGTATATCATGTTCACCGTCCGCACTTGTGTAGGAAAACCCTTCTGTCCTTTATTGTTCGGCGGCCGGGGCTCTTCCTCGTCATCGCTATGCAGCCCCTTGTCATTGAGTTCGACACTTAACTTGCCTGCTTGCTTGAACACCCAACAGTCCCTGTTGGTGTGATTGGCTGGTTTTTTGGGGGTGCCATGTATCTGGCACAAGCGATCGAGTATTCGGTCCAAGTTGGACGGGCCCTCGGTATTTATTTTGAATGGCTTCTTCCGCTGACCGGTTTTAGAGCCTCTGAATCCGGCATTGACAGCCGTATCTTCAGTATTATCGCCATTGATGCGGCGCTTGTTCTTGTTGCGACGCGACCTGCCATTGCTGTCCTTGGTATCCGGACTATCAGGATGTTTGGCCAAGTTGTTGCTTCGAGCTAGCCAGCTGTTCTCTCCCGCACAAAAGCGAGTCATGAGGGTTGTGAGGGCTGCCATAGATTTCGCTTTTCCTGTCCTAGGTGTCGGAAAGTCACTGTCATGATGTTATGTTTGAAGGCTGCAAGGGCCTCGTGATCCAGACACCAACGATTTGATTTTTCTTTGTTAGGAACCGAGTCCGTAATTGTCGGCCGATTCTTCCGCTGCTGAATTATGTGGCTAAGGTCATCGGCGTCGGTGGTCGCATATATGTGCCATGGAAGTTATCAAGGAATGCGGCTTCCGTGTCCTCCCAACAACCAATTGATTCTCACGGCAAGCTATTGAGCCAATGTCGAGCTGGTCCTTTAAGCTTGAGTGGGAGGTATTTGATGGCATGTAGATCATCACCGCGGGCCATGTGGATATGGAGGAGATAATCCTCGATCCAGACCGCAGGATCCGTGGTACCATCGTATGATTCGATGTTTATGGGTTTGAAGCCCTCGGGGATTTGATGAACCATTACTTCATCTGTGAAGCATAGTGGGTGTGCGGCGCCTCTGTATTGGGCTATATCACGACGTAGCTCATATGAGCTTTGTCTACTGTGTTCGGCCCGACCGGTTTTGCTGGATCCGGCGCGACGGTAATCATCCCGCGTTGCTGGGCGCCCACGCGATCCGTAGATCGATCTTGTATGTTTTGCCTTATCCTCCAATATATCTTGCAAGTCCGGCGCGTTTTCCCGTGCCTTGGTACTTTTTGAGCGGCGTCGGGGTGTGGCTTGAGCGGAGGGCCGAGAGGCTTCTCTATCGCGGCCATGGGGTGGCCGGTCTGCCATGTCATGCACTGGTTACTTGGGTGCTTCCTCCTCTAGTCGAGGCAACGGCCTGCGTTTAGGGTAGCTTTTGGAGGGGCGTTCGAGTTCATACTCCTCGGCTGCAAGGACTTCAGTCCATCTGTCAGCTAGCAGGTCTTGACCAACTCTAAGTTGTTGCTGATTTTTCTTGAGGCTGCTTGCCGTGGCTATAAGCCTGCGTTTCAAACGCTCTTGTTCGGCGGGATCCTCAGGCACGACAAATTCTTCGTCGCCGAGGCTTGCCTCATCTTCGGAGGGAGGCGCATAATTATCGCCCTCAACCTCTCTTTCTGCCCGACCGTCAGGCGGGCTTGCTTCTCCTCCTCCCGCGCTGAGTCCCATCGGAGGGTTCTCTTGACACTGTCCGGGTGTTATTATCTCCGTGCGGAATCACCGCTTTTGCTATGGCGGATTTAGAGCGCGCCACGACGCCGGCGCTTGGCTGTTTTGGAGGGTCATCCTCCGTTGTTCCATCGCCGTTCCCATCTTTTGGGATGTCCACCATATATATGTCATATGACGAGGTGGCCTTCCGATTGCCTGTAGGCGCTGGGTCTTGGTCGTCTCCGGCATCGTCGTCCATACCGTCGATGTCTTCGGAGTCGTAGTCTAGCATGTCGGTTAGATCATCGACAGTGGCTACAAAGTGGGTGGTGGGTGGGCGTTGAATTTCTTCGTCGTCCGCATCCCAACCTTCCTGTCCGTAGTCCAGCCAGGGCTCTCCGGATAAAGAGAGAGACTTTAGTGAATTCAGGATGTCGCCAAAGGGCGAGTGCTGAAAGATGTCCGCGGCAGTGAACTCCATGACCGGCGCCCAATCGGATTCGATCGGCAGGGCGCGAGGGTTCGAGTCCGGAGAGGAGTCCGCACCCTAGAGTCGAGGTCTTCAAACGGACAGGATGGAGTTCGCCTCGATCGCCGTAGAGATTGTAGCCCCGAGGCGGTGTCCAACCACTCGCCCTCGATCGGGAATCTGCCCGGATAAAGGGTCGAGCGGATATCGTGCGGCCTCCGTGGCAATCGCTCGCTGCAGAGCTAGATCATGCCCAGCGAGACAAAGGCGGCACGCTTAGCTGCGGCTCGAATCCATCAAGATCAAGTCTCCGCGGATATCGGTCGTATAGTTCAAACTTCCAAATCTGACCTGATGGCGGGGCGTAGCTTCGATCTGCTCCGGATGGCTGCGAATTGGCCCGCAGCAAAGCCGCGAACACGAAGATCTGTCCGAGGAGAAAAGTCTCACCCTGACCGCGTTGTTGTTGATGATCGAAGGAGCCATCGGGCCTATCGGTGACGATCTGAGAGGAACTCTCAATGAAAGCACCAATGTCGGTGTCAAAACCGCGGATCTCGGTAGGGGGTCCCGAACTGTGCGTCTAGGTGGATGGTAACAGAGACAAGGGACACGATGTTTTTACCCAGGTTCGGGCCCTCTCGATGTAGGTAATACCCTACCCCGCTTGATTAATATTGATGATATGGGTAGTACAAGAGTAGATCTACCACGAGATCAAGGAGGCTAAACCCTAGAAGCTAGCCTATGGTATGATTGTTGTTAGTCCTCACGGACTAAAACCCTCCGGTTTATATAGACACCGGATAGGTTAGGGTTACACAGAGTCGGTTACAATGGTAGGAGATCTACATATCCGTGACGCCAAGCTTGCCTTCCACGCCAAGGAAAGTCCCATCCGGACACGGGACGAAGTCTTCAATCTTGTATCTTCATAGTCTTGGAGTCCGGCCGTGGCGATAGTCCGCTATCCGGACACCCCTAGTCCGGACTCCTCGGTGATCGATCCGTAAATCGCACCAACGCTAAGGAGTGATGTGGCGCAATGTCTTGTCGGGCTTAGAGCTGGTGTTCCCACCATCCTTCTTCATTATCATGACACACGCCCTAGTTCATCTAGTCGACGAGATTGTCATTCTGGGGCCCGATTTCTACACAATATGTTCCCCTTTGAGAGGTTCATGGGAGTCCTAAAGAAATATGTCCAGAATCGCTAGGCGAGAAGGAAGCATCTCCATGGGCCATCAAACACAGGATGTCATCGGGTTTGGTGTTGACTTCATTCCTGCCTTATGAAGATAGGTCTCCTAAATCGCGGTATGAGGGGAGACTGAAAAAGGCACGCTTGGAGGGACTCAATAATATGCGAGGGACGGATATTCTTGGTCTCAAGCACACTACAGCTTCTACGTAACTCTACCTTGGTGACCCGTATGTCGATGAACACAAGAACAGTCTGCACTCCAAACACCCGAGCAAAGACGACGATCGGATTACATGTGAACACATCAGACTTTCAAGAGTTGGTTGGAAACACGCCTCGGAGGTGACAAGACTGTTTTGATGAGCTGTACTTGTTGTCTAGGGGACCATCTTTTACTGTATTGACTTACAAAGGATACGAGATAAATGGGAATACATTTTACACGATTGAACAAGATCAAAAGAGCACCAACCAAAACAGCGGTGTCCGCTTTGATGCAGCAACCGAGAGGGGAAAGGACACATATTATGGTTACATAGTGGACATATGGGAACTTGACTACGGACATGATTTTAAGGTCCCTTTGTTTAAGTGCAAATGGGCCAATCTGTCAGGAGGCGGGGTACTAGTAGACCCACAGTACGGAATGACAACAGTGGATCTGAAAAATCTTGGGTACACTGACGAACCGTTCGTCCTAACCAATGATGTGGCACAGGTTATCTATCTGAAGGACATGTCTACCATACCGAGAAAAAGAAAAGTTAAGGAAGCGAATACATCATACGATGAGCCAAAGCGCCACATAGTTCTTTCAGGAAAAAGGGACATCGTGGGAGTGGAGGGCAAGATAGACATGTCTGAAGATTATGAAAAGTTTCATGAAATTCCTCCCTTCGAAGTCAAGGCTGACCCAAGCATCCTGATAAACGATGAAGATTATCCATGGTTACTGCTTAATAAGCAAATGACACAAGCGAAGAAAAAGTGAAGACTTTCTCCCACAACTATTATGATGATACCATGCCAACTTTGTAACAGACGAGTATGATACCATTGTCCTTTTTGTACATGCACATGCTATGTGGGTGAAATTATGATACCATGCCAACTTTCAACTTTTTCAGAGTTCATTTGATATTCTTTAATGTCTTATGGTTCGGCCCTCGTAATACCATTAATCCCGGTTCGCTTCTTGTCAACTATGTTCTCACAAAGAACACTCTCAAGAGGGCAGCCACGTGGGCCATTGGTCCCGGTTCATCTGGACCTTTTGATCCCAGTTGCACGCATGAACCGGGACCAATGCGCCTCGCCCCTGGCCCATGACCATTAGTCCCGGTTTGTGCTACAAACCGGGACTAAAGGGTTGGTCCTCGTTGCGCTCAGAGTTTAGTCCCACCTCGCCAACCGAAGGGCGTTCACACCGGTTTATAAGCCCGTCCCTCTCTGCCTTGTTGAGCTCCTCTCAAAGTGAAAATAGATGCCCCTATACAGGGAACTTGACCTAAATTCATAGTGAATTTCTCTGAAATTCATAGAAATTTATTATGAACTTCGGTTGAATTTTCTCTATAGGCGCATCTATGTTCATTTTTTTAGTAAATTTAATGAAACTTGTGATTCACACGAATTTCAAAGAATTCAAATTTTAACTATTCAAATTTGACAACTAATGGCACTAACAAAAAGTTTATAATTTTTCTAAAACTAATGGCACTAACAGAAATTTTATAATTTTGCTGACCTAAAAGCAAAAATAATTAAAAATAAAGCAAAAACAAAAGAAAATAAATAATGCAGAAAACAAAACAAAAAAACTAGAAACAAAATAAAAATAGCAACAATAAGTATTTTGTTGTAAGTAGAAACAAAATAAAATAAATAAAGCAACAAAGAAAACAAAAAAACAAAAAAAGTGTTTTCAAATTTGAAAACTGATGGCACTAACAGAAAGTTAATAATTTTTCCAAAACTAAAAGCAAAAAAGAAATAAAAAATAAAGCAAAAAACAATAGAAAATAAATAATGCTGAAAACAAAACAAAAAACTGGAAAAAATAAAAATAGCAACATTAAGTATTTTATTGTAAGTAGAAACAAAATAAAATAAATAAAGCAAGAAAGAAAACAAAAAAACAAAAAGTGTTTTCAAATTTGAAAAGTAATGGCACTAACAGAAAGTTTATAATTTTTTTAAAACTAAAAGCAAAAGGAAATAAAAATAAAGCAAAAAACAAAAGAAAATAAATAATGCTGAAAACAAAACAAAAAAACTGGGATAAAAAATAAAAATAGCAACAATAAGTAAAGAAAACAAAAAAACAAAAAAGTGCCTCCTACTGGGCCCTCATGGCCTGAATACGACTAGAAACCCTACCATGGGCCAGGATTCAGATTAGGCCCATAGGCCCGCAGTTCAGAGGAGTTCGAGAGAGAGGAGGTAGCAGTGCTTATAAGCAGGTGGTCGACGCTCTCAACTAGCGAGGTGGGACAAAACTCCCACCACCACACCCCTGTGCAAGGCCATTGGTCCCGGTTGGTGGCACGAACCGGGACCAATCGTTATTTTTTGTCTCGGTTTGTGGCACCTACGGGACCAATTACCTTTTAGTCGGTTGGTGCCACCAACCGGGACCAAAGGTCGCCGCTTCCGCCCTTTGGGCGGCTGAAAAAGGCCTTTGGTCCCGGTTGGTGCCACTAACCGACTAAAACGATGGTCCTGGTTGGTGCCACGAACCGACCAAAGACCTGGTATATAAGTAGCACTTAGGAAAATTTGACGAACTCATCGCCAGCTTGCCCCGCCCGCCCGACGACGCTGAGCTCAGCGCGCGCCGCCAGTTGCCCAGATCGACGTCGTCCGCTGCCCCATCGCCGCCCGCCGCCAGACGCCGTCCACAGGCCGCCCAACGCCGTCCAGCGTACCGCTTCGACGCCGTCCAGCGCGCCCGTCGTCGCCCAAGCCCTGCGCCGCCAGTTGCCCAACGCCGCCCGCCGCTTCGCCGACGCCGTTGTCGCCGCGCCCGCCGCCGCGCCAGCCGCCGCGTCGTCGTTGCCGCCAGCGCCCGTCGTCACTGCCGCCGCCGCCACGCGCCGTCGCCGCCGTCGCTTGGGAAGCACCACGCCGCTCGCGTCTGCTCATTCATCTAACGCCGTTAAATCGCCGCCCGACCGATTCCGGCCGGCGACCTCGACCCCTCCCCGCACTGTGAGCCCCTGCCTCCTCCCCTTTCCTTCTCATTGCCGTCTCCGCACGCCATCCGTAAGCACGCACCACTGTCAACCATCGTCGTCGTCGCCGTATAATGCTCTGCATATGCTCACTATATGTATGTATGTATGTTCGCTGTATAATGCTATGTATATGTTGTATAATGCTCGTTTTTGCATTTTTTTTGTTACCAAGAAAAAGGACTATTTTTTGGTGAAATGTATGTTCATATTCTCATTAATATTTAAGAAAATGTTCCTATGCTCATTTAGGAAAATGTTCTATAACATTTAAGAAAAAAAGGAAATGTATATATATTCATATGCAAAGAATTATTTTTGGATGAAATGAGATGAGATGAGATGTGTTTTGTGTTGGAGAAGAAAAGAGGAAGAAGGAAGAAGGAAGAAGAAGGAAAATAGGTTTAGGGGGGGTCGATATACCCCCTCCCCGATAACATTTTATCCATGTATATATGCAAAAGTTACATTTTTAGAAAAGTTTTATATATCTAGCTAGGAAAGGAAGAAGAAGAAAAAGAATGAGAGGAAAAAGGAAAATAAGAAGAGGAAGAAAGGAGAAGAAGAGGAATAAGAAGAGGAATAAATAAGAAGAAGAAAAAACAAGAAAAAGAAGAGGAGAAGAAGAAAAAATAGAATATTCTATTTTCTCTTGTTCTCCTCTATTCCTTTCTTCTTCTCCTATTTTTTTCTTCTTTTTTTCTTCAATCTTCTCCTCTATTAATATCTTCTTATCCTATTTTTATTTCTTCTTTGCCTTCTTATTTTTTATCGGATATGTCGTTGTCGATATACCCCGTGCCCCGATAACTTCAACACGAGGGGGGGTCGACCTACCCCCTCCCCGATAACATTATTTTCCCATGTATGTATGTCGTCATTGTCGATATAACCCCCTCCCGGATAACTTCGATCGTGATCACTTATACCATGGGAGCACCCCCCGGCCCTCTCGCTCGACCAAAACTCTCGAGGACACCCAAACCCTAGAAAAAATGATGTCGGTCTCCTACCCCCTCGCACCGCGCCCCTACCCTTGAAGCGTTGCCGAGGCCACCCCAAACCCTAGAGAAGCAGCGTCGAGCCCACTAATTAATATGATTCCTTACTGTGATTAGCTAGCTAGTTCTACGTTTGCCACTAGCAAATATATCCATCTGTCATGTTTGAATAATAATTGCCATGTTGTAAATATTTGTAGAAACTATGGACAACCCCCGAGACAAAGCACAAGAAGCGTTGTTGGGGGACATAATCGCACCAGGAAGTGATGCCGTCTGCTCGTTGTTTCTCAACAACACCGATGGTCTGGAAGGAGATGGTGAAGAAGCAGCTGGCTATGATTATGATGGCTCCGGTGACCCAATGACGGTGCAAGAAGGAGACCGTGATGACGGCTCCGTGACCGAACCGAGTCCGGCCAGGTATATATATTAGTTAAGCATGTGCTGACTAGCTAATTTATGCATTCATTGTTTTGGTATGTACACATATTAATTAACTCTTGTCTTTGTTCTTTTTTCTAGCCCTCCGGATCGAGCACAACTTCGGTAAAGAGACGAGGCCCGAAGAAAAAGTTGAGCTCGGACGAAAGGTTTGAGATCATAGCAATCGCGCGCGACGGCCAACCGATTGAACCCATCCGTACAAAGAACGCATTTGTTACTCAGTGTGGGGTTCTGGTCAGGGACAAGATCCCGATCAGCATCCACCAATTGTAAAAGCCTAAGAACGAAGACCCTGAGGTGTCTTATGTCAATGATATGCAGAAAAATGATCTTTGGACTGCGCTGAAGTCAAATTTCAGCCTACCACAATAGGATGATCCAGAGAAGCCAGTTAAAGAGCAATTAATCAAGTATTTTGCTCTTAAGAAGATGGCAGACCTATTCAGGAGGTGGAAGAAAGACCTGAATACGTTTGTCGACAAAAAAGAGACACTAGAATTCAAGGGCAAATATGAGAAGATCAGAGATCACTGGTCCGCATTTGTGGCCCACAAGACATCGGAAAACAGTAAGACAATGTCGGCGACAAACAAGCAAAATGCTGCGAAGAAGAAGCTTCACCATTGCACGGGGTCAGGTGGCTACCTCAAAGCCCAGCCTAAGTGGGCCAAGGTTGAGAATGATCTGGTTAATAAAGGGATCGAACCAGAGACAATGAACTGGCCAGACCGTTGCCGGACTTGGTTCTTCGGGGCTGGCGGAACCTTGGACCCTGTATCAGGGAAGTGCATTTGGACGAACGAGCAATTGGAAATACCAATCAAGAGGCTTCGACACTATATCGATGCAGCGCAGCAAGGGACGTTCCTTCCAGACAGAGAGAACGACGAGCTCACAATGGCCCTCGGAACTCCTGAGCACCCTGGACGGACACGAGGCACGCCAGCCTCCATTCCGTGGAATGCTGGTTTTCCGGACGCAGGCGGTTACAAATGCCAGGAGAGGAGGAAAAAAGTGCAGCAGACCCAACTGCAGGCGCTCCACGCAAGGGTACAAGCGATAGAGGAACGAGAAGCAAATCGCAGCAAACAAACTGCCGAAGCTTCCCCCGAAGGTACCCCGCCATCTCAGCAGAGAAGCAACGTGGCTTCCACCAAGCTGCTTCAGTCGGAGCATGTCTTGACGGCTCCTGCCAGCTATCCCGTGGATGCTATCACGGAGTCTCAAAATTGCCACATTATGACGCAATGGATGAATTTGAAGGTCAAGGCGGCTGTTGGCTCTGTTTATCCTACTGAACCCGGCACAACTTTTCACTGCCGGCCGATTCCAGAAGGTTATGCTAGGGTGATGGTGGATGAAATAACAGAGCGATTTGGGGACCTCCAGCTTGACCACCCTACCGGTGAAGGGGAGACTAGGCTGGGCTCTGCTCTGAAGACTCCATGCCTATGGCGGAAGGAGCTCATCAACCTTCCGAACTGGACGCCTCCGCCTCCTCCTCCTCCTCCGGCGAGTCAGGGCACTCCGCCTCCTCCACCGCCTCCTCCTCCGACGAGTGATGATCAGGGCACTCGGCCTCCTTATCCGGCGCGTGGCGGCACTCCGCTTCCTTCTCCGCCCGCGCCGGCGCGCCCGTGCAGCCAGCAGCCTCCTCCTTCTCCGCCTCGCCAGCAAGGGCGGAAGAGACCCGCCGCCGCCCTGGCTGCTCCGGCGCGTCGTAGTCCTTCTCCTCCGCCTCATAAGCAAGCACGAAAGAAGACAGCCGCAGCCGCTCCATCTGCTCCGGTGTCTAGCAGTACAGCCAGAGGCGAGAGGCAATACAGATACGGTCCACCTCTCAAGCCTCTAGAGAAGTTACCGTACGAGAGGACCGAGGAGGAAAACGTGAAGATCATGCGGACTGAAGTGAAGGACTTCTTTGAAGGGTTGAAAGTGCAGAGTAATCCATCTCCGGAGGAGAAGGTAGATCCGGTGAAAGCAAAGCGCACTATCAATGCCCTGAGGAAACCACCAAAGTCTCCGCCGAAAACCAACTATGAGCGCATTACTCAAAAGGCATATCAAGAAGCGTCATGGTCGGGAACTACTGTCAGTGATCAAAGGTTAAAAGAACGATGAGCAGCTGGGAAAAAAATTGCCCAGCTCGGCGAACAAGCGAACCAATCGTGCCCCCCGCTCAATGTGTCTAGCGACATCGTCGCTAATGCTCCGGGGATGGTGCCCGGTTATAGCAATCTTGCAGATTACCTGCCTGACGATGTACATTTTGATTTCTTGGAGGTGGACGAACATAGATACGAGTACGGAAAGCCTCTCGTCAAAGATGAAAAATCTCTAACAACGATGATGCGAAGATTCCATAATTGGTACATGAAAACCCGCAGAGAGTCTGGGGGGACGAATACTTTGTATCTGAGTATTAAAGAGGAGCACGACCTCGTTGGAACTGACCTGTTGACTGTTCCATTTGAGGAGTTCTTCGAGTTCTTCAATCAAAAGGCCCTCGATAAATTAACGGTCTTTTTCTACTGTCTGTAAGTACTATTTCTGTCATTAAGTCTCTATATATAGCTCAGCTATTTATAATTAATTATCCTCACTATATTATGCAGATTGAAGATCGTCGAGTGCAGAAAACAAAAAATGTATGATATTGGGTTCATTAACACAAATATCATAGATGAAATTCAGGTTAAAAAGAACGCCGAAGAGGCCGAGGCCAACTTGCTACAATCGTTGACCAAAAATCAAAACAAAGATACCATACTCTTTCCTTACAACTTCAAGTGAGTGTTACTGTCGTGTGCACATTCGGTTTCCCTTATTACTCGAGCGAGGTTATAGTAATGTAATTGACGAGTTATGCATGCGTGCGCAGCTTCCACTATGTTCTTCTGGAGATTAAGCTTGAGCGGGGACTAGTAACCGTCTTAGGCTCAAGACAAAAAGATCCTGAAACCTATGCGGACATGACTAAATTGCTCAACAAGTAAGTTCAATCGATCATTATCGCACCATATCGGAAACTTTTTGTTCATTTCCTGATATCTCAAGTAATAATAATTATTTTCTTTGTCTTGCAGGGTTTGGAAACAATTCACCGCAGAAGCTCCGGGACTGCCGAAGGAGCTGCGATATACATACCCGAAAGTAAGTACTACTAGCTAGCTAGTTGCGCGCATCTCCCGTTGATCCTATAGCTATACTTTCATCAATCCCATTTATAATGCTTAATTATTAGTTTGATTGACCTCTATTTCTCGTAAAGTGCTTGTGGCAGGAAGAAGGGAATAATTTCTGTGGGTACTACGTGTGCGAGTTCATCTACAACGCGACTTTGAAAAATAAGCGGGGCTACTCTAAAAGACAATATGAAGTGCGTAAGCAATAATATTCACAATTTCATTTTATTACACCATCATTTCTGTTGAGTTTCATTCATATATATGTATTAACCCCCTTCTTCAAATTAGACGTGGCAGATGCGGAATGAACTCCTACCACAAGATCGCATGAAAGCAATTCAAGAGGAATTGGAGGGATTCTTTCTTGACCACGTCATCAATAAAGCCGGAGAATAACATGTGGAAGTTGATTTCAAATGCTAGGGGATTGTAAGAGATCTTACATATTGTATATGAATGTATCCAGTAGCGTCGGATAGATAATACGAAAACTTGTTGTTCGACCAATCTCTCGGAGAAGGAGAGGTCGATCACTTCTCTCGGTATGCATGACGAACTTCTGTACTTAATGGTTTCCTTCATTTTCTTACTAGCTAGCGTGTCGAGGGTCTCTCTATGTATAGTACGTAGCATCGACCAAGCACGAACATAAGAGAGGACACTTCTCTCTATTAATTAGCTAGCTAACAAAATATATGAAACACCTAATTAAATTAACCCCCCAAAACCCCCAACCCCCCCCCCCTTAAAAAAACAAAAACCACAGCCCCTGAAATGCGGACGAGTGGATGCCTATTGGTCCCGGTTGGTGCCACCAACCGGGACAAAAGGCCCTCCTGCGTGGGCTCGGCGCGCCGGCCACGTGGAGGCCCATCTGTCCCGATTCTGAACTGAACCGGGACTAAAGGGCCAGGGCATTAGTAACGACCCTTTTGTCCCGGTTCAGGAACCGGGACAAAAGGCCCTTACCAACCGGGACAGAAGACCCTTTTTCTACTAGTGATGTCTGTTTTTTATATTTAGTTTAGGTTTATTTTAGTTTAGTTTTTTTATGTTTTTTGAGGTTTAGGTTTAGATTTAGTTTAGTTTAGGTTAAGAAGAAAGAATAAATGAAAAAAGAAGAAGAAGAAGAGGAAGAAGAAGAGGAAGAGGAGGATGAAGAGAAGAAACACTACTAGGGAAAAGCCTAGTAGTAGTGTGGATATTTGGTGTATCAGTAGCGCGGGTACCCACGCTACTAACAACGCGCTACAACTAATGTTTAGCAGTAGCATTTTTTGACACGCGCTACTTCTATACCTACTTAGCAGTAGCGCTTTCCATACCAATGCTACTGCTAAGTGCTTTAGCAGTAGCGTTTTCCTGTCCAGCGCTAAAGAGCGCTACTACTATGTTTTCTCATATAATTTTTTTTCTACGTATTTGCAATGTTTTTGTAAAGGTTTCATACAGTATTCTAATCATATCAATAAACATGGAATATGCTCATCATATCATACACATAATAGTCTCATCATATCATCCAACACATATCATGTCGTCACATCATAATCACGCGATATAGCTATAAAAGTTACATAATGTAGTACTTCTTCAGGCGTCGGTTCGTATCCCTCTCTCTCACTAGCAAGTAACTACTGGCTATCACTCGGAAACCAGAAACCGATACACCTGGGCCTGTCGGTGGAAACGACACCTATGGAATCACTGGGATCCCTTCTATGGTTGGCGGGCGCGGGGTTGTGCAAAGAGCGGGTCTAGTAGTCAGCACAAAGATCGTTTACCCAGGTTCGGGCCGCAAGGATGCGTAATACCCTAGTCTTGCTTTGGTGTATATTTGAGTGTTCTTGAGCTCTCGAACTAGCTGAGTCCAAAATATCCGAATCCTTCTCCAGTACGCCTCGGGCCTCCTTTTATAGACAAAAGGGGTCGCCACAGTGGCACACAGGAGGTGGAAAGGTATACAGTGTACAAGCTTATCTCCTATCATTACGGGACAAGGCGCATTAAATGTGCCTCTTAGGTGTCCCATTGCTTTATTGGGGACGGCAACGAGGCCCGTCTCGTCCGTCGCCGCTCCGCCTCGCTCCGACATGCGTCCAGGCCATCGAGGCATGCAGCGCCACGTAGGCTGGCAGGCTGCTGAGATGGCGTGGTGGTAGGGTCTTCACGAATATCTGCATGCCACTACGTAGGTGCTTGCTGAGTTGGCCTGGAGGCCGCCCGTTGCCACGCAGGTGCCTGCCCAGCTGGTTGGGCTGGCAAGCTGCATGGGAAAGGCGGTGGAGTCTTGGCAGACGTGGGCCCGGCTGTGGCCCCGCAGGTGTCCTCGGCAAGGGTATTGCCGTGGCATCGCGGTCGTCCCCGGCAAGGATATTGCCGGGGGTCTCGTGGATTTCCTCGGCAAGGATCTTGCCAAGGATCGTTGTCTTCTGGTCCTCATCTAATCTTGTGTGCTTATGATCTTCACAAAGATCTGCATGCCACCATGGAGGTGCCTCCCGAGCCTTGGTTCCAATGTGGTTGATGGTGTTGGAACCCTTGGGATCAAGGGTGGCGCGCTCTGCTGGCGTTAGGCAAGTTGCCCCGGCAAGGCTCCAGCCGGGGCTGCTGAGGCCGCCCTCGGCAAGGGTCTCGCTGGGGGAGTCCACCTCGCCCTCTTGCTCTTTGTGTCTCTAGTCTTGGCGTTGCTTTGCCCGTCTTGTGCCTTTGACATCCCTCCTCTGCCCTGCTAAGTGTGGCCGCGGGAAGCGGCTCTGACTGCCCGTGCACAAGTAAAGGGGTAAAAAAAAGAGCCCCTACTTTTGTACACCGACAGGAGCCCCCTGGCCTGGGCCACACATAAGCGCAATGCGTTGTTGGGCCGGGCCCAGAACGGTGCGCGGGCACGTAGGGCGGAGTTTTTACCGTAGTAACTCCCCCGCCCGCTGTGCTTCCCCACGACCCGTGTTGAATGCACGACGTGGGGGTCATGCGTGGGGCGGTCGCTGCTCTCATGCGTCACATTGTGGTAAAGAGGTGGCTCGCGCCTTCCCCATAAAAAGAGGAAAACGCAGGGGGGCGGCTCATTTACTAAGTGGACTCGAGTCATGGCCTTTAAGGCGCCCGTGCCATACGTTCACAGGGTGGAAAATGGTCGCCTCACTCGTCCCCTCAATTTATGCTTGCTCGCCACGTCTCCCCCATGCCTCGAAGATGGTAGGCGGCGGATGCGGGGGGCACGGGCCTTAAATGACGAGGCGGGAAACCGGGTCCCTGCTGATTGAAGCAGCGGGTCGGTCTCGATTCCCTGCACCCCTGATGGCCGGATTGATTGAGTGGGGCGGCTGAGCCCCGACCCGCGCCTTTATAAGAAGGGGAGGGGGATGGCACCCCTAAATCTTTCATCATCCATCTCCTTCCACCTTGGCTCCTTTCTTTCTTCTACTATGGCGAGAGGGCGCGCCGACACTTCGACGGTGGCGACGAGGGTCTCCGCTCGACAGCGCGCCCCTCCTTCCTAAGAGCTCGTGGCGGCGGAGCCGGCCATGAGAGGAAGGGGGAGGGGGCGAGGCCGAGGTCGCCGTGGCACTCGGGGAAGAGGAGGACGGGGCAGTGCAACCGGCCTCGCCTCCACCAGCGGTCCCTCCCCCAATGGAGTTTCTAAATTATGCTGCATATACGTCTTCTGTGTCCATTGTTTTACTTTCGTATATCCTACTTCTGTTCCAGAAATTTATTTTCATTATTATCACTGCTGTAATATGACATAATCTTGTATGATTTGACATTTGTTTGTTTGGTCTATGTATTTTTCTTCCATAGATTACTTACATAATTTTCATAATGCCAGTGTACTACACTTTATACATTCTCAGTTCGCTAGAAATAACGAAGCAGACCGAAGCAGAGTTATGCTGAAGCGAATGGTACAAATGCTAAGAAGCGCAGCGACACCTGGATCTGACCACACAATGAAGAGGAGCTCATGCTAGATGAAGGGAAGCAAGCCTATAGTCTATGGACACGATATGAACTTAAAAATCATTATATCATTATATCATTTTTTTTCTTGAAGGAAGTAAATCTTCAGTACATAAAGATGTTGTCTGAATGAACAAAGCATGAAAACAAACTTACTGTCAGAAGCAAATTATTTTTGCGATGGAAACACTTTTTGTAGCGGGTGGAAGCAAAGATTTCTTGTGTTGCAAACATAATAAGAAGAAGCTGCATGGGGCTCAAAATTTCCTATGTGGAATTCATGGATGCAAAATTCTGCTATATGCAAGCAATCGGCTATTTTGTTAGGGTTAACCTAAATTTGATTGCGATAGAAGCAAATTATCTCGCCATATGACCCATTTTTATATTGCGGTGGAATCAAAATAAAATGTTACACCAGACACATGTTTTCACCAGATCATATGAAATTTGATATGCAGTGGAAGGCAATTTTGCTCGCATCTAAGTAACTGTTGAATACATTTTGTAAACTAAAGAAGCATGAAGTTTTACTAGTATCAGATTGGCATTCTGTGTGATCGAAGCAGCAGCAACAAGGACCTCAGCATATAAGTGCGTTTCGGAAGCATTTGTGCCGGAAGCAAGGAATAAAGGCTAGTAAAAGTGCTCCATTAGGAAGGAATCTAACAAACAGCGTTGCCTTCCGTCCTATTGATCCAACTTCTTATGCTACTAATCCAATGGTCACCGAGTGGTCTGATAGAACCAATATATCAGTAGTTTGATCCTAGGGCGTCCCTTTAGGTATAGGCGGACGAAGCTAACTTGATTAAAAAAACTGTGCAATTCAAAAAAGAAGTACCACAATACTAGATAATGTGTCGCTTCAGAAGATAACCTAGTTGCTAGGTTTCTGCATCAAATATCATCCAATTTCGAAGCAAGTCATCTTCCATTGGATTGGGACTTGTAACTTGCACGTTTGTCTCTCAATAGGGTCATAACTTGAAACAATATACCCTAAAAAGGGGAACTTTAAACAACATGCTTAAAGTTCGAATTAATCTTTATGGTGTTTGGCGATGATTTTATCTTCACAAACGCATCATAGGTCGAACAATTGGAAGAAATTACAAATAAATTAGCATCGTAGATCCACCCTCAAAATAACTAAAATTGGCTGAACAATTCGACAAATATAAGATGAGAGATGAGAGGGATTGAAACAGTACTTAATAGTGCTAGCCTTGAGAATTAACCGCCGGAGAATTGACATAGTGTATTTTGCAGGATTCGGCAGGCACGGAGCCGGTGTCACATGATTTGATCGAATTTCGCAAGCAGGGAAGGCATAAGCTAGCGACCGCTGGCGGCGCTAATCGTCTCAGATCTTATGTTAATCGCCCCAGCGCATTTTTTAGGTAACAGCAAGGATTAGTATTAGGAGCGGGGGAGGCTATGACCATTCTTATTGGCCCTTTTCCCAAATATAATCGCTAATTACTCCTAGTAGCTATCGAAGAGTTCGTCGATCGTTGGGGGGCGGAGGGGGTGTCCTCGCCAGCCATTGAACACCAATCATCCAATCATCGTTTATGTTTTCTTACTTATTTGCTCTGAGATCTATGGAAATACAGAGATTAAACAAACAAAAGATTGGTACCAAATCTTAAACATGAAATCATCTTATGAGCACGCAGTTTTGTTTCCCCTGATTGATCTAACAGCGTGAAAATCATGGATCTTATTGTTTATGGAGGGAAGATGAGCTTTCGAATTCGCAAGGCTCCCACGTACAGGGTACAGCTCGGTGGTTTAAGCCAAGGTGCTCGCCGAGCCGTCGGTCTCCTCGTCGGTGCTGTCCGCCGGCGGCTGCGCGGTGGTGCTGGACGACTCCCACTGCCCCAGAAAATCTATCTCGGCCGGGGGGTCTCCTCCACTGCGGTACTCCTTCCAAAACTCAGAGTTGGGTGTAAGCCGACGCACCGAGCTACGGCCGCCGCCATGCACAGCTGGAGCCGCCGCAAGTGCTGGCGCCGCAGGTGAGGGTGGCACCACGGCCAGCGGCTCGACAGGGACTGGAGGGACAGCTGATCTTGGTGCCGCAGCTGGGAGCGGCACCACGGGCGGACGCCGACGCGCCATATGGTTTGCCCACCCAGTTAAGGTCCGTCGCGCTCCAGGCTGCGCCCTGGTGTTGTGCCACAATATGTGGAGAGCAAGGGAGCCGGCCGATGCACACTGCACGCCGCAATGTGGGCAGACGTGCGCTGCCAGGAGAATCGTTGGTGGCCGTGGCGGCAGCCCTCCGTTTGCGCCGCCGTTCCGGTTCCGAGCCATCGGGCCGGCTGAATTTGAGTGCAGAGGGGGTTCACGAAGAGTGTGTTGGCAAAAATGGGCTGGGCATTGTTTATATAGGATGAGGCTGGACCTCCCAACGGTCAAAACGACGTTCTGACGCGTCATCGATCTAGATGCACATACTAGCTTTCCCGGCTGTTTTACATCATGCATGAACACCCGTCGAAGGAACAGTGATATGTTCTAGCAAAAAAAAACAGTGACATATAGGACCCATGGCCACCAATTTTAAATTTTAAATTCTAATTTTTTTTCAGGTGCCCATGATTTTGGTTTTCAATTTAGTTTGGTCACGCGACCAAATGTTTGTTCTGAATTTATTAATAGATCAAGTGCCCAAGAAACTTTTACAAAATTTTAATTTATCACACAAATATGCCTATACTTATATATATATCTATATATGTACCAATATTAAAAGACCAAAAGGCACATCAAATTAATCTTGGCCATCAAACCATATGTCAATCCAATGGCCTACGTTACTTCAATGGGGAGCCCTCAGTATGTTTAACGTGCAATTAAAATCATACCACTTTTGCAAAAAATAACTTCATACTAAATGTCAACTTTTGTGTTAATTTTATAATTAATACGTAACTGATATACTACCTAATATCAACGTGCAGTAAATTTTCTTCTTAATATTAACGTGCATTGTACATACACAATACTCTTTACTATTTAGTAGTTAGTATCTAAAAATACCCATGGGCTAGATCCAAGTAATGTCGGCCATCAAACCAGGTCAATCCAACGACCTAGATTGCTTCAATGGCTAGCCATCAACACGTTTGGCGTGAAATTAATACCATACCCAATATCAATGTAATTTGCAAATAATATCCTACCTAATATTTCCGTGCAGTTAATATAATGCCTAATATCAACATGCATTGCAGGGAGACACTTACTAGTCACCCAAATACCAGACTCATTAAAATATTATGTTATATTTTATGGACCTTGGTCCACTATATGTTGTACCTCAGCCCAGTTAAAATTCTAACTCTCAAAGGCCCATTTGAGTTGCATGAAAAATGTGTGAGTTTAGTACCGTACGCTAGTTGACAAAGTTCAGTGTCAGGCACAATGTTGGAAGAACTAATTTTCTTGCATGGTAGTGCACTATCTAGGTCCGTGTGTATGTGTCAATACTCGAACTCATTCTGGACATGTTATTTATTACCGGAGAGTTTTCCCACCACATGTCAGTTGCACCTCTTCAATCTCCAACACTTCCCCTGTATGTAGAGGAGATACACAAAAGAGACGATGCGTAGGACAAACACCTCAGTGCACATACATATGCCAAATTCCTAGTGCTAAGCTATACTTCTCCGATGACCCCGTCTTGATGACTGCGTGCACAACCATCTGGAAGAGCAATGCCTCCGTAATTGTGCCCCTTGAGAACCTGCACTGGGCGAGGGGCTATAAAGTTTTTGGGGAGCATCTCGGTGCGGCTGTTCACTCAAGTTCGACTACATCCTCGACATCCTCTTGTATACTTCCTCTACCGCACACAACTACTTCTTCACCACCCTTCGCGAAGAATCTCTTGCACTGGAGTTTTCGATGCCCATGTAAGTCTTGAAGTTTTCTCTATTGACATGTGCCTTTTGGTCTGTATGCTTACATGCTAGGTTTTCCTAATCCGTGTTACTCGATTTGCCATAAGAGTAATCTTGTGATGACGCTTATCTAGATTAAGCTTAAATGAAACTACCTAATTTTCTACAAAAAAAACCTTATCTCTCAGGAAATTTTCGTTGGCTGGCTATGCTGTTACTCTGAGACCGAGCCTGTTTATGGGTGCTAACTTCAAGAGGTAGTAGACAAATACCATCTTGTGGCTCATCGCTATGAGCGTGCACTAGATTTCAGCTGACACTCCAGGTGGAACGCTTACACCTAAATATGACAGAGCATACTCTGAGGCCACTGTAATATTTGTGGGTGCCATCATAAATGTGATGGATGATAGGTTAGTTGATGCATATTTACGTATGCAGAATGGGCACTTGAAACCATGTTTAGCACCAGTATAATTGTTGGTGAGCTATATGTTGTACATCAGCTCAATGCCTGCAGAATGGTTGAGAACCATTTTGTGGTCGATAAAAGCTCATGAGCTGTAGTAGATGGCAAAGAAATTTAAGCTCCTTAAATGTCCGTTACCCGACAAGTTTGTTGCTGGGAGCATTGTTGCTAATCTCATTGGGGGAGGAACTTTGCCACTTCTCTAAAACAACAAAGACAAGTGATCCATGTTGATATTCTCGTTGGATCGTCATATGTTAAAGAGAATGCAAGGGAAAAGGACACACAAGCCAAAGGAGCATAAGGACATTCTGTTGCAAACGTAGTGCAGAAAAATGCTCATATATTCAAGGGAAAGAACGAAGTCTCTAATAGTGCCAACTTCACTAGTAGAAAAAGGGTCATATGTCCCGGTTGATAAGGGCCTTTTGTCCCGGTTTTTGAACCGGGACTAAAATGTCGTTACTAATGCCCTAGCCCTTTAGTCCCGGTTCTTACACGAACCGGGACAGATGGGCCTCCACGTTGCCGGTGCGCTTAGCACAGGCAGGAGGGCCTTTGGTCCCAGTTGTTGGCACCAACCGGGACCAATAGGCATCCACGCGTCAGCATTTCAGGGGCTGGGGTTTTTGTTTTTTAAGGGGGGGGGGGGGGGGGTTGGGGGTTTTGGGGGGTTAATTTAGGTGTTTCATATATTGTGTTAGCTAGCTAATTAATAGAGAAAAGTGTCCTCTCTTATGTCCATGCTTGGTCGACGCTATATACGTATAGAGAGGACTAGACACACTAGCTAGTAAGCAAATGAAGGAAACAGAAGATCGTCATGAACATATGCATACAGAGAGAAGTGATATCGACCACCTCTCCTTCTCCGAGAGATTGGTCGAACAACAAGTTCTCGTATATCTATCCGACACTACCGGCTACATATATACAATAATTATCTATTACAATATAATCTCCTAATTATATATGAACACAGGTTCCACATAGTATTCTCCGTCTTCAGCGATCACGCGGTCAAGGAAGAATGCCGCCAATTCCTCTTGAATTGCTCGCATACGATCTGGTTGGGGGTTTTGGGGGGTTAATTTAGGTTTTTCATATATTGTGTTAGCTACCTAATTAATAGAGAAAAGTGTCCTCTCTTATGTCCGTGCTTGGTCGACGCTATATACGTATAGAGAGGACTAGACACACTAGCTAGTAAGCAAATGAAGGAAACAGAAGATCGTCATGAACATATGCATACAGAGAGAAGTGATATCGACCACCTCTCCTTCTCCGAGAGATTGGTCGAACAACAAGTTCTCGTATATCTATCCGACACTACCGGCTACATATATACAATAATTATCTCTTACAATATAATCTCCTAATTATATATGAACACAGGTTCCACATAGTATTCTCCGTCTTCAGCGATCACGCGGTCAAGGAAGAATGCCGCCAATTCCTCTTGAATTGCTCGCATACGATCTGGTGGTAGGAGTTCATTCCGCATCCGAAAGATCTAATTTGAACAAGGGGGTCAATACATATATATATGAATAAATGAAACTCAACACAAATGATGGTAATAAAATAAAATTGTGAATATTATTGCTTACGCACTTCATATTGTTCGTCAGAGTACCCCCGTTCGCAGGTCGTGTGGCGGATGGACTCGCAAACGTAGTATCCACAGAAATCATTCCCTTGTTCCTGCCACAACCACTTTACAAGAAATAGAGGTCAATCAAACTGATAACCAAGCATGCCAAATGGTATTGATGAAACTAGCGCTTGAATCACTAGGAGATGCGCGGAACATGCTACTATAGTACTTACTTACGGGTGTCTAAATTGCAGCTTCTTCGGCAGTCCCGGAGCTTTTTTGGTGAATTTTCTCCAAACCTTGCAAGACAAAGAAAACAATTACTTGATATTAGGAAATGAACAAAGTTGCTGATATGGTGGATAATGATCGATTTAACTTACTTCTCGAGAATTTGATTCATGTCTGCATACTCCTGGGGATCTTTTCGTCTCGAGTCTAAGACGGTTACTAGTCCCTGCTCAAGCTTAATCTCTAGAAGAATATAGTGGAACCTACGCACGCATGCATAACTCATCAATTGTAAGGAAAGAGTATTATATCTTTGTTTTCATTTATTACCAACGATCGTAGCGAGTTGGCCTCGGTATCTTCGGCATGATATTTAACCTCAGTTGCATCTATGAGATTTGTGTTAATGAACCCAATATCACCGACTTGTCTTTTCTTCAATTCGGCGATCTTCAATCTCCATAATATAGTGAGGATAATTATAAATACATGCAATGAAAGAGCTGACTTATATAGAGAGACTTAATGACAAAAGTAGTACTACTTACAGACCGTAGCAAGTGACCGTTGCCTTATCATGGGCCTTTTGATTGAAAAACTGGAAGAACTCCTCAAATGGAACATTCAACAGTTCAATTCCAATGAGGTCATGCTCCTCTCTAATTCTCAGCGTCAAAGTATTCCTCCCCCCAGACTCTCTGCAGGTTTTCATGTACCAATCATGGAATCTTCGCATCATCGTTGTTAGAGATCTTTCATCTTTGACGAGAGGCTTCCCATACTCGTATCTGTATACCTCCACCTCCAAGAAATCATAATGTACATCGTCGGGCAGGTAATCTCCAATATTGCTATAACCGGGCACCATCCTCGGATCATTAGCGACGATGTCGCTAGACACCTTGAGCGGGGGGCACGATTGGTTCACTTGTTCGCCGAGCTGGGCAATTTTTTTACCAGCTCATCGTTCTTTTATCCTTTCATCACTGACAGTACTTCCCGACCGCTCCACTTCGACAAATGTCTTTGCAATAATGCGCTCATAGTTGCCTTTCGGCGGAGACTTTGGTGGTTTTGTCAGGGAAGTCAGAGTGCGCTTTGCTTTCACCGGATCTACCTTCTCCTCCGAAGGTGGATGTTTCTTTGCTTTCACCCCTTGAAAGAAGTTCATCAATTCGGCTCGCGCGATCTTCGCGTTCTCCTCCGGGGTCCTCTCATATGGCAACTTCTCTGGAGTCTTTAGAGAAGGACTGAATCTGTATTGCCTCCCGCCTCTGGCTGTACTGCTAGACGCCGGCAGAGGAGACGGAGAAGGAGGCAGAGTGCCGCCACGCGCCGGAGAAGGAGGCTGAGTGCCCTGATCACTCGTCGGAGGAGGAGGCGGAGTGCCCTTACTCTCCGGAGGAGGACGAGGAGGCGGAGGCGTCCAGTTCGGAAGGTTGATGAGCTCCTTCCGCCATAGGCGTGGAGTCTTCAGAGCAGAACCCAGCCGAGTCTCCCCTTCACCGTCATACTAATGGCCAGGGTGCGCCATTAGTATGCCTCCCAGGGGCCATGTATACCCAGGTGCTTTGGCATACTAATGGCGGATTACCTCTGGATGCGCCATTAGTAACCGCGGCATACTAATGGCGCACTACCCAGTGATGCGCCATTAGTATGCACTGTCATACTAATGGCGCACTGTCATGTGATGCTCCATTAGTATGAATATTAGGTTTTTTTTATTTTTTTTATTTTCTGTTTTTTGCACAGGTTACAAAATGTATAATTTGACAAAATATAGACAGCACACATCAACAACAGATTCATCAAATACAATAGAAGATTAGTCTTTGAATACAATTCATCATATTAGTCTCCGAATACAATTCATCATATTAGTCTCTGAATTGAAAAGACCGAACAAAGATAGAACATTATATTACAAGTCTCGAGACCGCGAGTAGCGAGTTTGTCTTCACATTACAAGTCGATATCGATCATCTAAACTACCATCACATAGAAGAGAGCTGCGTTCATCACGATGAGCATCATCACGATGAAACTTCGTCTTCATCCGGTTCCTCCAACGCCCCTCCCTCTCCGCTAGATAGCGGGCGATCTAGATTCGCCTCGGCCCTAGTGGTGTACCCTTTGTAACTGTTACCGCTGAATCGGTGAACCTGTCTCCGACACTCCTCCCAGTCATCGTAGACTCCGGGAACCTTACCCTTGTACACGACATACGTCGGCATCGCTATGCACTAGCCAAACGAAACGTTAGTACCAATTCACAGGCAATACATAAGCAATATATAAGTATGCAACAGAACGATCGGAAGAGAAAAGCAAGACATTAATAGCATCGATTACATCTAAGTTGAACGACTCTCGAAACCAAAGAGACATACTACAAGTTCATTAAAGTTTAATTACAACATGAGCCAATCGATGTTTTAGAACTAGACAACTCGACTCAAGGGACCGGAGCGTGGATAAAGCCGCCGTCTATCGTGGGAGTCATGAAAGAACGGGCGTTGTCATCCTGCATTTGTAGCATTGTGTCGATGTCACTGTTGGACGGTTGATTTCTGAGGTAGAACTGCCCCGAGGTATGAAGGACATCTTGATGGATGATTTCCGCAAACTCCATGGATGCGAAAGAATTCTTGTCGGAGGTCCGCGTCTGGATTGCCGACACGCCGCGCCCAATCTTTGAGTTTACTCGGTAGCAGAAGTTGATGATGGTCCCGTACGATCGCCCGCATGTGATGGATGGCGTAGTAGGCACCCTTCTGACCGCCAGGCGGCTGCTTGACGTAGCAGAAAGTCGTATTGTGGGAGAACACGTGCTTGCCGTACTTACGAATAGGCCTGGTGAAGATGCCTCCAGATTTGGCATAGCCGGGGAGAACATCATCAAGAACCTTCTTGACATTTGTGTAGTCTACGTTTGACTGACGGTCCGGGTCGAAATACGTGGCCATGGAATATTTGGGGCTTAGGAGGATGAGCGTGCAACGTGTGTCACTGCAGAAAACACGGAATGTTAAAAGAAAAACGATCGAAATGTAAGAATTCATATGTTACGGGCCGGTTGAGGGGAGGACTTACTCGGGAAAGTAAGGCACGAGGAAGTTATCCTTATCTTGGTTTGCGAATGACGCCTTCGAGGTAAGAACTCGCGACTTGCGGTCCCCAGCGCTGCCCAAGATCTTGGCACGCATGTAGAAGGGGTCGACTATCACGATGTCCGGGTCTTGTCGCGAATGATTCGCATCTCCATACTCAGCGAAAATAGCGAACGAAGGTGTAGTGCAGCGGATGAAGGTTCAACATAGCGTGGATGTCATCAAACGCAGGACGATCGTGACGCCCGATGGAGTTATCCACAAAGCCCTTGCCCTCTGGCACCTTGGCCGCGAAAACCGGGTATGCCACATCCTTCTCCCTGAGACGCCGCTTCTCCAAAGAAAGAAATCTGTCATGCAGACTCCGCATAGCACCGGTTGCAGCATTGAGCATATTTGTCGGTAGCATCGCCCTACCCGCCACATGCACCCTCCTCGAGATATCCTGCGGTGAAGGTGGCCCGTCCTGAGCACGGATCGTACTCGGTGCCGGCTGGCTCGCACCCTTCTTAGTCTTTCTTTTGCGTGCCTTCTTCTTCTCCTGTAATGGGACCGAGTTCTGCTCATAGACCGCCTTCTTGAGTGTGTTGGGGCTGATAATATTTTGCACCTCGCCTATCTGAGGCTCGGTGAAGTCGGCAGCTGGAGGCGTCTCCTGAGAGCTGAACGCCAGACGGCACCTGTTGCAACTTGGCTTCTCCGCGGTACCAGCTAGATCGCACAAGTCTTTTGTTGGGTTTGGTTCTTGAGAAGGAGGCCCCATGAAGTCGCCATCGTACCCATGCTCGACAAAGTACTGATCGACGTTGCCAAATGTATCATCGTCGTCGTCGTCGTCGTTCTGATCATGTGCCATATGCATGTTTGGATCCAGTGGCATAGGGATGTCCGGCACCGTTACGGGGGTCTTGCCATGGGGCCGACTTGGCGCCGGCACGACTGGCGGTGTTGTCTTTGGGGTGGTGTCCCCTGCCCCCAAACGAATCTGGCTCTTCGGCCAAAGCAGGGGCCAGCTCAGGCAGGCGCTGAGGGTCATCACGTCTTCATCGTCGGCCCCGACGGGTCGAATCGGAGGTAACAAGTCGTCGCAGCCTGGCAGCACCCGAACCAGTTGAACCCTAAACAAGTTGGGTGGCATTTGGGTACCGTGGAACAAGGGGTTGCCCGGTTGAACGATTTTGCCCTTGGCGACATCGACCAACTCGTTGTTCACGAAGTGGAGGAGAGTGCACGGAACGTCTGCGGCGCCCTGCGAAAACATGTAGGGCGTCAGGGATGCCCAGTCAAAGGCAAGGAGATGAAGTCCTCGGCCGAGAGAGGCTTAATTAGTTACCGTGATGATGGCAACGAGCTCGGCTAATGTCGGCGCACCGCCAACGGCGGCGTGCGATTGACGGAGGGCCGCTTGCTGAAGAGGTGCCGGCGGTGTACACCCGGTGCATTAAGCTCCGTGCGGCGTCGGAGACACCAATGCCGCCTCGCCGGAGGCACCAATGGCCCGCCATCGCATTATGCGAGTTGCTGGCCGTGAAGCTAGGAATCGGGCGGCCCCTGTTGGCCGCCGCAGTCCACGACTCAACCCGAGATCAAGGTAGGCACAAGGGCGGTGATCCTCGCTCCGAGTCGTTGTTCCACTTGCTCTTGGACAATCTCCGGAATCCGCGCCACCTGTGCCTTGAGTTCTTGAACCTCTCGCACCTGGCTTTCCGAGCTGGTCTTTTTCTCCTTCCGCACACCAGCGATATAGTATGACCCCCATTTTGTCGACAAGCCTTTGCCGGCCACACGACCAGCTGACGTCGGCTTACTGAGCTTATCCTTGTTCTTCATTACATTCAACCCCCTATTTAGAGTGGTGTCCCAAGGGTTGCTCTTAGTCGACCCCGCGCTACTGCTTTCAGTCGCCCGCGGAAGGAATGTGAACCATTTAGAAATTCGGCTTCATTAATTAGAATGCAACCATATGGAGCTAATTACGCGGGTGTATTCCTTACGAACAAGCTCAAGCTGCCTGGTCTTCGGATCCGTGGTAAGCTCCTTTGTTTTGGGTCCTTCTTGTACCGGGCCCGACAAAGTTCCTGGTCTGCTTGTCACCGTATGTATCAAGAGGGGCGGTAGGCCTTGCTCGGCACGGCACGCCTCCTCCTTGTCCTATATAGGCTCCGCCACTCTGTAACCGCCGGGACCGAGTGTGTGTTCCCCTATGTTCAGCTCCCGCATTTGTTTCCCCCACTCACTTGATTGGGAGCTTGCGGTGCTCGAGCAATTGATCTTGAAGTCGTTGTAGTCATCTTCGGTGATCGAAGGATTTTTCTCCTTGATCTTCTGATAACTCTCACCTTTCTCGATCATTCTCTTCACATACGAGGACTGGGGGGGTGCTCGGCGGCGAGGGGAACCGGATCTGGCGAGGTGGGATAGCGATCGAGATGGAGGGGGATCGAGGTGGGCTCCACAAAATTTTTTTTAGCATTTAAAAAGCTGTTTGATACTTATTATTGTTTAAATATGTTCAAACTTGTTTAAATAATAACAGTAATATTTTTTTATAAGACAGTAGCATTTAAAAAGCTGTTTGATACTTATTTTTTTTATAAGGCGGTCTTGGCGGTGCGGGGTCGTGTGGCGGTTGAGTAGGGGAATCGAGGGTGCGGGGGTCGGCGGGGCCGGTGGATTGGGGGTGCTCAGCGAGGGGGACCGGATCTGGCGAGGTGGGATAGCGATCGAGATGGAGGGGATCGAGATCGAGTGTCCATGAAATTTAAAATATTCATGATAGTTCAAAAGTACCCATGAAATACAATCGAGAAATGAAGGCTACGATTTAAATACAATCGATCTTAGCTAGCTATCTGTTCACAATCTTCTTGCCCTTCTTTTTCGCAAATGGAGTTCTTACGTGGAGCGGACGTCCTTTAGGTAGGGTGGTCCTGCTTCTTCTTGTGGTGTATGCTGCTACTTCATCATCGTCGTCATGTTCGATCCTTGGGTCGCCGTACTTGTCAAGTCTTGCTCATTGGCTACTCCATCCATTCCGATGATCTTCCTTTTGCCTCTCCTCACGACAACACGACTGGGCTTTGGCGGTCGGTAATGAAGAAGCATTGGTCCACTTGGGAAGCCAGTACCCATGGCTCATTTTTCGCGGTGACGTTTATGCCCATGGTCTTGGATTTGGCCGGGTATAACCATGGTGGTGAAATACCAGTCTTCTTTTATGACATTCTTGGCCCATCGACACGGAACATCGGGACCTTCTCTCCAGCAGTAGCTCAGCTCCCAGATCTCCTCGATCCTTCCGTAGTATCTGTCCTTGTCGTTACGGTGTAGGATTCCATCGTTACCCGGAGTTCGATAACCATCGCTCTTCATGTCCTTGGCCTCGTGTAGAATGTGTAGCTGTTGATATCGTGACGCCTCATAGGTCATCGTTGTGCTCGGCGCCTGTGACAAAGGCGAATATGAGTTGTTCTTCCGCGGAAGAATCCTCATGTAAAGGGTACGACAGAAGCTTCTGCTTGAACCAACGCGTGAAACATGAGTTGTGCTCTTTGAGTATATCTCCGTCCGTCCTCTGTTGGCCTCGGTCATTGTACGTCTTCTTAATAAAGGTTTTGTGCTCTACCACCCAAGGATCGACCACGTCTATGTGTTGTAGCGCGACTAGGTTTGCTCTTTCAAAGTCGGCGAGTCGACCCTAGAAGTCCACATGCATTTCGCGGCGACCCTCGCGGTGACCCCATCCAGCGAGCCTGCCGAGGTGCCTGTTGACGCGCAGACCAACGGGGTTCTCGATGCCTAGATAATTCATGCAGTAGGAGATGCACTCTTCGGTCAGAAAGCCCCTGGCTATGCTTCCTTCTGGACGTGACATGTTGCGAACGTATCCTTTGATGACACCATTCATCCTTTCGAACGGCATCATGCTGTGCAGGAACGTCGGCCCGAGTTGGATGATATCCTCCACTATATGGACCAGCAGATGCACCATAACGTCGAAGAATGCGGGCGGGAAGTACATCTCAAGCTCGCATAGTATCACCACGATCTCTTCCTGTAGCCTTCTGAGTTACCTCACGCCAATTGACTTCCGAGAGATGACGTCGAAGAAGTTGCATAGGCCAAATAGCGTTTCACGGACGTGCGCGTCCATGATCCCACGGATTGCAACTGGAAGTATCTGCATCATCGGCGTGATACCGTGAGACTTCATCCCGCTGAACTTCGCTTCACTGGGTCTAGGTATCTGCTTATCTTCCCAGCGTAACAGAAGGAAGTATTACTCCTAGGAGGCGGGTGAAAACTGCTCGATCTCCTCGACTTAGAGTGAAGCACGCGGGAGGGTAGTCATTTCCGGTCTTCTTGGCCTTTTTGCCTTTATGCGACTTTACGTGTCCTGCTTCGCCTCATCATCATCATCATCATCATCATCATCATCATCATCATCATATATAGCGTGAAGCTCCTGCCTGATGCCCATTGATTTCAAGTCTGCCCTTGCTTTCGGCCCATCTTTGGTCCTCTCTGGCATGTTGAGCAGGGTACCAAGCAGACTCTCGCACACGTTCTTCGTGATATGCATGACATCAAGGCTGTGAGGCACACGGTGGATCTTCCAGTACGGCAAGTCCCAGAAAACAGACCTCGTTTTCCATACCTTCAGCAGCTGCTCTGGCGCCTTCGCTTCTTTCCGGCTCTGGCGCCTTTTGCTTCTTTCGGCGGTGGGCAGTCTTTCCAATTTTCAACAGCTTGTCTATTTCCTCGCCGCTCCTCGTACAGGCGTTTTGGGTTCGGTTTCACCATCGAAGAGATCCTTGCGTTTCCTCCACGGGTCATCGTCGCGAAGCCACCTTCGATGTCCCATGAACACGGTTTTCAAGAACGGGATCTCTATCTAGCTGGCGATCGTTGTGTCATCCATGCACCTTACGCATCCGAGAAAATCCGTGGACTACCTGCCCGCAAGATATCCGTAACCGAGATAGTCGTGCACCGTCGTGAGCAGTCACGGCTCTCATAGGGAAATATTCTTTCTCTGCGGCGTCCACGTATTGGCTGGCGTTTTCCACAGCGTGTCAAGCTCCTCTTTCAGCAGCCCCAGATACAGATTGATGTCGTTCCTGATTGTTTCGGCCCTTCAATTAGCATACTCATGTGAATGTACTTCCTCTTCATGCACAACCAGGGGAAGGTTGTACATCCACACAAACACAGGCCAGGTGCTATGTGTGCTTCTCGGCTGCCAAACGGATTGACTCCATCGGTGCTCGCGCCAAAGACGATGTTCCTTGGATCGTTCCCAAATTCTGGGTATTCGAAGTTCAACGCTTGCCACTGGCTCGCATCCTTAGGGTGACTCAGCATCTTGTCTTTTTTATCTATCTCCGGATCATTTGCGTCATCTTATCGCTTCTTCTCCTCCCTATCCGCGTGCCAACGCAGGAGCTTTGCTACCTTAAGATCCGCGAAATACCGCTGCAGACGAGGAGTGATCGGAAAGTACCACACCACTTTTCGAGGAGCTTTCTTCCTCTTCTTCTATCGAGTGACACCGCACACCGGACATATGGTAGACTCCGCGTGCTCGTCCCGATAAATGATGCAATTGTTCATGCACACATGGTATTTCACGTGCGGTAAATCCAGAGGACACACGATTTTCTTCGCCTCCTCCAAACTGGTCGGGCACTTGTTCCCCTTGGGAAGACGTTCGTGCCAGAATGACATGGTCTCGTCGAAGCATCGTCGGTCATTTTGTGTTTTACCTTCATCTCGAGCCATGGCGTTACTTTCAAAGGGTATCCTCGGGCCTGCATCCTTCATACAATGGAGTAACCGCGTCTAACTCAAGTTGATCCATCTTGGCTATCTCTCGGGCGGCAGCTCTTGCGTTATCCGTCTGCTTGAGAAGCAGCTCTTGAATATGAGGGTCCTGCACCCAGCCCATCGATGGTCCAGCATCGTCTACTCCGCCGGCATCATCATCATGTCCTGCATCTTCTACATGATGACTGTGTACAGCATCACCGTCGTCATCATCTCCTGGGGATTCTTCGTCTTCTCGCCCCCCCAGCCGCGGTGGTTGTCTTGCTGCCCTTCCTCATTTCTTGCCCGGCCCCCATGGACGACTTCGTAGTCATCTTCATCACCTTGCCACCGATAGCCATCCATGAAACCACGCAAGAGCAGGTGGTCCAGCACCTGCCCGGAATCCGGGTCCGCAATAAGGCTATTCAGCTTGCATCTTCGACACGGACATCTTATCTCCGTCTCGTTCTTTTGAAGCATCTCGGCCTTCAAGGACCTCAAAAACCTATTCACGATGCCTTCGGTCATCGTGCGGACCATGGTCGTCATGCGGTAGAGCAAAACGATATTTTAGAACCAAGAAAAATTTGGCATGACTTTCCCTAAAAATAGGACCAAAAGAATGCTTAATGTCAAAATTCTCTTGAAACGGAAATGAATCAACATTCCGGAAAAATATTGGCAACTATCGCATTTCAAATACGGTACACCTCCAAACACAAACACATATGCAACACCACAAACATATGCAACACCACGAACATACATAGATCTAGCTAGGCCATAAAAAGTGCATGTGCACATTGTTGTAGGAGAACAACATAAATATAGCTTCCCCTTACTTACCTAGCAAAACAAGGTAACTTAACCACTTAATTTGAATGAATCTATGGTGGAAATGAGGTGAAAAGAGGAGGCACCGAGACAAGGAGGAGGCGGTGGAGAGAATGAAGTGGGGAGAAAGTGAGTGTGGGAGGAGAGGCTGTCCAAAATATCTTGTTGCTGCCCACTTACTAATGGCGCACCAGCAACAAATGCGCCATTAGTAATCCAGGTTACTAATGGCGCACCCCCTGGTGGTGCACCATTAGTACTTTTGCAAAAAAAGGAATAAAAAAAATAATAAAAAAATAAAATTAGTGGCGCACCTTCTGGCTGGTGCGCCATTACTAGTTACAACTAGTAATGGCGCACCACCAGCGATCTTGCCATTAGTATGTTTGGACAGGCGCACTAGTTCAAAAAAAAATTTGGTACTAATGGCGCACCGTGGGCAGGGTGCGCCATTAGTAGTTTCAACACTAATGGCGCATCAGAGGGTGGTGCGCCATTAGTATATACTAATGGCGCACCACATGTCTGGTGCGCCATTAGTGTCAATTCCATCTATAGCCCTTTTCCTAGTAGTGAGAACAAGAGGCTCACCACGGTGGTGCCGGCGACGAGATCAGCGCGAGTGATCGACGGCGGTGAAGATGGGAATGGGACGTGCCGGGCCGCTAAACCTAGATAAATCTCGAGGAAAATGGAGCTTTGAGGTCGAGCTTCGAGAGGAGAAAGCTTAACTAGTGTGGCTCGGGCATTTGATCAAATACCTCATGTGCATAGGAGGTGAACTAGAGCACCACAAAGCCGTCCCCTCGCCGGCCAGAGAAAACAGAGCACTGGAGTGCTCTGCTCGCGGGCGAGGGGTATATATAGGCACCTCATTGATCCCGGTTCGTGGCATGAACCAGGACTAAAGGGCAGCCTGTGGTCCCGGTTCAAGCCACCAACCGGGACCAATGGTGGTGGGCCAGGAGCGAGGCCCATTGGTCCCGGTTCGTCCCACCAACCGGGACCAAAGGGGCCAGATGAACCGGGACCAATGCCCCCACGAGGACCGGCAGGCCCCTGGCCTCACGAACCGGGACGAATGCCCCCATGGGTCTCGGTTCTGGTCTGAACCGGGACTAATGGGCTGACCCGGCCTGAACCAAAGCCCTCTTTTCTACTAGTGCTTCAAAAGAAGAAGACATGAAGGGAGTAAAACAAGGATAAGGAGAAGGATCCTCCCTAGGTTTGTGGTGCGGAGGATCATTGGCCTACCCAAATGTTTGAACTGCAATGGATGGAAAAATATCCTGGACAGAGTCACTACTGGAATCAGAGGATTTGCCATCAGCCCCTTCTTTCCCGTCTGCTAGCTGACGCCAAAGGAGGTCTTTGCTGTCTGCTTTCAAAAAACAGACGACAAAGAACTGGCTGATGACAAAGATCCTATTTTCCATCAACCAATACTTTGTCGTATGCTAGTTGATGGCAAAGAGGAGGGTGGGGTCCAGTGGAGGCCAACACTCTAACGGCCCACCCAACGGCAAAGAGGTTACTACCTAACGGGTAACGACCCACCCCACGCCTCCTCTCTCTCTCTCTTCTCTCTCTGCATCCATCTCTCTCCACCCCAACTCCCACCGCAGCCGCAGCCCTTGACCCCCACTGCCACCGCCGCCCGCCGCTTGTCACGGCCACCCCGCCGCAGGCCGCCCCGCCTCCTCCCCTGTGGCGACTCTCCTGCACCGGGCGCCTCCTCCATCGGCCCCCGCCTCAACCGTCCGCCCCCTCCCAAGGTGAGATCTTCTCCTCTTTTATATCTATTTTTATGTCTGTTTTTTTAGGTTTAGTTTAGGTTTATTTTAGTTTAGTTTTTTTATGTTTTTTGAGGTTTAGGTTTAGATTTAGTTTAGTTTAGGTTAAGAATAAAGAAGAAATGAAAAAAGAAGAAGAAGAGGAAGAAGAAGAGGAAGAGGAGGACGAAGAGAAGAAACACTACTAGGGAAAAGCCTAGCAGTAGTGCGGATATTTGGTGTATCAGTAGTGCGGGTACCTGCGCTACTAACAAGGCGCTACAACTAATGTTTAGCAGTAGCGAGTTTTGGCACGCGCTACTGCTATACGTACTTAGCAGTAGCGCTTTCCTTACCAATGCTACTGCTAGTGCTTTAGCAGTAGCGTTTTCCTGTCCAGCGCTAAAGAGCGCTACTACTATGTTTTCTCATATCTTTTTTTTTGCTACGTATTTGCAATGTTTTTGTAAAGGTTTCATACAGTATTCTAATCATATCATAAACATGGAGTATGCTCATCATATCATACACATAATAGTCTCATCATATCATCCAACACAAATCATGTCGTCAAATCATAATCACGCGATATAGCTATACAAGTTACATATGTAGTACTTCTTCAGGCGTCGGTTCGTATCCCTCTCTTGCACTAGCGAACTAACTACTGGCTATCGCTCGGAAACCGAAAACCGGTACACCTGGGCCTGTCGGTGGAAACGATACCTATGGAATCACTAGGGTCCCTTCTATTGTTTGGCGGGCGCGGGGTTCTGCAAAGAGCGGTTCAGGTAGTCAGCACAAAGATCGTGTACCCAGGTTCGGGCCGCAAGGATGCGTAATACCCTAGTCTTGCTTTGGTGTATATTTGAGTGTTCTTGAGCTCTCGAACTAGATATGGTGCTTGCGTAGTCCAAAATATCCGAATCCTTCTCCACTACGCCTCGGGCCTCCTTTTATAGACAAAAGGGGTCGCCACAGTGGCACACAAGAGGTGGAAAGGTATACAGTGTACAAGCTTATCGCCTGTCATTACGGGACAAGGCGCATTAAATGCGCCTCTTAGGTGTCCCGTTGCTTTATTGGGGACGGCAACGAGGCCCGTCCCGTCCGTCGTCGCTGCGCCTCGCTCCGACACGCGTCCAGGCCATCGAGGCATGCCGCGCCATGTAGGCTGGCAGGCTACTGAGATGGCGTGGTGGTAGGGTCTTCACGAAGATCTGCATGCCACCACGTAGGTGCTTGCTGAGTTGGCCTGGAGGCCGCCCGTTGCCACGCAAGTGCCTGCCTAGCTGGTTGGGCTGGCAAGCTACATGAGAAAGGCGGTGGAGTCTTGGCAGACGTGGGCCTGGCTGTGGCCCCGCAGGTGTCCTCGGCAAGGGTCTTGCCGTGGTATCGCGATCGTCCCCGGCAAGGATATTGCCGGGGGTCTCATGGATTTCCTCGGCAAGGATCTTGCCGGGGATCGTCGTCTTCTGGTCCTCATCTGATCTTGTGTGTTTATGATCTTCACAAAGATCTGCATGCCACCATGGAGGTGCCTCCCGAGCCTTGGTTCCAATGTGGTTGATGGTGTTGGAACCCTTGGGCTCAAGGGTGGCGCGCACTGCTAGCGTTGGGCAAGTTGCCCCGGCAAGGCTCCTGCCGGGGCTGCTGAGGCCGCCCCTGGCAAGGGTCTCGCTAGGGGAGTCCACCTCGCACTCTTGCTCTTTCTGTCTCTGGTCTTGGCGTTGCTTTGCCCGTCTTGGGCCTTTGGTTTCCCTCCTCTGCCCAGCTAAGTGTGGTCGCGGACGTGGCTCCGACTGCCCGTGCACAAGTAAAGGGGTAAAAAGGAGAGCCCCTACTTTTGTACACCGACAGGGCCTGAAACTGGAAACCAAAAATATGACTGAGGGACTAAACTATGGAGGGGGCACCGCACACGGTCGAAACACGACAGGACGATCAGAGACCCTTCGACGAAACTGTGTGCGACGCCATAATCACAAACGATGGTGTAAAAAACCTTTAAAAAGGGTGCAAAATGTTTGCGATGACAGATGCATCAAACACGGTTCAAAATTTAGTTGTGTGTGTGATGCAGGGCATACGGTTCAGCTCAATTAACTGTTTGGGATGAGGAGGCACAAAAGAAATGGGCAGCCAGATGAAGGCGTGTGCGATATACAGCATACGGTTCACTCGGATGAATTGTGTGTGATTAGGCAACACAATGGAAACGATTCAATTGAACAAGATGTGTGTGATACGCGGCAAACATGTCCGTAATCTGAAATGTGTGCGAAGACTAATAATAACACGGACGATTGCTGCTAATAAGCCGTGTGAATTGCTCTGTCTACAGTAGAATAGTATGTGTGTGTGTGTATATATATATATAGTGATGCTATTCATCACCCAGGGTGCAGAATAACTTATTCTTCACCCGAGGTAATCTTACGATCATTTTAGAATTAAATTACGTTTGAATTTCAAATAGTTGCATTCCTATTCATTCACTACGTAATATTTGACATAAGAAAATAAAAATATAGGCCATAAGACAAGAAAATTTGCAGCTTATGTGTATTTTACACTATGTTTTTACGTTTATAATTTTACATAACATAAAACATTTTTTACGACGATTATATATTTTCTTACGGTCTCTTTTTATGTCGAAAATAAGACAAAACTTACGAAAGGTAAAATTACGGTATATTAATGGTAAAATAGAGGGGGTGAAGAATAACTATTCCTCACCCAGGGTGACGAATAGACAATCCTCTATATATATATATATATATATATATATATATATATATATATATATATATATATATATATATATATATATATATATATATAACTGAAATAAACATCCAATTACATAAGTGACTATACAGATCATTCGCACACACCTCAATAAACAATTGTATGCATTCTAAAGTTGGAGAAACGATCGTCTAGTCATCTACTTCTTGTGACGCACCCGCCACTGCTGTGTGGCACGATCCCTCGTCTGGGTCAGGAAGAAGACAGTTCCTCATGTCAGCAATCCGCCTTCTCGTAGCTTGCATACGCGGCCATGGCCGTATACTTCACATGTTGTTCATCCAGTCTCTTATGCCACACACTGTGCCAGGCGTTCTTGTCCTTATTGCTCTCTTGCTTCATCTTCGCGTAGTAGGGGTCGATGATGGCTGAGGAGAGGTCAACCAGGGAGTTCAGTTTGCTTTTGTCGCTGCCCAAGACATTGTAGTGGTGCTGGATGTTGACAAGATTCGGGCATTTCAAGTCCGAAACCTTGAGCGCTTTTAGATCGTTGGTGGTGTCCACCGTAGCGAAACTGTAGTCAGAGCTGTTGATAAACCTGGAGAAACGCGTGCAAGGCCTTGTGGCAAGGTAGAACTGGTAGATGAGGACATCATGTCACACGCACAACTGGGTGACGGCAACCTTCTGATCATGCCCGGCACGTCCGATGGTGTACTCGAGGTCTAAGCCGACCACTCGATACTTGTCCTCGGCAAGGAACTGCTCCATAGTTTGGATGGAGCTCTTCATCGAGACCGGATCGTTCATGTACACCACCGAGAGGGCCTTCCCCCTCACGTGGGTGTCCACTACGTGATGCGTTGTGAACTGCCCGCCGTTTTCGTCGTCGGCCGCTAGGAGCGCCATTGGAGCCACGGGGAGCGTCATTGGAACCGCTGGATGTCCTCTCTGTATGTGTCCTCGTGGGTGTGCTTATTGTGTCATGTGAGACGAGAGATGAAGGTAAATGGCCGCAGGAATAAAAGGGGGCCGGGCGGCGTGGATTCTCGGCGCGTCTGCAAGGCTGTTTTTGTAGCGGGTAACTACATCGCCGCGCCGCGCCTGACGCAATCGCTTGCACATGAACGTGCGTGATCGTGCACCGTCCCAAAACACTGGCAGGGCGCGTGGAGGGACTAGGGCAGAGAACCCGGAGGGACGCGAGAGTAGAGCGCACGCGGCGGGACGCGAGCAGAGCGCGCGTGGCCGCCTGAACTGCAAGCAACCACACGGACGGAGTAGTTGAACAAGCAGGAAATGGTCGCCTACAAGCCGGCCGAAAGTTGCGTCACTGCGTACAGAGCGGTCGTGTGGTACCACCTCCGTCTAGTCTATAGTCTCCTTTATATCCCATGTCATACTTTGCCCTCAAATTTAACCAACAAAATGTTAATGCATGTTTTAAAAATTATATAATTTGAAACTATGTTCAAATACAAATCAAACTATATAATCTTTGGCGACATGCATTCGTATTTTATTAGTTAAATCATACTTATAAACAAGGATGGTGGTATAGTAGGTAATTAAATCGTAAACGTTTTTTTATTAACCGTATCTTTACATGGCCTTTCGTCCTCCTCTCGCACGTCTTGTCACCCCGCTGCCGCAGACGGCTTACAGCGCAAGCTTACGCAGTGCGCGGGGGCGTTCTTTTTGCCAAACGGTGGCGCCAATGAATTGTCGGTGAGCCTGTTCCCGCTCAACCTCGCAGGTTCCCGCGCAAGCTTCCCGCCCGACTCGGTGAAATCCCCCAAAATCCTAATGCTTACCGGCCTGCTATAAAAACCCTGATGGTCGGCGAGTCCTTCGTCACATTTTCCCCTCCATCCCTCTAGCTTATCTCGTCTGCTTCTCCCACATTCGCCAATGGCACCGGTCCGTCATCATCACTCAGCCACTCCGCCGTCATCAGAGGACAGCTCCAGCTGGGAGGCTACACCACGATAGCGGCGCAGTCCCCGGTGTAGTGTAGTGCGCGTGGCGTCCCTGTTGGGTGTGCGCGGAACACCCACCACACGCTTCGCCGCCGGTGCCTGTTTGCAGTTGTTGCCGGCCACCGTTGCCACGACACCACCGTCGAAAGCCAGGGGCATCGCCCGCTCTGCCGCCGCGGCCCGAAGTCGGGAGTTGGCTGTCGTGGCCGCCACCCCACTGCCGGCCACTATGGCCATCACCCACTCCGCCACCACGGCCCGAAGGCGGGAGGTGGTGGTCGTGGCTGTTGTCCCGTCGTCGGCCGCCATGGCCGCCAGCCCACCGTCGACCGCCGGGGTCATCACCCGCTCCGCCACCGCCACCCGAAGGCAGGAGGAGGAGGTGGATGCCCGCACGTGCGTCAGCGACCTTGCGCGCTACATCAAGTTCATGCGGCAGGAGGAGAAGCGCCTCGTCGAGCACGCAAAGAGCCTTACCGCAGTCGTGGCTGCAGCACACGCCGCCTCAGAGGCGAGGAATCAGAAGATCTACGAGGAGAACCACCGCTTCAAGAGGGGTCGTCTGGAGCAGCAGAGGGCGTTCGAGGTGAGTGTCGCTGAAGCTGCATTAGCGGCAGGCACCGCATTGCGGTTGCCCAGCTCGTCGGTAGGCTCCTCCTCCTCCACCTCTTACTAAGGGCGCTCGGCAGAGGAAAGGCAGCTGGAAGTAGTACAAAGCCCCTGTGCAGTAGTAGTAGTATTTAGGGGCTACTTTGTTAAGTTCATCTGCATATAGATGTGGTGGAACTGTACAACATATTTAAAATTAGCTAGTATATATAGTTGAACTAGCTATTTTAGTACGTGGTTGGCAATAATTGGGAAAAAGTTTGGTCGGTTCAGCTGTCGAATTGAACTGTTTGTATAATTAAGAACCACTGCTTAATCTACGAATGAAATCTATGCTTAATTACTGAATTTTAGTTGCCAAAATTAGATACTTCTAGTGATTTTTAGCTTCATATTTTGACAAATCGCAGTGTTACAAGGATTGACAAATCTTACCAAATTGTTTGTATGTGGTTGCACACGGGTCATCCAAAACAACCATTTGCGTCGAAGGGATGCACAAATCTAGCGCTGCTCTCACTTTGCATACGGGTGTTCTATCTAAAAGGTTTGCGATCATGAGCTGCAGAAATCCTGCTCGGCACATTTTCTCTTGGCTTCCTGGGGAAGCTGTCAGTTTGCATATGTGTGTTCTAACTAAAACGTTTGCGATGAGTGTTTTATATTAAAAAGCGAATTAAACTGCGGCTTGGGCGCCATTAATGGAGAGGATGCGAGCAAGGCGGGCGGCCATGGAAGTCAAAGGGCTCGCTTCCTAGTGAGCCTGCATAGCATATAGCTCGCACGCTTCCCGGTGAGCCTACGCACTTGAGGACAGCTTGCACGCCTCTTGGTCAGCCTGCGCACCAGACAGCGCTCGCACGTCTCCCGTTCAGTCAAGGTCAAGCAGCTGTCCGCATGGCACTTCCTACATCCATTAAAACCAAGACATGTGGCGTCACGTGAATGGTTAACAGAATTTTGGATTTACTAGAATTTAAAAACCAAGCATATCAATGTTTTGCCGGTAATCAACAGTGCCCTCGTGTTTGAAATTCATTCCCATTTCTTGCATGGGACCTAAGCATGCACCCAAGGACACATATTTGATTTTTCAACCAATTTATATGCACTGGAGCATGTGCATGTAGTTCAAATTTGAATTATGCAGATAAATGCATTGAAAACTCAGTTAATGCTTAAAAATGTCCAAACGTACCCCGAAAAATCACAAAAAATCACACAACACTCCTGTTGTTCTATGTTGACACGAGAAGAAAATTTGAAAGCAATAAAAGGCAATGGATATTGTTTCGTCCCCAAAGGTGGGACGTTCCCTACCAAAAACGATCATGGTTGTTGTGAGAAGCTCCAGTTTATGAGAAGCATATACCCAAACCTGCCCCAAATGGGATAAAATTTCACCACGGCATATTGATGCTGCCCCATGATAGCATGCCAAGTTTCATGAATTTCAGACGAGTTTTGGATTTACTAGAATTTAAAAACCAGGCATCTCAATGTTTTGCCGGCAATCAACGGTGCCCTAGTTATTGAAATTTATTCCCATTTCTTGCATGGGACGTAAGCATGCACCCAAGGACACATATTGGATTTTTCAACCAATTTATATGCACTGGAGCGTGTGCATGTAGTTCAAATTTGAATTATGCACATAAATGCATTGAAAACTTAGTTAATGTATAAAAATTTCCAAACGAACCCCAAAAAATCACAAAAATTCACACAACACTCCTGTTTTTCTATGTTGACACGAGAAAAGAATTTGAAAGCAATAAGAGGCAATGGATATCGTTTCGTCCACAAAGCTGGGACGTTCCCTACCGAAAACCATAATGCTTGTTATGAGAAGCTCCGGTTTGTGAGAAGCATATACCCAAACCTGCCCCAAATGGGACAAAATTTGTACCACGACATGTTGATGCCGCTCCATGATGGCATGCCAAGTTTCATGAATTTCAGACGAGTTTTGGATTTACTAGAATTTAAAAACCAGTCATGTCAATGTTTTGACGGCAATCAACGGTGCCCTAGTGTTTGACATTCATTCCCATTTCTTGCATGGGACCTAAGCATGCACCCAAGGACACATTTTTGATTTTTCAACCAATTTATATGCACTGGAGCATGTGCATGTAGTTCAAATTTTAATTATGCAGATAAATGCATTGAAAACTCAGTTAATGCATAAAAATGTCCAAACGAACCCCGAAAAATCACAAAAATTCACACAACACTCCTGTTGTTCTATGTTGACATGAGAAAAAAATGTGAAAGCAATAAGAGGCAATGGATATCGTTTCATCCATAAAGGTGGTACGTTCCATACCAAAAACCATCATGCTTGTTGTGAGAAGCTCAGGTTTGTGAGAAGCATATACCCAAACCAGCCCCAAATGGGACAAAATTTGTAGCACAGCATGTTGATGCTGCACCATGATAGCATGGAAAGTTTCATGAATTTCACACGAGTTTTGCATTCTCTAGAATTGAAAAACCAGGCATCTCAATGTTTTGCCGGCAATCAATGGTGCCCTGGTGTTTGAAATTCATTCCCATTTCTTGCATGGGACCTAAGCATGCACCCAAGGACACATATTTGATTTTTCAACCAATTTATATGCACTGGAGCATGTGCATGTAGTTCAAATTTGAATTATGCACATAAATGCATTGAAAACTCAGTTAATTCATGAAAATGTACAAACGAATCCCGAAAAATCATAAAAATTCACACAACACTCCTGTTGTTCTATGTTGACACGAGAAAAAAAATTGAAAGCAATAAGAGGCAATGGATATCGTTTCGTCCCCAAAGGTGGGACGTTCCCTACCGAAAACCATCATGCTTGTTGTGAGAAGCTCCGGTTTGTGAGAAGCATATACCCAAACCAGCCCCAAATGGGACAAAATTTGTACCACAGCATGTTGATGCCGCTCCATGATAGCATGCCAGGTTTCATGAATTTCAAACGAGTTTTGGATTTACAAGAATTTAAAAACCAGGCATCTCAATGTTTTGCCGGCAATCAACGGTGCCCTAGTGTTTGAAATTCATTCCCATTTCTTGCATGGGACCTAAGCATGCACCCAAGGACACATATTTGATTTTTCAACCAATTTATATGCTCTGGAGCATGTGCATGTAGTTCAAATTTGAATTATGCACATAAATGCATTGAAAACTCAGTTAATTCATAAAAATGTCCAAATGAACCCCGAAAAATCACAAAATTTTACACAACACTCCTGTTGTTCAATATTGACACGAGAAAAAAAATTTGAAAGCAATAAGAGGAAATGGATATCGTTTCATCCCCAAAGGTGGGACGTTCCCTACCGAAAACCATCATGCTTTTTGTGAGAAGCTCCGGTTTGTGAGAAGCATATACCCAAACCAGCCCCAAATGGGACAAAATTTGTACAACGACTTGTTGATGCCGCTCCATGATAGCATGCCAGGTTTCCAGAATTTCAGACGAGTTTTGGATTTACTAGAATTTAAAAACCAGGCATCTCAATGTTTTGCCGGCAATCAACGGTGCCCTAGTGTTTGAAATTCATTTCCCATTTCTTGTATGGGACCTAAGCATGCACCCAAGGACACAGATTTGATTTTTTAACTAATTTATATGCACTCGAGCATGTGCATGTAGTTTAAATTTGAATTATGCACATAAAATGCAATGAAAACTTAGTGAATGCATAAAAATGTCCAAACGAACCCTGAAAAATCACAGAAATTCACACAACACTCCTATTGTTCTATGTTGACACGAGAAAAAAAATTTAAAGCAATAAGAGGTAATGGATATCATTTCGTCCCCAAAGGTGGGAGTTCCCTGCCGAAAACCATCATGCTTGTTGTCAGAAGCTCCGGTTTGTGAGAAGCATATACCCAAACCTGCCCAAATGGGACAAAATTTGTACCACGGCATGTTGATGCCGCTCCATGATAGCATATCAAGTTTCATGAATTTCAGACGAGTTTTGGATTTACTAGAATTTAAAAACCAGGCATCTCAATGTTTTGCCGGCAATCAACGGTGCCCTGGTGTTTCAAATTCATTCCCATTTCTTGCATGGGACCTAAGCATGCACCCAAGGACACATATTTTATTTTTCAACCAATTTATATGCACTGGAGCATGTGCATGTAGTTCAAATTTGAATTGTTCACCTGAAATGGCTTGAAAACCAATTTAATGTATAAAATATTAAAACGAACCCTGAATAATTCCAATTCTTTTACGACACACATATAGTTGCATGTTCACTCCAGATAAAAGGTCTAGAAATTCAAACACCGTCCAGTGCCGCTGTGACCCCATTATGTAATTCAAATCGAGATGAAAAATAAAGTAGATCGCACACAGTTTATTATCAGCAACCGTGTGAGATGTAGTGCAAAATATCTTGGAGCACCGTCGGTGTATAGTACACCCATGCCTTACGAGAGAAGGTGCGTCGGCTACAGTCCACAGCCGGCGTCTCAAGCACACTAGCTCGCTCCCCAAATATCATTTCATTGTTCAATCATCACCGGTGAAAGATGGGCACGTGGACCCGCGTCATGAGGGCAACTTCGGTGGCCCACTCTGGCGGGAGCGCGGCCGCAGCTGCCATGCGCGTGCTAACAAGGTGCATGAGCGCGGCCGCAATTTGCGACATGGGAGTCAAAGGCAGGACAAACGGCCGCTCTTGCTTCTTAGGTGGCGGAAGCAACATCTTCCTTGGGGATTGCAACTGGAAAGAGCGGCATAGCAGCTGTCCGTTCAGCAGCGGCGGCCTTAGCCATGATGGAGGCCGCCGACAACCATGTCGAGGCCGCCCACGCCCAGCTCCTGGCGGTCACCGCACAAATCGAACGAAGCTTCTCCGACAACGGTCGGCAACCCACGGCGAAGAGCTAGCAATCGCCGAGAGCGTTTGAGCAGTCGTACGTTCCTCCGCCGCATACCTTGCGACGACGGAGCCCGTCCAAGCCCAGATCGCGCCCGCCCATGCCAAGCTCGTGGCGGCCTTTTCCAAAGAGATGACAGACGCGGATGGCGAGATGCTTGCCGAGTATCGTGCGATGGATGCCATGGAGCCCCTTCCCCAGGAGACCGTCGGGCACGAGCTGGACATGGAGGCGGCGGCTGAGATCGACGAGCACCAGCCATAGTAGTACTCTTTGTTTTGTTTAATTAAGAGCGTCGGTCTTTATTTTGTTAGAGTAATGTTTAGGTCAACTAGCTCTGTTTAATTGCTGAACTTGCTCAATTAAGATGTGTGGGTGTGCTGTAGTCTCCTTTGTGTACCAAAATTATGCAATGACGTGGATGACCACTATAACTATGGAAATTCGAACCAAAACTTTTGACGTTCAAACTCATCACACACGAGTTAAGCTATCTGAATCGTTTCTGATGTCCACATATCATACACAGTTCTGAATAAGGGACCGTGTGTGATGACACTTTGCGCGCCAGTTTTTTGCCTGAAGAGATTCCAAATTTTCGGCTTCCGCGAAAATATCTACCTCCCCGCCCCTCCCCCTTACCAAAAGCCACATTTCCCCTCTTTCCGCCTTCCTTTCCAAGTTGAAACCTTCACTCCTTGCTTGCAGCGCTGCCGCCTCCTCGCCGGCGACCCTCCTTCACACTGCTCGGCCTCCTCTATCTAGGCAGGTAATCCACACCCGACCCCCATCCTCCTCCTCCTTCCACATCCCACATGGCCTGACCGCTGGCGCGAGCGTGACACCTTCCACCCAAATCACCGGCCCCTCCACCAAATAAGAGCCGGCCTAAGCCATGGTGTACGCAGTATAGCTAGGATGTCAAGGAGCATTGGCAGCGGAGAAGCAAATTGCGACCGCACGCGCGGATGAGGTCGCGATGGCTGCCATTCGTGCCGACCCCCAGATCTTGATGGAGCACCTTGCCAATTGCTAGCTACGCCGGTTAAGCATGCTCGGTTTACCCATTCTGTGTGCTGCTCCTGCCATTCCTTCATAAATTCTAGTGAATTGTGCTATCTAATTTCACCATGCAATCTGTTGCTCTAGTGTATATGTTCTATATGTCGTGCAGTGTGGTGCTTACTTATTAACTGTTTTGTTAATTAGTTGTCATCTTCAATTCACTATTTGGTTCAATTCTGCAAATGTGATGTTCAATTTTTCAGGCTGCAATTTTGAGGGTAGAGTATTCAACCCAAATTTATTGATTCGACACAAGGGGAGCCAAAGAATATTCTCAAGTATTAGCAGTTGAGTTATCAATTCAACCACACCTGGATAACTTAATATCTGTAGCAAAGTATTTAGTAGCAAAGTAGTATGGAAGTAGCGGTAACGGTGGCAAAAGTAACAATAGCAGTTTTGTATTAATTGTAACAGTGGCAACAGAAAAGTAACTAAGCAAAGATTAATATGTGAAAATCTCGTAGGCATTGGATCAGTGATGGATAATTATGTCGGATGTGATTCCTCATGCAACAGTTATAACATAGGGTGACACAGAACTAGCTCTAGTTCATCAATGTAATGTAGGCATGTATTCCGAATATAGTCATACATGCTTATGGAAAAGAACTTGCATGACATCTTTTGTCCTACCCTACCGTGGCAGCAGGGTGCTATTGGAAACTAAGGGATATTAAGGCCTCCTTTTAATAGAGTACTGGACCAAATCATTAACACTTTGTGAATACATGAACTCCTCAAACTACGGTCAGGACCGGGAGTGGTCCCGATTATTGTCACTTCGGGGTTACGGGCTCATAACACATAGTAGGTGACTATTGACTTGCAAGATAGGAACAAGAACTCACATATATTCATGAAAACATAAAAGGTTCAGATCTGAAATCATGGCACTCGGGCCCTAGTGACAAACATTAAGCATAGCAAAGTCATAGCAACATAAATCTAAGAACATAATGGATACTAGGGATCAAACCCTTAGAAAACTAACTCGATTACATGATAAATCTCAACCAACCCATCACCGTCCAGCAATCCTACAATGGAACTACTCAGCATGGCGGTGAGCATCATGAAATTTGTGATGGAGGAAGGTTGATGATGATGATGCGGTGGATTCCAGATCAGCCCTCCTGAGAGAGTTTAGGGCTTGGCGGCGGCTCCGTATCGTAAAACGCGATGAATCCTTCTCTCTGATTTTTTTTCTCCCCGAACGTGAATATATAGAGTTGGAGCTGAGGTCGGTGGAGCACCAGGGGCCCCACGAGGTAGGGGGGCGCGCCCAAGGGGGGAGACGCGCCCCCACCCTCGTGGACAGGGTGTGGGCCCCCTGGTCTTGATTCTTTCGCCAGTATTTTTTATAAATTCGAAAAATATTCTCCGTGAAGTTTCAGGTCATTACGAGAACTTTTATTTATGCACAAAAATAACACCATGGCAATTCTGCTGAAAGCAACGTTAGTCCGGGTTAGTTCCATTCAAATCATGCAAGTTAGAGTCCAAAACAAGGGAAAAAGTGTTTGGAAAAGTAGATATGATGGAGACGTTTCAAAGCTTAAACCTTTGCTTGTCCTCAAGCAATTCAGTTGACAAACTGAAAGTGATAAACAAAAACTTTTACAAACTCTGTTTGCTCTTGTTGTTGTAAAGATGTAAAGCCAGCATTCAAGTTTTTAGCAAAGATTATGAACTAACCATATTCACTATAACGCTTAAGTCTCATGTTTACTCATATCAATGGTGTAATCAACTAGCGAGCAATAATAATAAATCTCGTATGACAACACTTTCTCAAAACAATCATGATATGATATAACAAGATGGTATCTCCCTAGCCCTTTCTGAGACCGAAAACATAAATGCAGAGCACCTCTGAAGTTCAAGGACTGACTAGACATAGTAATTCATGGTAAAAGAGATCCAGTCATAGTCATACTCAAAACTAATAGTAATGCATGCAAATGGCAGCAGTGCTCTCCAACTGGTGCTTTTTAATAAGAGGATGATGACTAAACATAAAAGTAAATAGATAGGCCCTTCGCAGAGGGAAGCAGGGGTTTGTAGAGGTGCTAGAGCTCCGTTTTGAAATAGACATAAATAATATTTTGAGCGGCATACTTTCATTGTTAACATAACAACCGAGAGATCTCGATATCTTCCATGCTACACACATTATAGGAGGTTCCCTAGCAGAATGGTAAAGTTTATACTCCCCCACCACCAACAAGCATCAATCCATGGCTTGCCCGAAACAACGGGAACTACTAGGAAAAGGTCTATAGATGATATGGACATTAATGGTGCACCATGTATGTGGTGCGCCACTGCTATATAGCGATGGCGCACTGATCTGAAAAGCGCCATTATTGACATAATACTAATGGCGCACCTGGTGTGTGGTGCGCCATTAGTAGTTTTGAAAAAAAAAATTAGTAATGGCGCACCATGGGATAGTGCGCCATTACTAGTTGACATAGTAATGGCGCACCACACCCACCCTGCGCCATTAGTAGTTTTGAAAAAAAATTGTTAGTAGTGGCGCACCAGTGGACAGTGCGCCATTACTAGTTTTATTTTTTGTTCAAAACTACTAATGGCGCACCACAAATCAGGTGCGCCATTTGTAACGCTGGTGCTAAATGCACCCCCCATGGACCGCCTTTTCAGTTTTTAAAAAATAAAAGAAAATGATGGAAATGTCAAAAAAATAAAAGAAAGTAAGTTTCCCATGTGATATGTGGTCTAGTTGTTGGGAAAATTTACAAATATGAATTTCGACTTTATTTGCAAAATCTCACTTGAATTTAGTAAAATGGGCGTAACTTTTGCATACGAACTCGGATTAAAAAGTTTTCTATATGAAAAATCATCTACTCAAAAAGTTACATCCGAATTGAACCAGGGGAACTATGTTTAACATCTTCAAAATCCCCAAAAACCTAACAGAACAAAAGATACGGGACTTTTAAGATCTAGAGGGGGGGGGGAATGAAAAAAAAATCAAACTTACTAGTGGCGCACCATTTGCTTGGTGCGCCACTAGTAACAGAAAAAAATTGGTTTCAAAAAAAAGAATTTTATTTGGATGTTTTTTTCAAAATATGATACGTAATATGACCGGGAAGTTTGAAATATTTTTTCAAAATTTCATCACACTCATGAACATGAACAAAGTCCTAGACATCAACAAGGTTTAATAGGATTGATATGATAGATATATCAACAAGTGCCTGTGAAGTGAGCTGGTGCTGGGGTTGGATAGAACTGCGAAGTTAAGCGTGCTCGGGCTGGAGTGGTGTGAGGATGGGTGACCTTTCAGGAAGTTTGACCAGGATGGGTGACCTTTCGGGAAGTTTGACCATAGAGTGCGATTTGACTTGAGATTAAGCATATTGACCTTTCGGGAGTTTTGTTTGCAATTATTTTGATTTGGTTTGAGCATGGGACTGGGCATCCCGGTGACCTGCCATTTTCTCCTGAGTGAGGAGCGGAGTCCACTCCTCTTGAGAATAACCCGCCTAGCATGGAAGATACAGAACATAATTTCATTTGAAGGTTTAGAGTTTGGCATATACAAATTTACTGGAATAGCAGGTAGATACCGCATATAGGAAGGTTGTAACATACCAAATTTTCAATTTGTAATGTTATACATAGATCATTTATGCATATCATATTTTATTGCATTTTCGTCTCGCAATCCTCGAAATCCTAAGCAACTCAAGGACCCTCGGAGAGAGATGGGGATTTTCCCGGTTTTCATATTTGTTTTTATCAAATATTGAAACGAGGATTTTGGTTTTAATTATTTTTCTCTCCAAAAATACTTCATATTAAAATATATGAGAGGAGATAATATGACTTCTCCGAAATAATTGGAACATTGGAGGAAAAATATTAAAATCAAATATTTGATTTTATTCGGATTTTATTGCAATTTTATTTGCATTAGAAAAATTGCACATTTTCAAAATTGCATTTTAGGGCCAAGAAAATGTTCATCTCGTTCTAAATATTTTAATTAGATGGTGAAAATTTGTTTTGGAATTTTTAGATTTTTATTTTATTTTCTAGGATTTATTTTCTGTTCGGCCGAATTATTTAAAAAAAAACTTCGAGCACCGATTGGGCCGAAACACAGCCGGGCCGGCCCATCTCCTGCACACGCCATCTCCCACCCGGAGACCGAGCTGCCGCCACCTTGGACGAGAAGTCCAGACGGGACTCCTCCTCACCACTCCCTTGGCCCCTCCTCCAAGCCGCCGCCCCCCTCCCCCTTTATATGCCGCCCCGAGCCCTGCCACCTCCACCAAACCCCGCCGCCGCAGCCCGCCTCCCGAGCCGAGCCGCGCCGCCGCCGCCGCCGTCACCGCACACGCCTCTCGCCAGCGCCACGCGACTCTCGCCCACCGCCCATAAGCCCGCTGCCCCGCCGCCGAAGCCCAGCCCGCCGGAGACCCGCGCCTCGCCAGATCCGAGGAGGTAGCCGCCGCCGCCGGTTTTCTCTAGAAAATTGATTCGGTTTTTTTGAAAACCCTAGTTCGTTTTTTTTCTTTTTCAGATCGGTTCGCTGATTTTCTTTCCGGTTCTTCTATTTAGCGGACGTTCGTCCGTACGTTCATTTCAACGAAAGGTTTTCGCTCGTTAGTTACAGATAATGAGCTCGTTCGTTAGCCTGTTCGTCAGTTTTCTTTTTCTCGGATTTATCCGCGATTATTCTCTATCGTGATTTCTCATCCGATTTTCGTTTCAGTTTATCCTTTCGCTCGTTTATCGGAATTAGAAGATTCAGGCGCCTAGATATTCGTCTCGAGACCCTCTTTTTGTTTAACCAACTCAAACAAGATTTTGGTACTATAAATTTTGACTCTAGTCCAGATTAGTAAACAGATCTTGTTTCTTTTGCCGTTTGAGTTTCGTTGCTCCGTTTGATTTGATTCTTTTCGCAAACCGGAGTCCATAAGTTGAACATTCTGGTCAATCTCTTTTATTCGAGTTTTGTCCGTGCATATTTTTTTGATTGCTTATGTATGCTATTGTTTGTTTGCGATAGAATTCCAGGAGTGCGAAGCGTGCTACTACGAGTCCCTAGGTTTCGCGGATCGTCAGCAAGGCAAGTAACACATTGATCATACTCTTTCCATACCCAATTTTTATGCATTAGTTTCAACCCTCAAACATTGCATGATTAGGATGTCAATAACATGTGGGTTGGGAAGTAGTTGATGAGGTAGAACCTATTGCCCTGTTACATTCAAACCCTTGGGAGTTACTTCTACATGTTACTTGTTTTGCTATGATATGCTCGTAGACGTGGTTTGGGTGAGTGAAATCCATGATAGGTGTGAGATTGTTCATTAATGGTTCAACTTAAGGTGGCAACTTAAATACACATCTGGGTGGATTGAGGCACCTGGAGAATCCGGTGTTGCTTGTATTTTTGGAAATCCCGGGGTCCCGTGTGATCTTCCTATGGACCGCCACCCAGGCTCAAAGGGAACTGAGATGATTCATGCTAGAAACTTCCGTGTGCAGCCACAAGCTATTATGGGCTCTAGCATAGTTGAGTAATTTACGTGAAGCTCTCAAAGAGGTAGATCAGCAGGTAATGGGTTGTAGGTTTAGTATGGTCTGCCCGGAGTAGAGAGTTAATGTTTCTGAAAGGCTGTGTCTCGGTCATCCGTTTCTCAAACACCATGTAGTGCGAGAAATCCAACGGAGGTGATCGAGTCTTGTGGGGAAAAGTGCACAAACCTCTGCAGAGTGTACAATCTAATCATGGTTAGCTGTGTCCCCAGTTATGGACAATCCTGAGTATCTAGTACTTGGAGTATCTTAGGTATCTCAACACTCTTACTTAATATTGTTGGGCTGTTAATCAACTTAATTGGGATTGAGTTGGAGGAACCTTCTCAATGATGTTTCAACTACCATGATAGTTAATTTAAAATCTATTCCTTTGTTGTAGGGAAAAATTGGCTTTTCGCAAAAACTATTACCATAGAGCTTTCCACCAGCCAAGTATGCATGTAGTGATAGCATTGTTCTGTTCTTGCTCTACTGTGTTATATTGCCAGCGTATTCCATGTGCTGACCCGTTTTCGGGCTGCAACGTATTATGTTGCAGACTTTTCAGACGAGGAGTAAGGTTCGTTAGGTCGTTGCCGTGCAGCTCAGCTATGCCGTTGGAGTTGATGGACTCACTTTATCTTCCAAGCCTTCCGCTGTTATTGTATTAGATGGCCTTAAGCCATATTTATTGTAGTAAGTTCTCTTTTGAGACATTCGATGTAATAAGTGTATAATTGCTACTCTGTTATAAATCCTTCGAGTACTGTGTGTGTCAGCATTACCGATCCAGGGATGACACTGAAGCACAGAGACACTAGTAGAAAAAGGGTCAAATGTGAAGCACATTAGTGCCGGTTTGTAAAAAAACCGGCACTAATGTGATCAATAGTGTCGGTTCGTGGCTGCGATCAATAGTACCGGTTCGTGTTGAGCCTTTAGTACGGTTCGTGCCACGAACCGGTACTAAAGGGTAGTGGCAGGCTGGCGTCGGCGGGTCCCCACGAGCCCTTTTAGTACGGTTTGTGTTACCAACCGGTACTAAAGGTCTAACCTATAGTACCGGTTCGTGCCACGAACCGGTACTAAAGGGACAAGTTTTTAGTACCGGTTCGTGCCACAAACCGTACTAAAGGGCCAATTTTCAAACTCTACCCCCCACCGTGTATCGCCATTTCAGTTTTGAAAAATCAAAAGAAAATGATAAAACTTCAAAAATAAAATCCTTGAGAGGTAGTTATATTACTATATCTACTAGTTAGGAAAATTTGAAACTTAAATTTGGACATGTTTTGCAAAAGTGTAGGGAAAATGTAAAAACGGCTATAACTTTTGCATACGATGTCGGAAAAAAACGTATAATATATCAAAAAATTCAGCACGAAAATCCGCATCCGATGGAGATGGCCTACGGCCTGTTTGGAATTTTTTAGAATCCTAAAATTCGAAAAGGAAAAAAAGATATGGTCAAATTTCAGTTTTTTTAAAAAAATTTGGTTAAATTTGGTCAAACAACTTATTCAAGAAGTATTAATGTTACTACATAATTATTCAAGAATATTAGTGTTACTAAATAATTATTTCAATTTTTTGAATTTTGGTCAAACTATGGTCAAACAATGGTCAAACTTATTCAAGAAATATTAGCGTTACTTAATAATTACTGCTTTTTTTAGAATAATAGTTTCAAACTCATACGGTGAAATGTGTGACTTCATGCTCAAGCTAAACTCCTGAGGGTTAATAGGATTGACATCTTACTATTGTCAGGAAAACAACAAGTGCAGACTCGGAAACGAAGGAGAATAGAACCCGAAAGTTAAGCGTTCTCGGGCTGGAGTAGTGAGAGGGATGGGTGACCGGTCGGGAAGTTAGATGATTTGGAATGAGTGATCCATACTTGAGTAGTTAAGAGAGGTGATTAGAGACTAAATCATCAAATAATTCAGAAAAATTAAAAATCGAAAAAAAAATCAAATTTTTTTCCAAAAAATTCAAAAAAAAACCTTTAGTACCGGTTGGTGTTAAGGTCCCCCATACTAGGGCGCAAGCTCACGCCACGTGGTGGCACTTTAGCGCCGGTTCGTGCCGAACCGGTACTAAAGGGGGGGGGGCTTTAGTGCCCACACTTTAGTGCCGGTTCCATAACCGGCACTAAAGGCCCTTACAAACCGGTTTTGAAGCTTCGTTTTCTACTAGTGAGACTTGACCGTTTGAGGTCGGGTCGCTACAAAGGTTTGGCGGACTCATATGGAATAAGTTTGGGGTTTATGGAAGGGGATGCACAAGCAGTATTCCCGCTTAGTACAAGTGAAGGCTAGAAAGAGACTGGGAAGCAACCAACTAGAGAGCGACAACAGTCATGAACATGCATTAAAATTAACAAACATTAATTGCAAGCATGAGTAGGATATAATCCACCATGAACATAAATATCGGGGAGGCTATGTTGATTTTGTTTCAACTACATGTGTGAACATGTGCCAAGTCAAGCCACTTGAATCATTCAAAGGAGGATACCACCCTATCATACCACATCACAACCATTTTAATAGAATGTTGGCACACAAGGTAAACCATTATAAAGTCCTAGCTAATTAAGCATGGCATTGGAAATATAATCTCTAATTGTCATTGCAAATATTTTTCATTCATAAATAGGCTGAATCAGGAACAATGAACTAATCATGTTTACAAAAACAAGAGAGGTTGAGTTCATACCAGCTTCGATTCAGTCCATCATATGTCGTCATTATTACCTTTCACTTGCACAACCGAAAGGTGTGAATAATAATAACAGTGCACGTGCATTGGACTAAGCTGGAATCTGCAAGCATTTAATACAAAGGAGAAGACAAGGTAACATGGGCTCTTTGTTAGGTCAACAATAATGCATATAAGAGCCACTTCAACATTTTCATTATGGTCTTCTCCTCTCGACCCCCATAGAAAAGAAAATAAATAAAACTATTTACACGAGGAAGCTCCAATCAAGAAAAAGAAGAACGAGAAATATTTTTTGGGTTTTCCTTTAATTATCACTACTACTAGCATGGAAAATAAACTAGCTAAAAGCTACAACTAATTTTTTTTTAGTTAAGGATTTTCAAACACACAAGAAGAAGGCTTAGAAAAGAAAATAAACTTGCATGGATAGTACAATGAAAAAGTATGAGCATCGACAACTAGAATGTGTGTGTGAACATGAGTGTAATATCTGTGAGAAATACATACTCCCCCAAGCTTAGGCATTTGGCCTTAGTTGGTCTGGTCCCATGGATGAAAGGTTCTCTCTCCGGTGTACTGAGGAGGATCCTTAGGGTGCCACTGGTTGGCGATCTCCTCCGGATCCCACTGATAAATAGAGTGTTGTTCGCGCTGGTCGTGGAGGAAGTCGATGAGGCCTCTGCAGTGCGAGGAAGATTATATTTGGGCTTCTTATTCTCTTCAATTTTTTTATCCTTTGAGCTTCGGCTCGAAGAGCCTCTCAACAATCTCTTCAACATTTTTTCCCTATGAAAATTTCTGAAATTTGTAGTGACTCAAAATAAAAGTGAACCAAACTCAACAAGATTGATAGCACCTACTTGGGACCATATGAATTAGACATACAAGCTCAAGAACAGGGTCACCTAAGAAGCAAAACTTTGCAATAATTAAAGCACTAGAACAAAAACTAATTGGACCATTGGAGGAGTCACTTACCGAAGAACAATCCCCCAAAGCAGTTTTGTGAATGGAGCTTTGAGCAAGGAGATCGAAAATCGCAGCAAAACGAGCTAGAACACGAGTTTGAGCTATGTGGTGATTTTTTCTGGAGGAAGACGAAGTGTGTCGTTGCAGGAATAAGTGGAGGGGGGCCACGTGGGGTCCACGAGGCAGGGGGCGCGCCCCAGGGGGTGGGCATGCCCTCAACCCTCCTGGGCACATGGTGGGTCCCCCTGGTGTGTTCTAGGTGCCAAATATTCTTAAATATTCTAGAAAAAATCATATTCCATTTTCAGGGCATTTGGAGAACTTTTATTTTCGGGGTATTTTTTTATTTCACGGATAATTCAGAAAACAGATAGAAAATACAATTTTTTCTTTATTTAATCTAAATAACAGAAAGTAAAAGGAGGGTACAGAGAGTTGTGCTTTCTAACTTCATCCATCCCATGCTCATCTAAAGGAATCCACTAACAAGGTTGATCAAGTCTTGTTAACAAACTCATTCCGAATCGCATGAAACCGGAGAATTTTCGAATAACACTAGGTTACATGAAAGGGGATATGCACATCCCCAATAATAAGAATATCATATTTCTTCTTGACAGTAGGAAGAGGAAATTCAAAACCTCCAATAGTAATCGATGGAATTTTTCCAATAGAATTGATACTGTGGACTTGAGGTTGTTTTCTCGGAAAGTGTACCGTAAGCTCATTACCATTAACATGAAAAGTGTACATTGCCATTGTTGCAATCAATAACAGCCCCTGCACTATTCAAAAAGGGTCTACAAAGGATAATCGACATACTATCATCCTCGGGAATATCAAGAATACCAAAGTCCGTTAAGATAGTAACGTTTGCAACAACAACAGGCACATCCTCACAAATACCGACAGGTATAGTAGTTGATTTATTGGCCAGTTGCAAAGATATTTCAGTAGGTGTCAACTTATTCAAATCAAGTCTACAATATAAAGAGAGAGGCATAACACTAACATCGGCTCCAAGATCACATAAAGCAGTTTTAACATAGTTTCTTTTAATGGAGCATGGTATAGTTGGTACTCCTGAATCTCCTAGTTTCTTTGGTATTCCACCCTTAAAAGTATAATTAGCAAGCATGGTGGAAATTTCAGATTCCGGCATCTTTCTTTTATTTGGAACAATGTCCTTCATGTACTTAGAATAATTATTCATTTTAAGCATATTAGTCAAACGCATACGCAAAAAGATAGGTCTAATCATTTCAGCAAAGCGCTCAAAATCCTCATCATCCTTTTTCTTGGATGGTTTACGAGGAGAAGGCATGGGTTTCTGAACACATGGTTCTCTTTCTTTACCGTGTTTCCTTGCAACGAAGTCTCTCTTATCATAACGTTGATTCTTTGATTGTGGGTTATCAAGATCAACAGCAGGTTCAATTTCTACATCATTGTTATTTCTAGGTTGAGCATCAACATGAACATCATCATTAACATTATCACTGGGTTCATGTTTATTACCAAATTCTGTTTCAGCATCAGAAATAGAAATATCATTGGGATTCTCAGGTGTGCCAATAATAGGTTCACTAGAAGCATGCAAAGTCCTATGATTTTTCTTTTTTCTGTGCATCAACATTAGTTCTCTGAGAATCCTACTCAATTCTCTTACGGTGGCCCTCAAGATACAAATGTTCCTGAGTCATTTTACCCCCTCTAGTCATAACTCTAACATCATTATCATTTTTCTTATTATTTAATTCATTGAGCAAATCATTCTAAGATTTAAGCACTTGTTCTACTTGAGTGGTAACCATAGGAGCATGTTTACTAATGAGTTTAAGTTCACCTTTAACTCTAGACATATAATCACGCAAGTGTTCAATCATATAAGCATTACATTTCAATTGTCAACCAACATAACCATTGAAGTTTTCTAGTTTAACAATAAAATTATCAAACTCCTCTAAGAATTGGCTAGCAGACTTATAACAAGGAATATCACCTTCATCAAATCTATAGAGAAAATTTACCTTTACTACCTGTGTCGGGTTATCAAGACCATGTATTTCTTCAATAGGTGGTAAATTCTTAACATCTTCAGCTTTAATACCCTTTTCTTTCATAGATTTCTTTGCCTCTTGTATATTTTTAGGACTGAGAAACACAATAACCCTTTTCTTCGGAGTTGGCTTAGGAGTTGGTTCAGGAAGTGTCCAATTATTTTCATTAGTCAACATATTATTCAATAGCAATTCAGCTTGATCAACTGTTCTTTCCCTGAAAACACAACCAGCACAACTATCCAGGTGGTCTCTGGAAGCATCGGTTAGTCCATTATAAAAGACATCAAGTATTTCATTTTTCTTGAGAGGATGATCAGGCAAAGCATTAAGTAATTGGAAAATCCTCCCCCAAGCTTGTGGGGGGCTCTCTTCTTCAATTTGCACAAAGTTATATATTTCCCTTAAGGCAGCTTGTTTCTTATGAGCGGGGAAATATGTAGCAGAGAAGTAATAAATCATATCATGGGGTCTACGCACACAACCATGATCAAGAGAATTAAACCATGTTTTAGCATCACCCTTTAATGAGAACGGAAATAATTTAAGGATATAGTAGTAGCGAGTTTTCTCATCATTAGTGAATAGGGTGGATAGTAAGATGTGCCACAACAGTTTCAGATTCATAGCCATAAAAAGGATCAGATTCAACCAAAGTAATTATCTCAGGGTCGACAGAGAAATCATAATCTTTATCGGAAATATAGATAGGTGAAGTAGCAAAAGCAGGGTCATATTTCATTCTAGCATTCAATGATTTTTCTTTCAGCTTAGCTAATAATTTCTTAAGATCATATCTATCATTACAAGCAAGAAAATCTCTAGCAGTTTCTTCATCCATAACATAACCCTCAGGCACAACAGGCAATTCATATCTAGGGGGAGAATCTTCATCATCACTTTCATTAATATTATCAGTTTCAATAATTTCATTCTCTCTAGCCCTAGCAATAGAAGTAGTTTCATCGTAAGTATCATGCAGAGCAGAAGTGGCATCATCAATCACATGCAACATATCAGAATAAATAGTAGAAGCAGGTTTAGGTGTCGCGAGTTTACTCAAAACAGAAGGCGAATCAATGCAGAGCTAGATGGTAGTTCCTTACCTCCCCTCGTAGTTGAGGGATAAATGTTGGTTTTCTTGTCTTTCAAGTTCCTCATAGTGATCAGCAGATATAAATCCCAAGTGACTCAAAGAATAGAGCTATGCTCCCTGGCAACGACGCTAGAAAATAGTCTTGATAACCCACAAGTATAGGGGATTGCAACAGTTTTCAAGGATAGAGTATTCAACCCCACGTATTCCGAATATAGTCATACACGCTTATGGAGAAGAACTTGCATGACATCTTTTGTCCTACCCTCCCGTCGCAGCGGGGTCCTATTGGAAACTAAGGGATATTAAGGCCTCCTTTTAATAGAGTACCGGACCAAAGCATTAACACTTAGTGAATACATGAACTCCTCAAACTACGGTCATCGCCGGGAGTGGTCCCGATTATTGTCACTTCAGGGTTCCCGGATCATAACACATAGTAGGTGACTATTGACTTGCAAGATAGGATCAAGAACTCACATATATTCATGAAAACATAAATAGGTTCAGATCTGAAATCATGGCACTCGGGCCCTAGTGACAAGCATTAACCATAGCAAAGTCATAGCAACATCAATATCAGAACATAATGGATACTAGGGATCAAAACCTAACAAAACTAACTCGATTACATGATAAATCTCATCAAACCCATCACCGTCCAGCAAGCCTACGATGGAATTACTCACGCACGCCGGTGAGCATCATGAAATTGGTGATGGAGGAAGGTTGATGATGACGACGACGACGGATTCCCTTCTTCGGAGCCCCAAACGGACACTAGATCAGCCCTCCCGAGAGAGTTTAGGGCTTGGTGGCGGCTCTGTATCGTAAAACGCGATGAATCCTTCTCTCTGATATTTTTTTCTCCCCGAACATGAATATATAGAGTTGGAGTTGAGGTCGGTGGAGCACCGGGGGGGCCACGAGGCAGGGGGCGCGGGGGGGGGGGGGCGCGCCCCACCCTCGTGGACAGGGTGTGGGCCCCCCTGGTCTTGATTCTTTCGCCAATATTTTTTATAAATTCCAAAAATATTCTCCGTGAAGTTTCAGGTCATTCCGAGAACTTTTATTTCTGCACAAAAAATAACACCATGGCAATTCTGCTGAAAACAACGTCAGTCCGGGTTAGTTCCATTCAAATCATGCAAGTTAGAGTCCAAAACAAGGGCAAAAGTGTTTGTAAAAGTAGATACGATGGAGACGTATCATGCACCATATCTAATAAAGTAGGGTTACGGGGTTCGGACACACCATTACGCTGTGGTGTTCCAGGTGGCGTGAGTTGTGAAACAATTCCAAATTGTTTTAAATGAAGGCTAAACTCCTAACTCAAATTTTTTACTTCCATGATCAGATCGTAGAAACTTTATTTTCTTGTTACGATGATACTCCACTTCACTCTGAAATTCCTTGAGCATTTCAAAGGTTTCAGATTTGATTTTCATCAAGTAGATATACCCATACCTACTCTAATCATCTGTGGAGGTCAGAAAATAAAGATACCCGCCGCGTGCTTCAACACTCATCGGATCACATATATCGGTATGTATTATTTCCAATACGTAATTAGCTCACTCCATTGTTCCGGAGAACGGAGTTTTAGTCATCTTGCCCATGAGGCATGGTTTGCAAGTATCAAATGATTCATATTCAAGTGATTCCAAAAGTCCATCCGCATGGATTTTCCTCGTGTGCTTTACACCAATATGACCTAAACGGAAATGCCACAAGTATGCTGCACTATCATTATCAACTTTGCATCTTTTTGCATCAATATTATTAATATTTGTATCACTACGATCGAGATTCAACAAGAATGACCATTCATCAAGGGTGCATGACCATAAAAGATATTACTCATATAAATAGAACAACCATTATTCTCCGATTTAAATGAATAACCGCCTGGCAATAAACAAGATCCAGATATAATGTCCATGCTCAACGCGGGCACCAAATAACACTTATTGATGTCTAAAACTAATTCCGAAGGTAGATGTAGAGGTAGCGTGCCGACGGCGATCACATCGACCTTGGAACCATTACCGACGCGCATCGTCACCTCTTCCTTAGCCAATCTTTGTTTATTCCGCAACTCCTGTTTTGTGTTACAAATATGAGCAACCGAACCAGTATCAAATACCCAGGTGATACTACGAACATTTGTAAGGTACACATCAATAACATGTATATCAAATATACCTTTTTTCACTTTACCATCCTTCTTATCTACCAAGTATTTGGGGTAGTTCCGTTTCCAGTGACCATTCCCTTTGCAGAAGAAGCACTCAGTTTCAGGCTTGGGTCCAGCTTTGGGCTTCTTCTCGGGAGTGGAAACTTGCTTGCCATTCTTCTTGAAGTTCCCTTTCTTTCCCTTGCCTTTTTTCTTGAAACTAGTGGTCTTGTTGATGCTCCTTCTTGGTTTCTGCCTCCGCGGCCTTAAGCATTGCGAAGAGGTCATGAATCGTTTTACTGATCCCTTGCATATTATAGTTCAGCATGAAGCCTTTGTAGCTTGGTGGCAGTGATTGAAGAACTCTGTCAATAACACTATCAACTGGAAGATCAACACCCACCAGAGTCAATTGGTTATGATAACCATCCATTTTGAGTATATGTTCACTGAACGAACTGTTCTCCTCCATGTTGCAGCTATAGAACTTGTTGGAGACATCATATCTATCAACCCGGGCATTTGCTTGAAATATTAACTTCAACTCTTGGAAAATCTCATATGCTCCATGACGTTCAAAACGTCTTTGAAGTCCCGGTTCTAAGTCGTAAAACATGGCACACTGAACTATTGAGTAGTCATTAGATCGAACCGGCCAGATGTTCGATCATAACATCTGCAGTAGCTCCTGCAGCAGGTCTGTCACCTAGCGGTGCATCAAGGACATAATTCTTCTATGCGGCAATGATGATAATCCTCAAGTTATGGACCCAGTCCGTGTAGTTGCCACCATCATCTTTCAACTTAGGTTTCTCTAGCAATGCATTAAAATTCAGAGGAACGGTAGCTCGGGCCATTGAACTACAACATAGATATGCAAAACTATTAAGACTAAGTTCATGATAAATTTAAGTTCAATTAATCAAATTAATAATGAACTCCCACTTACGTGAGATGGGGTAGTCATCAGTGGTCAACATATCTATGTTGATCGTATCTACTATATGACTCACGTTCGACCTTTCGGTCTCCTGTATTCCGAGACCATGTTTATACATGCTAGGTTCATCAAGTTTAACCCAAGTATTCTGCTTGTGCAAAACTGTCTTACACCCATTGTATGTGAATGTAGAGTCCATCACACCCGATCATCACGAGGTGCTTCAAAACGACGAACTTTGGCAACAATGCATACTTGGGGAGAACACTTTTATCCTGAAATTTCTTGAAGGGATCATCTTATAATGCTACCGCCATTCTACGCAAAATAAGATGCATAAAGGATAAACATCACATGCAATAAAAATATGTGACATGATATGGCCATCATCATCTTGTGATTTTGATCTCCATCTCCAAAGCATCGTCATGATCTCCATTGTCACCGGCACGACACCTTGATCTCCATCATTCCGTCGGGGTCGTCTTGCCAACTATTGCTTCTACAACTATTGCTAGCGCATAGTAATAAAGTAAAGCAATTACATGGCGCTTGCATTTCATACAACAATTAAGAGACAACCCTAAGGCTCCTGCCGGTTGTCGATATTACAAAACATGATCATCTCATACAGTAACATATATCACATCATGTCTTGACCATATACATCACAACATGCCCTACAGAAACAAGTTAGACGTCCTCTACTTTGTTGTTGCAAGTTTTACGTGGCTGCTACGGGCTTCTAGCAAGAACCATTCTTAGCTACGCTAACACAACAACGGTGACTATCAAGTTTTCTATTTTAACCTTCTTCAAGGACCGACCATAGTCAAATTCGATTCAACTAAAGTAGGAGAAACAAGCACCTGCCAGCCACCTTTATACAAAGCTAGCTGCATGTCAGTCGATGGAACATGTCTCATGTGCGTGGACATGTAAGGTTGGTCCAGGCCGCTTCATTCCACAATACCGCCGAATCAAAATAAGACGTTGATGGTAACCAGTATGACTATCACCGCCCACAAATCTTTGTGTTCTACTCGTGCATATCATCTACGCATAGACCTGGCTCGGATGCCACTGTTGGGAAATGTTGCATGGAAAACCAAAAAAATTCTACGCACACACAAGATCTATCCATGGAGATGCATAGCAACGAGAGGGAAGAGTGTATCCACGTACCCTCGTAGACCGTAAGCGGAAGCGTTTGTTAACGCAGTTGATGTAGTCGAACTTCTACGCAATCCAACCGATCGAGTACCGAACGTACGATACCTCCGCGTTCAGCACACATTTAGCTCGCTGACGTCCTCGCCTTCTTGATCCAGCAAAATGGAGAAGTAGTGGATGAGTTCCGGCAGCACGACAGCGTGGTGACGGTGATGGCGATTTTATCTCCACAGGGCTTCGCCTAAGCACTACGAAAATATGACCGAGGGACTAAACTATGGAGGGGGCGCCGCACACGGCTAAGCAATTGTCGTGGTTATGTGTGGCACCCCCCCTCTCACGTATATATAGGTGGGGGAGAGGGGAGAGGCCAAGGGGTGCCCCAAGTAGGTCTGAATCCTGTTTTGGGGAAGGAAAGGGGAGAAGAGGGAAGGAAGGGGGAGGCCGACTCCCCCCTTTCATTCTCTCCCCAAGGGTTGTGGCCATAGCAGGGGCATGCCAGCCCCCTGTGGGCTGGTGTGTTCACCCTTTGGCCCATATGGCCGATTAACCTCCCGGGTGCCCGGAACCACTTCCGGTGACCCGATTTCTACCCGGTACATCCTGAAACTCTTCCGATGTCCAAATATCATCGTCCTATATATCAATATTTACCTCCAGACCATTCTGGAGCTCTTAGTCATGTTCATGATCTCATCCCGGACTCCAAACAACATTCAGTCACTAAAATCATATAACTCATATAACACTATATCGTTAACGAACGTTAAGCGTGCGGACCCTACGAGTTCGAGAACTATGTAGACATGACCGAGTTAACTCTCCGGACAATAACCAATAGTGGAACCTGGATGCCCATATTGGCTCCAACATATTCTACGAAGATCTTTATCGGTCGAATCTTATGACAACATACGTAATACCCGTTGTCCATCGGTATGCTACTTGCCCGAGATTCGATCATTGGTATCTTCATACCTAGTTCAATCTCATTACCGGCAAGTCTCTTTACTTGTTTCATAATACTTCATCTTGCAAATAACTCCATAGCCACTTTGCTTGCAAGGCTTCCTATGATGTGTATTACTGAGATGGCCCAGAGATACCTCTTTGATACTCGAAGTGACAAATCCTAATCTCGATCTACGCCAACTCATGAAACACCTTCGAAGATACCTATAGAGCATCTTTATGATCACCCAGTTACGTGGTGACATCTGATAGCACACAAGGTATTCCTCCGGTATCTGGGAGTTGCATAATCTCATAGTCGAAGGAATATGTATTTGACATTAAGAAAGCAATAGCAATAAACCGAATGATCAATATGCTAAGCTAACGGATGGGTCTTGTCCATCACATCATTCTCCTAATGATGTGATCCCATTATCAAATGACAACACATGTCTATGGTTAGGAAACCTTAACCATCTTTGATCAACTAGCTAGTCTGTAGAGGCTTACTAGGGACACGACATTTGTTTATGTATCCACCCATGTATTTAAGTTTCCGATCAATACAATTCTAGCATGAATAATAAACCTTTATCATGAATAAGGAAATATAAAATAACAACTTTATTATTGCCTCTAGGGCTTATTTCCTTCAGAAAATAGTCATGGAATGAATGAAAAGTACGTCGGCCTTCAACTTGACAAGGAACTTTAGCAAAGTGTTCTGTTACGATCACTTTTGTACATGTTGTACACGTCCCTTGACGATAGAATTGGAACAGACCGTTGTGCACATCAAATAGTCATGTTACGTATCAATTGTTATGCTTTAATTTATATCCTCTACAGTTTAACCGTATAATTTTCAATCCAACGGTATTCATAAAATGTGGACAGATTTACATACTATGTCTTACATATTGATAGGAGAAAATAATGTTCATGTCTCGACCAACTCATTCTTTACTAGCGCCAACCAGCTCAACATAGGCAGATTCCACCAATTTCCAACGTGTGCATTTCCTCCGAAGATCGACTTGCGTTTTCCGTTTGCATGCATGGAAAACAAATTCGACCATTGATCCGTTTTAAGAAAGTAATAGACGAGACAAACCATCTACTAAACCAAGAAATTATAAATGTGAGCACCAATCATCATTTATGCTTTCTTCTTATATGTAGCCCACAGTCACTTGACCCCACCATATATTATGTAAACATTGCCTATGTGTTTTTTCACACCCTCGAAAGAATTTTTAATTGTTGTCTTAACAAGCTATTTATTATGTTTCACACCCCCTAATGTTGGCTGCAATCTTTAGTTTTTAAATTTTTAATGTTTCATCACAGCAACTAAGATGACTCACGATTTCCTAGAGTATTTTCATGCTTCATTCCAATCGGGCTACCCAAACATATTTTATGTGCTTCTGCAGTTAACAATCATTGCTTTCACACTCCCTGATTCTCCTTCTCCCCCAAATCGGTACTACATTTGTTATTCCCATTGAAACATTTGTATTACATATGATTTCTTCCTTATATGTAATTTTCTCCATAATTCCATCTGATTCTTTTTTTATTAATTCTTCTATTGTAAACCATGCATTGCCCTTCTTCTTCCTTGATGCCATTGTTATCTCTGACAATGGCACCCAGATGGATCTCCCACACCGCCCAACTCGACACGGCCTCTGCCCACCTCCCAACAACGGTTGTTTACCATCTTCCTGCAATGTCGATGGGGCTTTCCCGGTGGCCAACTACACCAGTAGCCTAGGCCACACATGCCAATTCTTGTGGTAAGCTTTCCTGTTCGCAAGTTTATCTGCTTCTCCTATGTATTTGTGGTAGTACAACAGTTGTGGTACATTTCCCTTCCTTTTCATATTTGCTACAAATACAACTGAAATTTGGGTCACAATACTATGCGCTTCATTAGTTGTGGTTAGTATCTGCATCAGGCAACACTAGTTTACACTTCTTATATTTCCCATAGTTACTTCAGATAGGTAGTGTTATTTTTTTTTTCTAAATTCTTGCTAGCAATGCTTCAAATTTAACCAATTCATGTTTCCATGGTTTTGAATGATTATTTCAACTACTATCTAGCCGTGCTTGTGTGTATGATCATCTTCTCCTGCATTCTTCCATTACTAACCCTTTTTTATTTACTTTCATGCTTCCAAACATAATAGCATATGTTCACGTATTAGTTGACTGATTTGTAATGTATGTTTCAATATGCTTCGAATTGAGATGAGTTATGCTGAGATAGCTCTATTTAGATGATTCTTTCATGTTATGGAGTTTCTAAATTATGCTGCATATACCTCTTCTGTGTCCATTGTTTTACTTTCGTATATCCTACTTCTGTTCCAGAAATTTATTTTCATTATTATCACTGCTGTAATATGACATAATCTTGTATGATTTGACATTTGTTCGTTTGGTCTATGTATTTTTCTTCCATAAATCACTTACATAATTTTCATAATGCCAGTGTACTACACTTTATACATTCTCAGTTCACTAGAAATAACGAAGCAGACCGAAGCAGAATTATGCTGAAGCGAATGGTACAAACGCTAGGAAGCACAGAGACACCTGGATCTGACCACACAATGAAGAGGACCTCATGCTAGATGTAGGGAAGCAAGCCTATTGTCTATGGACACGATATGAACTTAAAAATCATTATATCATTATATCATTTTTGTCTTGAAAGAAGTAAATCTTTAGTACATAAAGATATTGTATGAACGAACAAAGCATGAAAACAAACTTATTGTCAGAAGAAAATTAGTTTTGCGATGGAAACACTTTTTGTAGTGGGTGGAAGCAAAGATTTCTTGTGTTGCAAACATAATAAGAAGAAGATGCATGGGGCTCAAAATTTCCTATGTGGAATTCATGGATGCAAAATTCTGCTATATGGAAGCAATGGGCTATTTTGTTAGGGTTAACCTAAATTTTATTGCGACAGAAGCAAATTATCTCGCCATATGACCCATTTTTATATTGCGGTGGAATCAAAATAAAATGTTACACCAGACACATGTTTTCACCAGATCATATGAAATTTGATATGCAGTGGAAGGCAATTTTACTGGCATCTAAATAACTGTTGAATAAATTTTGTAAACTAAAGAAGCATGAATTTTTACTAGCATCAGATTGGCATTCTGTGTGATCGAAGCAGCAGCAACAAGGACCTCAGCATATAAGTGCGTTTCGGAAGCATTTGTGCCGGAAGCAAGCAATAAAGGCTAGTAAAAGTGCTCCATTAGGAAGGAATCTAACAAACAGCGTTGCCTTCCCTCCTATTGATCCAACTTCTTATGCTACTAATCCAATGGTCACCGAGGGGTCTGATAGAACCAATATATCAGTAGTTTGATCCTAGGGCGTCCCTTTAGGTATAGGCGGACCAAGCTAACTTAATAAAAAAAAACTGTGCAGTGCAAAAAAGAAGTACCACAATACTAGATAATGTGTGGCTTCAGAAGATAACTTAGTTGCTTGGTTTCTGCATCAATGTAGATTATCATCTAATTTCGAAGCAAGTCATCTTCCATTGGATTGGGACTTGTAACTTGCACTTTTGCCTCTCAATAGGGTCATAACTTGAAACAACATACCCGAAAAAGGGGAACTTGAAACAACATGCTTAAAATTCGAATTAATCTTTATGGTGTTTGGCGATGATTTTCTCTTCACAAACGCATCATAGGTCGAACAATTGGAAGAAATTACAAATAAATTAGCATCGTAGATCCACCCTCAAAATAACTAAAATTGGCTGAACAATTCGACAAATATAAGATGAGAGTTGAGAGGGATTGAAACAGTACTTAATAGTGCTAGCCTTGAGAATTAACCGCCGGAGAATTGACATAGTGTAGTTTGCAGGATTCGCCGGGCACGGAGCCGGTGTCACCTGATTTGATCGGATTTCGCAAGCAGGGAAGGCATAAGCTAGCGGCCGCTGGCGGCGCTAATCGTCTCAGATCATATCTTAATCGCCCCAGCGCATTTTTTAGGTAACGGCAAGGATTAGTAATAGGAGCGGGGGAGGCTATGACCATTCTTATGGGCCCTTTTCCCAAATATAATCGCTAATTACTGCTAGTAGCTATCGAAGAGTTCCTCATCCAATCATCCAATCATCGTTTATGTTTTCTTAATTAGCTCTGAGATCTATGGAAATACAGAGATTAAACAAACAAAAGATTGGTACCAAATCTTAAACATGAAATCATCTTATGGGCACGCAGTTTTGTTTCCCCTGATTGATCTAACAGCGTGAAAATCATGGATCTTATTGTTTATGGAGGGAAGATGAGCTTTCGAATTCGCAAGGCTTCCACGTACAGGGTACAGCTCGGTGGTTCAAGCCAAGGTGCTCGCCGAGCCGTCGGTTTCCTCGTCGGTGCTGTCCGCCAGCGGCTGCGCGGTGGTGCTGGACGACTCCCACTGCCCCAGAAAATCTATCTCGGCCGGGGGGTCTCCTCCACTGCGGTACTCCTTCCAAAACTCAGAGTTGGGTGTAAGCCGACGCACCGTGCTACGGGCGCCGCCATGCACAGCTGGAGCCTCCGCAAGTGCTGGCGCCGCAGGTGGGGGTGGCACCACGGCAAGCGGCTCGACAGGGACTGGCGGTGCTACGGGCGGGACTGGAGCGACAGGTCTTGGTGCCGCAGCTGGGAGCGGCACCACGGGCGGACGCCGACGCGCCATATGGTTTGCCGTCCTGGTGTTGTGCCACAATATGTGGAGAGCAAGGGAGCGGGCCGATGCACACTGCGTGCCGCAATGTGGGCAGACGTGCGCTGCCAGGAGAATCGTTGGTGGCCGTGGCGGCAACCCTCCGTTTGGTGCGCCGCCGTTCCGGTTCCGAGCCATCGGGCCGGCTGAATTTGAGTGCAGAGGGGGTTCACGAAGTGATGGTTGGCAAAAATGGATTGGGTATTGTTTATATAGGATGCGGCCGGCTGGACCTCCCAACGGTCAAAACGACGTTGTGACGCGTCATCGATCTAGATGCACATACTAGCTTTCCCGGCTGTTTTACATCATGCATGAACACCCGTTAAAGGAACAGTGTTATGTTCCCGCAAAAAAAAAGTTATATATAGGACCCAGGTCCACCAATTTTAAATTTCTGATTTTAAAGTTTTCAAGTGCCGATGATTTTGGTTATCAATTTAGTTTGGCCAAGTGACCAAATGTTTCTTCGAAATTTATTCGTAGACCACAAAATTTTAATTTATCACACAAATATGTACCAATATTAAAAGACCCAAAGGCACATCAGATTAATCTTGGCCATCAAACCATATATCAATCCAATGGCCTACGTTACTTCAATGGTGAGCCCTCAACATGTTTAATGTGCAATTAACATCATACCATTTTTGCAAATTAATAATTTCATACTAAATATCAACTTTTGTGTTAATTTTATAATTAGTGCATAATTGATATCCAACCTAATATCAAAGTGCGGTAAATTTTCCTCCTAATATTAACGTGCATTTCACATATACATTACTCTTTACTATTTACCTGTTAATAGTATCTAAAAATACCCATGGGGTAGATCCAAATAATCTCGGCCATCAAACCAGGTGAATCCAACGACCTAGATTGCTCAAATGGCGAGCCCTCAATAGGTTTTCTGTGAAATTAATACCATACCAAATATCACCATATTGTGTACATAATATCCTACCTAATATTCCGTGTAGTTAATATAATGCCTAATATCATCAAGAATTTCACGTAGACATTTACTAGTCACCCAAATACGAGACTCATTAAAATATTATGTTATATATTATGGACCTTGGTCCACTATATCTTGTACCTCAGCCCAGTTAAAATTATAACTCTCAAAGGCCCATTTGAGTTGCATGGAAAATGTGTGAGTTTAGTACCGTATGCTAGTCGATAAAGTTTAGTGTTATGCACAATGTTGGAAGAACTATTTTTTTTGCATGGTAGTGCACTATCTAGCTCTGTGTGTCCGTGTCAAATACTCGACCTCGTTTTGGGCATGTTATTTATTGCCAGTGAGTCCTGGTACCACGTGTCAGTTGCACCTCTTAAATCTCCAACGCTTCCCCTCTATGTAGAGGAGATACACAAAAGAGACGATACATAGGACAAACTCCTCAGTGCACACACATATGCCAAGTTCCTAGTGTTGAGCTACTTCTCTGATGACCCTGCCCTGATGACTGTGTGCATAGCCATCTGGAAGAGCATGCCTCCGTAACTGTGTCCCTTGAGAACCTGCACTGGGTGAGGGGCTATAAGGTTTTTGGGGAGCATCTCGGTGCGGCTGTGCACTCAATTTCGACTACATCCTCGACATCCTCTTGTATGCTTCCTCTACCGCAGACAACTACTTCTTCACCACCCACCGTGAAGAATCTCTTGCACTGGAGTTTCTGATGCCCTTGTAAGCCTTCAAGTTTTCTCTATTGGCATGCGCCTTTGGTCCATATGCTTACATGCTACGTTTTCCTAATCCATATTATTCGATTTTCCAAGTGAGTAATCTTGTTATGATGCTTATGTAGATTAAGCTTAAATCAAACTACCTAATTTCCTAGAAATCGAAAAAACTTATCTCTTAGGAAATTTTCGTTGGCTGGCTATGCAGCTACTCTGAGACCGAGCTTGTTTATGGGTGTTAACCTCAAGAGGTAGCAGACAAATACCATCTTGTTTCTCACCGCTATGAATGTGCACTAGATTTCAACTGACACTCCAGGTGGAACGCTTACACCTAAATAGGACAGAGCATATTCTGAGGCCACTATAATATTTGTGGGTGCCATCATTAGTGTGATGGGTGATAGGTTAGTTGATGCATATTTACATATGCAGAATGCGGGAGAATTGTTTGTGCACTTGAAACCATATTTAGCACCACTATTATCGGTGGAGACATATATGCTGTACAGCAGTTCAATGATTGTAGAATGGTTGAGAACCATTTTGTGGTCAATAAAAGCTCACGAGCTGTAGTGGATGGCAAAGAAATTCGAGCTCCTTGCTAATCTTCCTCGTTTGGGGAGGAACTTTGCCACTTCTCTAAAATAACAAAACAAGTGATCCATATGTTGAGATTCTCGTTGAATCGTTGGATGTTAAAAAGAATGCGACGGAAAAGGATGCACAAGCTAAAGGAGCATAAGGACATTCTGTTGCAAATGTAGTACAGAAAAATGCCCACACGTTCAAGGGAAAGACCGAAGTCCCCAACACTTCCAACTTCAAAAGAAGAACGAATGAAAGGAGTAAAACAAGGATAAAGAGAACCTGGGTTTGTGGTGCAGAAGATCATTGGCCTACCCAATGGTTGAACTGCAATGGACGGGAAAAATATCATGGACAGAGTTCTAAATCTGTGAACATGATCATTGCAAATACTAAAAGGGGAACATCCGGGTATCGTAATTTACCTATAATTCTTTTAGTATGTCGGTCTATTGATTAGTGCGTTGCCTATGGTGATTATATTCATGCGTGTGCTAACAAATCCTTGTTTAACTATTATCAAGCACACCAGGATTCCGCCATCCTATTGTGGAATAGGTTACTTTCTTCTGTTCTTTCCATTGGTACGGTGAATCTGAAGTTTACTTGGGGAAACATCATTTAGCTGAAAAAGTGCAGTATGTCCCTAGTATAGAGAAGAATCTTGTTAGTTATTGTGTAAGTATGAAACTTTTGTTGGAAAGGACTATGTGTGTGGGGGCTTGTTTCGCGTCCCTTTGGATGACTTCTGTACTAAATTTGTGAACAATGTATGGACTAGTACAGATGATACTAATGTTTGGCACCAATGAATTTGTCATGTACTATTTTGTTGTATGATGGAGCTAGCTAATATTAGCTCAGTTTTGAAATTCCGCCTAGTCACTCATCGCATATCTTGTATCCACAAATGTAGAGGTCATGTATTGTTCATAAGCAAGAATACCACACATAAAAGTTTGGCTGGCTGAGTGATGTGGGACTAAAGTTTGCCACTTCAGAAATTTTCTAGTATTTCCGTTGCGACACAAAATATTTTTGAATTTTAAACAACAAGTTTGATATCCCAGCCTAGTCATGGAAGTGATGTGTTCCAAACTCTATCGGAAGTCCAGGAAACATCTAGAAGGTGTAGAATGCTGAAGGCGTGTGAGGATAGTTGGACTACATGGTTATGATGTCTCTAAACTAGTATTTAATGATAGAATGTGTTAGCATCGACTTTGTACTTTAAGCAAATGGTAAATTAGATATAGACATCATTAAAGTATGATGATAGTGATGCATAACGAATTGCACACCAATGACAAATAATGATTATGATTATCTTTCACTTTTGGATATGTTGTTAGTTCCCAATCTAAAAATGTGATCATTTTATTTAAATTATATGCATACAAAATATTTTTCTCATCACTGCAAGCAATAGTAATATATATAGCGTGTATTCAGAATTATTTAAATGATGTTTCTTTTTTATTGAATAGCTAATTCTTTTTCAGATGTGTGCACACTTACATTTTGAAACTAATGAAGTATGTTCGAGTGCTATTTAGAGAACTAGAATTCAACAATATTATTATTCCAAAATGATTTTGCGCTATTTCAGCAATCAAATCATTCAATAAGATGATGGTTTCCCGACAGCGGTGGTTATAGAAGCCGAGAGAGAAAGAAGAAAGATGAAGCTAGCGAATTGTAGAAGATCAATGCAAGATTAGCGAAAATAGAGGAACTTGAGAGCCAGCGAGCTACCGGCCAACCATCTCAGCAGCACGAAGATTCTTCATTCGACACTGCCCCGAAGCTATGCTTCTATCTCAGCAGAGAAGCAGTGTGGCTTCCACGGAGCTCGTTCAACATGATATCACGACTCCTCGCTACCCCGTGGATAGTATCACGCAGAATGAACATTGTGTGCTAATGGCGAAAAGCCAGAACCTGACCTTGAAGGCGGCGGTTGGCTCTGTCTTACCTCCTCGAGCTGAGGGAACTTTCCATTGTCATCTGATTCCGCATGGCTTTGCTATTGTCTGGGTGGATGAAATAATGGAGGGATTTGAGGGGCTATGGCTTGAGTACCCTACAGGTGAAGGGGAGATGCATGCTTCTGGAAAATGCCTTAAGGAGTACATGTCTATGGAGAAAGGATCACATCAAGCTTCCAAACTAGACGATGCCTCGGCAAACTCAGCCGGATTCTCAGCGGACTCCTCCTCACAGTCCAACTCTGCTATCTCCGCTGCCTGAGTCGTCTCCGGCGCATCAACCGTATCTGCCGCCACAGCGGACTATAACGGAGGAGGCCCCTCAGCGGAATCCTCCTCCACCTCACCTGTCTCCGGCGTGTCAGCCGTCTTCGGCGCGTCAGTGGGCTCCACCTCCTCCGGTGTGTCAGCGGACTCCGCTGCCTCAACAACGGCAAAAGAGAGCCGCCACCGCTCCAATGGCTAGCAGTACAAAAAGCGGGAAGAAATTCAGAGCTGGTCTAAGCCTCAGGGCTCCTCCAAAGTTACCATATGAGAGGCCTGACGAGGAAAACAACGACATCGTGGATGCCGAAGTGCGGGCCCATTTTGTACGGAAACGTCCAGCTCCGAAGGAAATAATAGATCTGGTGAAAACGAAGCGCACTCTGGATGCCCTTAAGCGACCAACACCGCCTCCACCGCGATCCAAAAATGACCGTCGTATTGAAAAGACATATGATGAAGCACGGCGGTCGGGAAATACTACTAGTGCTGCAAGACGAAGTGGGAAAAATATTCCGCAGCTCAGCGAACAGGAGAAGCAATCATGCCCCCCACTCAATGTGTCTAGCGATATCGCTAATCATCCGGAACTAGTGCCTGGTACCACTCTTGGTGATTACGTGGGCGATGATGTACAATTTGAAATTGCTGAAGTAGTAGCGCCCTTTAGATATGAGCACGGGAAGCCTCTCGCCAAACTTGATCAGCTCCCACATCTACCAACGATGATGCAAGGATTGCATGACTGGTACTTGGAAACCTGCAACAAGGATGTGACCGACAGTATGATGGTAGGAATTAAAGATGAGAACAACTTCATTGGAGCCGACCTGATGCATGTTGAATTTGAGGAATTATTTCAGTTATTCAATCAAGACGCCCTTGACAAACAACTCATGAGTTGCTACTTGATGACCCACAAGTATAGGGGATAAATTGTAGCTCTTTTTGATTTGTAAGAGTGTCGAACCCAATGAGGAGCAGAAGGAAATAACAACTAGTTTTCAGTAAGGTAATGTCTGCAACTGCTGAAATTGTATGTAAAAGAGTAGTTTGATAGCAAGATAATTTGTAACGGGCAAGTAACGATAGTAGTAACAAAAGTCCAGCAAGATAGACTAGTCCTTTTGAGGCAAAGGACAGGCCAAAACGGTCTCTTATGATAAGCAAAGCGTTCTTGAGGGTACACGGGATTTTCATCTAGTCACTTTCACCATGTTGGTTTAGTTCGTGTTCGGTACTTTGATAATTTGATACGTGGGTGGACCGGTGCTTAGGTGCTGTTCTTACTTGAACAACCCTGCTACTTATGATTAACCCTCCCGCAAGCATCCGCAACTACGAGAAAAGTATTAAGAATAAATTCTAACCACAGCATTAAACTTTTGGATCCAATCGGCCCCTTACGGAATAGCGCATAAACTGGGGTTTAAGCTTCTGTCACTCTCACAACCCATCATCATGGCTACTCCACAATTCATTCCCTTAGCCCCAAATATGGTGAAGTGTCATGTAGTCGATGTTCACATCACACCACTAAGGGAATCACAACATACATACTATCAAAATATCGAACACATATCAAGTTCACATGATTACTTGCAACATGATTTCTCCCATGACCTCAAGAACAAAAGTAACTAGTCACAAATGATAATCATGCTCAAGATTAGAGGGGTATTAAATAGCATATTGGATCTGAACATATAATCTTCCACCAAATAAACCATATAGTAATCAACTACAAGATGTAATCAACACTACTAGTCACCCACACGCACCAATCTATAGTTCCGGTAACAAGATTGAACACAAGAGATGAACAAGGGTTTGAGATGAGATGGTGCTGTTGGAGATGTTGATGAAGATTGCCCTCCCCAAAATGGGAGAGTTGTTGGTGATGATGATTACGATGATTTCCCCCTCGGGAGGGAAGTTCCCCCGGCGAAACCGCTCCGCCGGAGGGCAAAAGTGCTCCTGCCAAGTTCCGCCTCGAGACGGCGGCGCTCCATCCCGAAAGTCCTCTCCTTATTTTTCTAGGTCAAAATGACTTATATACTAGAAGATGGGTACCGGAGATGGGCCTGGGTGAGAACAATCCACCAGGGCGCGCCTGGGCTCCCTGGCGCGCCCAGGTGGGTTGTGCCCACCTGGTGGGCCCCCTCTGGTACTTATTTTCTCCAATATTCATCATATATTCCATAAAAATTCTCCGTGAAGTTTCAGCTTGTTTGGAGTTGTGTAGAATAGGTAGCATGACATAGCTTTTCCAGGTCCAGATTTCCAGCTGCCGGAATTCTCCCTCTTTGTGTGTACCTTCCATATTATGAGAGAGAAGGCATTAGAATTACTCCAAAAAACATTATTATGGATAAAAACATCATAAATAATAGTAAGAAAACATGATGCAAAATGGACGTATCAACTCCCCCAAGCTTAGACCTCGCTTGTCCTCTAGCGAAAACGGAAATCAAAAAACATGTCCACATGCTTAGAGAGAGGTGTGTCGATAAAAACAATATACAGACATAGAAGCATCTTGTTGACTATTATAATAGCAACAAACTTAAACATAAGACTCTTATCATAAATTTTTTATCATAGACTTCTCATGAATAACTGACAACTCATCACACTATTGCAGTATAGAGCAAAAACTCTATTAAAAACCAACAAACTATGTTCTCAGTCAACTTTGCAACTACAATTCATCATCTTATAAGGAGGGCTCACGTATCAGAGCCTTTAGGCAAGTCCACATACTCAACCATCATATAGTCTTCTATGATTGCTAACACTCACCGCGTACACATGAGCAAAATGTTTCAACCGGACACATAGAAAGATAGGGGTGTTGGGGAACGTAGTAATTTCAAAAAAAATCCTACGCACACGCAAGGATCATGGTGATGCATAGCAACGAGAGGGGAGAGTGTTGTCCACGTACCATCGTAGACCGTAAGCGGAAGCGTTATGACAACGCGGTTGATGTAGTCGTACGTCTTCACGATCCGACCGATCCAAGTAACGAACGTACGGCACCTCCGATTTCAGCACACGTTCAGCTCGATGACGATCCCTGGACTCCGATCCAGCAAAGTGTCGGGGATGAGTTCCGTTAGCACGACGGCGTGGTGACGATCTTGATGTTCTACCGTCGCAGGGCTTCGCCTAAGCACCGCTACAATATTATCGAGGTGGACTATGGTGGAAGGGGGCACCGCACACGGCTAAGGAACCATCACGAAGATAAACTTGTGTGTCTATGGGGTGCCCCCTGCCCCCTATATAAAGGAGTGGAGGAGGGGAGGGCCGGCCCTCTCTATGGCGCGCCCTAGGGGAGTCCTACTCCCACCGGAGTCCTTCCATGTAGTAGGAGTAGGAGACAAGGAAGAGGAAGAGGGAAGAGAAGGAAGGAGGGGGCACCGCCCCTCCCCCTAGTCCAATTCGGACTAGTCAATGGGGGGGGGGCGCGCGGCCAGCCTCTCCCTCTCCCCTAAAGCCCAATAAGGCCCACATACTTCTTCCCCCGTATTCCCGTAACTCCCCGGTACTCCGAAAAATACCCGAACCACTCGGAACCTTTCCGATGTCCGAATATAGTCGTCCAATATATCGATCTTTACGCCTCGACCATTTCGAGACTCTCGTCATGTCCCCGATCTCATCCGGGACTCAACTCCTTCGGTACATCAAAACTCATAAACTCATAATATAACCGCATCGAAACCTTAAGCGCAAGGACCCTACGGGTTCGAGAACAATGTAGACATGACCGAGACACGTCTCCGGTCAATAACCAATAGCGGAACCTGGATGCTCATATTAGCTCCCACATATTCTATGAAGATCTTTATCGGTCAGACCGCATAACAACATACGTTGTTCCCTTTGTCATCGGTATTTACTTGCCCGAGATTCGATCGTCGGTATCTCAATACCTAGTTCAATCTCGTTACCGGCAAGTCTCTTTACTCGTTCTGTAATACATCATCTCACAACTAACTCATTAGTTGTATTGCTTGCAAGGCTTAAGTGATGTGCATTACCGAGAGGGCCCAGAGATACCTCTCTAGCAATCGGAGTGACAAATCCTAATCTCGAAATACGCCAACCCAACATATACCTTTGGAGACACCTGTAGAGCTCCTTTATAATCACCCAGTTACGTTGTGACGTTTGGTAGCACACAAAGTGTTCCCCCGGCAAACGGGAGTTGCATAATCTCATAGTCATAGGAACATGTATAAGTCATGAAGAAAGCAATAGCAGAATACTAAACGATCGTGTGCTAAGCTAATGGAATGGGTCATGTCAATCACATCATTCTCCTAATGATGTGATCCCGTTAATCAAATGACAACTCATGTCTATGGCTAGGAAACATAACCATCTTTGATCAACAAGCTAGTCAAGTAGAGGCATACTAGTGACACTCTATTTGTCTATGTATTCACACATGTATTATGTTTCCGGTTAATACAATTCTAGCATGAATAATAAACATTTATCATGATATAAGGAAATAAATAATAACTTTATTATTGCCTCTAGGGCATATTTCCTTCAGTCTCCCACTTGCACTAGAGTCAATAATCTAGTTCACATCGCCATATGATTTAACAACAATAGTTCACATCACCATGTGATTAACACCCATAGTTCACATCGATATGTGATCAACATCCAAAGGGTTTACTAGATTCAGTAATCTAGTTTACATCGCTATGTGATTAACACCCAAAGAGTACTTAGGTGTGATCATGTTTTGCTTGTGAGAGAAGTTTAGTCAACGGGTCTGCCACATTCAGATCCGTATGTATTTTGCAATTTTCTATGTCAATAATACTCTGCGCGGAGCTACTCTAGCTAATTGCTCCCACTTTCAATATGTATCTCTATTGAGACTTAGAGTCATCTAGATTAGTGTCAAAACTTGCATCGACGTAACCTTTTACGACGAACCTTTTAGTCACGTCCATAATCGAGAAACATATCCTTATTCCACTAAGGATAATTTTGACCGCTGTCCAGTGATCTACTCCTAGATCACTATTGTACTCCCTTGCCAAAATCAGTGCAGGGTATACAATAGATCTGGTACATAGCATGGCATATTTTATAGAATCTATGGCCAAGGCATAGGGAATGACTTTCATTCTCTTCCTATCTTCTGCCGTGGTCGGGTTTTGAGTCTTACTCCATTTCACACCTTGTAACACAGGAAAGAACTCTTTCTTTGACTGTTCCATTTTGAACTACTTCAAAATCTTGTCTAGGTATGTACTCATTGAAAAAACTTATCAAGCGTCTTGATCTATCTCTATAGATCTTGATGCTCAATATGTAAGTAGCTTCACCGAGGCCTTTCTTTGAAAAACTCCTTTCAAACAATCCTTTATGCTTTGCAGAATAATTCTACATTATTTCCGATCAACAATATGTCATTCACATATACTTATCAGAAATGTTGTAGTGCTCCCACTCACTTTCTTGTAAATACAGGCTTCATTGCAAGTCTGTATAAAACTATATGCTTTAATCAACTCATCAAAGCGTATATTCCAACTCCGAGATGCTTGCACCAGTCCATAGATGGATCGCTGGAGCTTGCATATTTTGTTAGCATCTTTAGGATTGACAAAACCTTCTGGTTGCATCACATACAACTCTTTCTTTAATAAATCCATTAAGGAATGCAGTTTTGTTTATCCATTTGCCAGATTTCATAAAATGCGGCAATTTCTAACATGATTCGGTCAGACTTAAGCATAGATATGAGTGAGAAACTCTCATCGTAGTCAACACCTTGAACTTGTCGAAAACCTTTTGCGACAATTCAAGATTTGTAGATAGTAACACTACTATCAGCGTCCGTCTTCCTCTTAAAGATCCATTTAATCTCAATGGCTCGCCGATCATTTGGGCAAGTCAATCAAAGTCCATACTTTGTTCTCATACATGGATCACATCTCAGATTTCATGGCCTCAAACCATTTCGCGGAATCTGGGCCCATCATCGCTTCCTCATAGTTCGTAGGTTCATCATCGTCTAGTAACATGACTTCCAGAACATGATTACCGTACCACTCTGGTGCGGACTGTACTTTGGAAGACCTACGAGGTTTTGTAGTAACTTGATCTGAAGTTTCATGATCATCATCATTAGCTTCCTCACTAATTGGTGTAGGAATCACTGGAACTGATTTTTGTGATGAACTACTTTTCAATTCAGGAGAAGGTACAAATTACCTTATCAAGCTCTTACTTTCCTCCCACTCACTTCTTTCGAGAGAAACTCCTTCTCTAGAAAGGATCCATTCTTAGCAACTAATGTTTTGCCTTTGAATCTGTGATAGAAGGTGTACCCAACAGTTTCCTTTGGGTATTCTATGAAGACGCACTTCTCCGATTTGGGTTCGAGCTTATCAGGTTGAAAACCTTTTTCATATAAGCATCGCAACTCCAAACTTTAAGAGACGACAGCTTAGGTTTACTGCTAAACCATAGTTCATACGGTGTCGTCTCAACGGATTAGATGGTGCCCTATTTAACGTGAATGTAGGTGTCTCTAATGCATAACCCCAAAACGATATTGGTAAATCGGTAAGAGACATCATTGATCGCACCATATCAAATAAAGTGCGCTTACGACGTTCGGACACACCATAACGTTGTGGTGTTCCAGGTGGCGTGAGCAGTGAAACTATTCCACATTGTTTTAATTTATGACCAAACTCGTAACTCAAATATTCATCTCCTCGATCAGATCGCAGAAATTTTATTTTCTTGTTACGATGATTTTCCACTTCACTCTGAAATTCTTTGAGCCTTTCAACTATTTCAGACTTATGTTTCATCAAGTAGATATACCCATATCTGCTCAAATCATCTATGAAGGTCAGAAAATAACGATGCCCGCCACGAGCCTTAATACTCATTCGTCTGCATACATCAGTATGTATTATATCCAACAAGTTTGTTGCTCGTTCCATTGTTCTGAAGAACGGAGATTTAGTCATCTTGCCCAAAAGGCACAGTTCGCAAGCATCAAATGTTTCATAACCAAGTGATTCCGAAAATCCATCTTTATGGAGTTTCTTCATGCGCTTTACACCGATATGACCCAAACAGCAGTGCCACAAATAAGTTGCACTATCATTATTAACTTTGCATCTTTTGGCATCAATATTATGAATATGTGTATCACTATGATCGAGATCCAATAAACTATTTTCATTGGGTGTATGACCATTGAAGGTTTTATTCATGTAAACAGAACAACAATTATTCTCTGACTTTAAATGAATAACCAGACAGCAATAAACATGATCAAATCATATTCATGCTCAACGCAAAAGCCAAATAACATTTATTTAGATTTAACACTAATCCCGAAAGTATAGGGAGTGTGTGATGATGATCATATCAATCTTGGAACTACTTCCAACACTCATCGTCACTTCCCTTCAACTAGTCTCCGCTTATTCTCAGAACTCCTGTTTCGAGTTACTAATCTTAGCAACCAACAAGTATCAAATACTCAGGGGCTACTATAAACACTAGTAAGGCACACATCAATAACCTGTATATGAAATATACTCTTGTTCACTTTGCCATCCTTCTTATCCACCAAATATTCAGGGCATTTCCGCTTCGGTGACCATTTCCTTTGCAGTAGAAGCACTTAGTTTCAGGCTTTGGTCCAGCTTTGGGCTTCTTCAAGGAGTGACAACTTGTTTTCCATTCTACTTGAAGTTTCCCTTTCTTTCCCTTTGCCCTTTTCTTGAAACTAGTGGTCTTGTCAATCATCAACACTTGATGCTCTTTCTTGATTTCTACCTTCGTCGATTTCAACATCACGAAGAGCTCGGGAATCATTTTCGTCATCCCTTGCATACTATAGTTTATCACGAAGTTCTAGTAACTTAGTGATGGCGACTAGAGAATTCTGTCAATCACTATCTTATCTGGAAGATTAACTCCCACTTGATTCAAGCGATTGAAGTACCCAGACAATCTCAGCACATGCTCACTAGTTGAGCGATTCTCCTTCATCTTTTAGCTATAGAACTTGTTGGAGACTTCATATCTCTCAACTCGGGTATTTGCTGAAATATTAACTTCAACTATTGGAACATCTCATATGGTCCATGATGTTCAAAACGTCTTTGAAGTCCCGATTCTAAGCCGTTTAAGCATGGTGCACTAAACTATCAAGTAGTCATCTTTTTGAGCTAGCCAAACGTTCATAACGTCTGCATCTGCTCCTGCAATAGGTCTGTCACCTAGCGGTGCATTAAGGACATAATTCTTCTGTGCAGCAATGAGGATAAACCTCAGACCACTGATCCAATCCGCATCATTGCTACTAACATCTTTCAACACAATTTTCTCTAGGAACATATCAAAAAAAAAACATATGAAAGCAACAACGCGAGCTATTGATCTACAACATAATTTGCAAAATACTACTAGGACTAAGTTCATGATAAATTTAAGTTTAATTAATCATATTACTTAAGAACTCCCACTTAGACAGACATCTCTCTAGTCATCTAAGTGATCACGTGATCGAAATCAACTAAACCATGTCCAATCATCACGTGAGATGGAGTAGTTTTCAATGGTGAACATCACTATGTTGATCATATCTACTATATGATTCACGCTCGACCTTACGGTCTCCGTGTTCCGAGGCCATATCTGTTATATGCTAGGCTCGTCAAGTTTAACCTGAGTATTCCGCGTGTACAACTGTTTTGCACCCGTAGTATTTGAACGTAGAGCCTATCACACCCGATCATCACGTGGTGTCTCAGCACGAAGAACTTTCGCAACGGTGCATACTCATGGAGAACACTTCTTGATAATTAGTGAGAGATCATCTTAAAATGCTACCGCCAATCAAAGCAAGATAAGATGCATAAAGGATAAACATCACATGCAATCAATATAAGTGATATGATATGGCCATCATCATCTTGTTCTTGTGATTCCATCTCAAGCACCGTCATGATCACCATTGTCACCGCGCGACACCTTGATCTCCATTGTAGCATCGTTGACGCCTCGCCAACTATTGCTTCTACGACTATCGCTACCGCTTAGTGATAAAGTAAAGCAATTACAGTATGCGTTGCATTTCATACAATAAAGCGACAACCATATGGCTCCTGCCAGCTGCCGATAACTCGGTTACAAAACATGATCATCTCATACAATAAAATATAGCATCACGTCTTGACCATATCACATCACAACATGCCCTGCAAAAACAAGTTAGACGTCCTCTACTTTGTTGTTGCAAGTTTTACGTGGCTGCTATGGGCTGAGAAAGAACCGTTCTTACCTACGCATCAAAACCACAACGATAGTTCGTCAAGTTGGTGCTGTTTTAACCTTCGCAAGGACCGGGCGTAGCCACACTCGGTTCAACTAAAGTTGGAGAAACTGACACCCGCCAGCCACCTGTGTGCAAAGCACGTCGGTAGAACTAGTCTCGCGTAAGCGTACGCGTAATGTCGGTCCGGGCCGCTTCATCCAACAATACCGCCGAACAAAAGTATGACATGCTGGTAAGCAGTATGACTTGTATCGCCCACAACTCACTTGTGTTCTACTCGTGCATATAACATCTACGCATAAAACCTGGCTCGGATGCCACTGTTGGGGAACGTAGTAATTTCAAAAATTTCCTACACACACGCAAGGATCATGGTGATGCATAGCAACGAGAGGGGAGAGTGTTGTCCATGTACCCTCGTAGACCGTAAGCGGAAGCGTTATGACAACGCGGTTGATGTAGTCGTACGTCTTCACGATCCGACCGATCCAAGTACCGAACGTACGACACCTCCGAGTTCAGCACACGTTCAGCTCGACGACGATCCCCGGACTCCGATCCAGCAAAGTGTCGGGGATGAGTTCCGTTAGCACGACGGTGTGGTGACGATCTTGATGTTCTACCGCCGCAGGGCTTCGCCTAAGCACCGCTACAATATTATCGAGGTGGACTATGGTGGAAGGGGGCACCGCACACGGCTAAGGAACGATCACGAAGATCAACTTGTGTGTCTATGGGGTGCCCCCTGCCACCGTATATAAAGGAGTGGAGGAGGGGAGGGCCGGCCCTCTCTATGGCGCGCCCTAGGGGAGTCCTACTCCCACCGGGAGTAGGATTCCCCCTTTCCTAGTCCAACTAGGAGTCCTTCCATGTAGTAGGAGTAGGAGACAAGGAAGAGGAAGAGGGAAGAGAAGGAAGGAGGGGGCGCCGCCCCTCCCCCTAGTCCAATTCGGACTAGTAAATGAGGGGGGCGCACGGCCTGCCTCTCCCTCTCCCCTAAAGCCCAATAAGGCCCATATACTTCTTCCCCCGTATTCCTGTAACTCCCCGGTACTCCGAAAAATACCCGAACTACTCGGAACCTTTCCGATGTCCGAATATAGTCGTCCAATATATCGATCTTTACGTCTCGACCATTTCGAGACTCCTCGTCGTGTCCCCGATCTCATCCGGGACTCCGAACTCCTTCGGTACATCAAAACTCATAAACTCATAATATAACCATCATCGAAACCTTAAGCGCATGGAACCTACGGGTTCGAGAACAATGTAGACATGACCGAGACACGTCTCCGGTCAATAACCAATAGCGGAACCTGGATGCTCATATTGGCTCCCACATATTCTACGAAGATCTTTATCGGTCAGACCGCATAACAACATACGTTGTTCCCTTTGTCATCGGTATGTTGCTTGCCCGATATTCGATCGTCGGTATCTCAATACCTAGTTCAATCTCGTTACCAGCAAGTCTCTTTACTCGTTCCGTAATACATCATCTCACAACTAACTGATTAGTTGTATTGCTTGCAAGTCTTAAGTGATGTGCATTACTGAGAGGGCCCAGAGATACCTCTCCGACAATCGGAGTGACAAATCCTAATCTCAAAATACGCCAACCCAACATGTACCTTTGGAGACACTTGTAGAGCTCCTTTATAATCACCCAGTTACGTTGTGACGTTTGGTAGCACACAAAGTGTTCCTCCGGCAAACGGGAGTTGCATAATCTCATAGTCATAGGAACATGTATAAGTCATGAAGAAAGCAATAGCAGAATACTCAACGATCGTGTGCTAAGCTAACAGAATGGGTCATGTAAAAATCACATCATTCTCCTAATGATGTGATCCCGTTAATCAAATGACAACTGATGTCTATGGCTAGGAAACATAACCATCTTTGATCAACAAGCTAGTCAAGTAGAGGCATACTAGTGACACTCTGTTTGTCTATGTATTCACACATGTATTATGTTTCCGGTTGATACAATTCTAGCATGAATAATAAACATTTATCATGATATAAGGAAATGAATAATAACTTTATTATTGCCTCTAGGGCATATTTCCTTCAAGGGGCTTATAGTTTCGCCTCGCAACGTATTCACCTGAAGGGTGATGTCAACAATAATAACTCATGTTATCTATATTGAACTGGACATATGTGCCTAGATTTTTCGTCACCATATGATGCTTGCCAAAGGAGAAAAATAAAAGGAATAGAAGGAAAACTTTGAATCTTTGCATAAAAGTAAATACATAAAAGTAAAAGATAGGCCCTTCGCATAGGGAAGCAGAGGTTGTCATGCGCTTATTTGTTTGTATGCTCAACCCCTTAGTGCAAAAGAACGTCATGTTGTATTGCCCCTTGTGATAGCAACCTTTATTATGCAGTCTGTCACTTTTATTCTTCACCATCATAAGTTCATACAACGCTCAATTTTCTCTTACACTAAATGATCTCACACTTTTAGAAGAAATTTTTATTGCCTTTTTGCACCGATGACAACTTACTTGAGGGATCTTGCTCAATCCCTAGGTAGGTATGGTGGACTCTTGAAAAAAAGATTTGGGTTTCAGTGTTTTTGAATGCACAAGTAGTATCTCTACTTAGTACGGAATTTTTGGCTAGCAAAATAGGGAACAAGCACCACATGTTAAGTATCTATGACAATATGACTTCTATGTGAATATAAAAAAACATAAACCATTAAGTTGTCGTCCTTGTCCAACGTCAACAATTTTGGCATATAATATTTTGATGAGGGCTCACAATCACAAAAGATTTCTAGGATAGTATATTTATATGTGAATCTTCTCTTCCCTTATTAATTCTTTCACGAGTTACATCATTGACTAATGCTATGTTTGTCAATCTCTAATAAAAATTTCTACTTATACTTTTCCTTATGTGGTGTCATCACCTACCATAAGATTAGTATATGATCTTTTTCATTATTTCTTTCTTTTATTTATTTCCTTTCTCTTTTCTTCCTTATTTCCTTTCTTTTATTTGCAATATGATAGTAAATAAAGAAAAACTTAAATTAAACTTTATTATATATCTCGCACAGGATTACAAGGATAGATCACTAAGCAAACTCTCGAAAAGAAGGGATCGAACTAAACTTTTATTCATGTAAAGCAAAAGATCGAACTAAAATAAGTAAAGGCAAAAGATAGTGGGGATGATATGATACTGGGGCACCTCCCCAAAGCTTGGCGGAAGCCAAGGGGATTGCCCATACCCGATTCTCAATTCTCTTTTTGTGATGAAGAAGAAGGTGGTGGTGCAGTGGTAGTCTCCAGTATAACCATGAGTAGATCCTTCAATCCTTGGATCTCCCGAAGGGCTTGATGAATTAGCTCACCGGTTTTCTTTCACTTCAGCCATTATGAGTTTATTTTTCAGGCCACAAGGGTTTATTCCTGCACTATTTTCTCTTGGGAAAAAAATGTCCCAATTGGACGGTATGTGCCTACGAGGAGTATTCTCGAACCCATAGTTATGAATCAAATTGCGAAAATTGTTACGACGTAACCTGTGTACAGGTCTCCTTGGTGGGGTTTCTTCTTCCACTTAGAGGCTCTCTCAATTATTTGGTGACCTCATAGCTTGATGAGGATTCGGGTGAGTGGAGATGCCAGCCAACGTGCCTCTCTCGGAAGCCGGAGAGTGAACCCCAAAAGGATTTTCCTCCTCTTCCTCCATAGCCACCTCTTCAACTTCCTCTCTTCTTAGATCCTCCTGAACCGCCCATGCATCTTCTTCTCCATTGTTTGAGGGTGAAGAAGACATGAACCTGGCCTAGCTGAATCTGACAGGAAACAGCAAGAAAGAAGAACAGAGGATTTCTCCGCGATACAGTGATCAACAGGTTCGGGGGGTATATAAAGATTTTTTTATCTTGGGAAACAAGCAAGCTATAGAAAAATGGAGTCCGGAAGGTACCCCAGGTGGGCACAACCCACCAGGGCATGCGTGGGCGCCTGGCAAGCCAGGCGCGCCCTGGTGTCTTGTGCACACTAGGGTACGTTTCCTGGAGGTTTATTATTTTCCTATTTTTCTAAATATTCCAAAACGGACGAAAAATATTTTTGAGGATTTTTCGGAGTCCGTTTACTTACTGTATCACATGCCTCCTTATTTTCATGATTCTGGAGTGTTCCGGAAGGACTCTTTTATATGTTCTTCCAATGTTAAAGTTTGGACAATATAACTTTCAACATTAATGGGTGTACATGAGATATAATGTTTTATTCGTTGCCCGTAAACAACCTTCGTGTTAGTACCTTCTGCATTATTTAGGCTCCAAACCGATAAACCTCCTCAATAACATAGGGTCCTTCCCATTTTGAGAGGAGTTTTCATGCAAAGAATCTGAAACGGGAGTTGTAAAAAAGAACATATTCTCCGACTTTAAACTCACGCTTTTGGATTCTTTTATCATGCCATCTTTTAACTTTTTCTTTAAACAACTTAGCATTTTCATAAGCTTGGGTTCTCCATTCATCTAAAGAGATAATATCAAACAACCTCATTTCACCAGAAAGTATGAAATCATAGTTGAGCTCTTAGATTGCCCAATATGCTTTATGTTCTAACTCTAGAGGCAAATGACAAGCTTTTCCATAAACCATTTTATAAGGAGACACACCCATAAGAATTTTATATGCTGTTCTATAAGTGCAAAGTGCATCATCTAATTTTTTAGACCAATTCTTCCTGGACCTATTGACAGTCTTTTGCAAAATTAATTTTATATCTCTATTGCTAAGTTCAACTTGACCACTAGACTGAGGATGATAAGGTAATGCAATTCCATGGTTAACATCATACTTGGCAAGCATTTTACAGAAAGTACCATGAATAAAGTGTGAACCACCATCAGTCATTAAATATCTAGGGACTCCAAACCTTGGGAAAATAACTTCCTTAAGAACTTTAGTAGAGGTGTTGTGATCAGTACTACTGGTTTGAATAGCTTCTACCCATTTAGTAACATAATCAACAACAACCAAAATATGTGTATGACCATTAGAGGAAGGAAAAGGTCCCATGTAATCAAATCCCCAAACATCAAATGGTTCAATAGCAAGTGAATAGTTCATTGGCATTTCTTGACGCTTACCGATATTACCTATTCTTTGACATTCATCACAAGATAAGACAAACTTACGGGCATCCTTGAAGAGAGTAGGCCAATAAAATCCAGATTGCAATACCTTGTGAGCAGTTCTATCTCCAGCATGAGGCCCTCCATAAGCATCGGAGTGACATTTCCGTCGGATTTGTCCCTGTTCATGCTCAGGTACACAACATCTAATAATACAATCTACTCCATCTATATAAAGATGTGGGTCATCCCAAAAGTAATGTCTTAAATCATATAAGAATTTTTTCTTTTGTTGGTATGTAAATCTAGGTGGTAAATATTTAGCAACAATGTAATTAGCATAATCAGCATACCAAGGAGTATTATGAGCAACATTTATTGTAGATAACTGTTCATCAGGAAAACTATCATCAATAGGTAGTGGGTCATCAAGCACATTTTCAAGCCTAGACAAGTTATCAGCTATAGGGTTCTGAGCACCTTTTCTATCAGTGATATGTAAATCAAATTCTTGTAGCAAGAGAACTGTCGGTGGAAACGACACCTATGGGATCACTGGAATCCCTTCTATGGTTGGCGGGCGCAGGGTTGTGCAAAGAGCAGGTCTAGGAGCCAGCACAAAGATCGTTTACCCAGGTTCGGGCCGCAAGGATGCGTAAAACCCTAGTCCTGCTTGGCGTACGTATTTGAGTGTTCTTGAGTTCTTGAACTAGCTACGGTGCGTATCTAGTCCAAAAGATCTGAATCGTCCTCCTGGACACCTCGGGCCTCCTTTTATAGGCAAAAGGGGTTGCCATAGTGGCACATAGGAGGTGGAAAGGTGTACAGTGCGCAAGCTTATCGCTTTCCATTAGGGACAAGACGCATTAAATGCGCTCCCTTAGGTGTCCCGTCGCTTTACTGGGGATGGCAACGAGGCCCGTCCCGTCCGTCGCCGCTCCGTCTTGCTCCGACACGCGTCCAGGCCAACGAGGCACGCAGCCCCGCGTAGGCTGGCAAGCTGCTAAGATGGCGTGGTGGTAGGGCCTTCACGAAGATTTGCATGCCACCACGTAGGTGTTTGCTGAACTGGCCTGGAAGCTGCATGTCACCACGCAGGTGCCTTCCCAGCTGGTCGGGCTTGCAGCTGCATGGGAACGGCGGTGGATTCTTGGCAGACGCGGGCCTGGCTGCGGCCCCGTAGGTGTCTTCAGTAAGGGCCTTGCCGGGGCCTCGGCAAGGGTCTAACCGTGGCATAGTGGTCGTGCCCAGCAAGGGTCTTGCCGGGGGTCTCGTGGATTTCCTCGGCTAGGATCCCACCGAGGATCGTCGTCTTCTGGTCCTCATCCGATCTTCTGTGTTTATGGTCTTGACAAAGATCTGCATGCCACCACAGAGGTGCCTCCCGAGCCTTGGCTCCAATGTGGTTGTTGGCGGCGTTGGAACCCTCGGGCTCAAGGGTGGCTCACTCTGCTGGTGTTGGGCAAGTTGCCCTGGCAAGGCCCTTGCCGGGGCCACGAAGGCCGCCCCGACAAGGGTCTTGCTGGGGGAGTCTGCCTCGCCCTCTCGCTCTTTGTGTCTCTGGTCTTGGCGTTGCTTTGATTGCCCTGTGCTCCGGCTTGCCTCTTCTGCTCTGCTCAGTGTGGCCGTGGGTGTGGATCCGACTGCCCGTGCACAAGTAAAGGGGTAAAAAGAGCCCCTACTTTTGTACACCGACAGGAGCCCCCGGGCCTGGGCCACACATAAGCGCGACGCGTTGTTGGGCTAGGCCCAGAACGGTGCGCGGGCAGGTGTGGCATATTTTTACTGCAGTAACTTCTCCGCTCACCGTGCTTCCCCATGACCCGTGTTGAACGTGCGACGTGGAGGGTCATGTGTGACGTGGGGGTCATGCGTGGGACAATTCCCGCATGCATGCGTCACATCGTGGTAAAGAGGCGGCTCGCGCCTTCCCCATAAAAAGAGGAAAACTCAGAAGCGCGGCTCATTGACTAAGTGGACTCGGGTCGCGGTCTTCAAGGCGTCTGCGCCCCACGATCACGGGGTGGAGAACGGTCGCCTCACCCGTCCCCTTGGTTTTTGCTTGCTCGCGATGTGTCCCCCATGCACCTAAGGTGGCAGGCGGTGGAGGCAGGAAACGGGGTCGTGCTGATTGGAGCAGCGTGTTGGTCTAGATTCCCTGCGCCCCCGACGGCCGGATTGGTTGAGTGGGGCGGCCGAGCCCCGACCCCGCCCCTTTATAAGAAGGGGGAGGGGGATGGCATCCTGCATTGTTCCATCATCCATCTCCTTCCACTTCGGCTCCTTTCTTCCATCTTCCATGGCGAGAGGGGGCGCCGACCCTTCGACGGTGGCGGCGAGGGTCTCTGCTCGACAGCGCGTCCCTCCTCCCCAAGAGCTTGCGGCGGCGGAGCCGGCCACGAGAGGAAGGGGGAGGGGGCGAGGCCGAGGTCGCCGTTGCACTCGGGGAAGAGGTGTAAGGGGCGGCGCACCGGCCTTGCCTCCTCCAGCGATGCCTCCCCCAATGGAGGGCCACGTCGGGGACCAACCCCGTGAGTTCTTCATTAGGCTGCGCCGGCCACCGCGTCGTCGTTTTCGTATCCCTACACCATTCTCTTGGGAGATGGAGCTCGACCTGCCACAGACCCTCAGGTTGCATGTGAGGGGCTGCGGGAACAGTGGCACACGGGTCGATGTCGACTTTCCCGCTCCTCACATCATGTACCTTCGTCGTGGATGGAAGACTTTTGCTCATGTCCACAGCCTGACGGCGGGGCTCGTTCTCTACTTCAAATTAATGGAGAACGTCCTGCTCTCCGTCAATGTCTTTGGGGACCTTGGAACTTGCCTAAAGTGCTGGGTGGAGAGCTCCTCCGATGATGAAGAATCCTCCTCCAGCGGGAGTGAAGAGGAGGACAGCGACAGTGATGACGAGGGCGTCAAGCAGGGAGACGCCAACCTCGACTCCGACTGACCACGTCGCCCCTCCCTCGGCCTCGCGCCCTGCCGAGGGACTTCCTTGTCAAGCTGTCCATCGGCGCGTTCTCCGTCGCCTCCTTGGGCAACTGGCGTAGGAGGGTCGGAGAAGACGAAGAAGGTGGGTGGCGGGACATCAACTCGGAGTACGTGGGCACCGACGCCTTCGTCGCATATTGTCAGCCAGCTGCCTCATCTTCCGGCTCCTCTTCCGGCGTGTTTCTGCTGCTCGTACCTCGCCTAGGCATTCTTTTTGCCCTCCTGCTATCTTGTTCCACCTTCTAAGGAGAGGGACAAGAAAGGGATTACGGGCATCTTATCTCTTTTTAGTTTCTAAGCATGCGGGCACTTGTTACATTTGAAACTTGTAATCCCCTTGTTCATGTTTTTCATCCCATATGAATTGTACCTGTATGGGACGTTTTTAATGAAAAAGGATGCTTGCCGGGTTCTTTGTGCGTGAGCGAGGCCCATGCCAAGGAGTAAATCCTTGTTATTTTTAGGATAAACATTGTCGCCCGGCAACATGCCTTGTCGTCCCCTTACTTCATTCGACCATTCTCACACTCTTGGCGGAGGCAGGGCCGAAGTAGAGTTAGGCCCTTTGTTTGCTTCCTTGTCTCCACGACTACGACCAAGTTCCGACCCAGGGAATAGACCATGGGTACGGGAAAAGGGGAGCACGGTGGCCTAGGAATAAAACGAGGTTTCATACGTTCCAATTCCATACGGAAATGCACAACAAGGGACAAAGAACTTATCTGAATCTGCAGCCCCTGGTAACCTTGGCTTGCCGGGGCCGGAGCGCCGGCTTGTTCTCTTTCTTCCAAATAGCTCAGCAGAAATGTCCATGTACCCTGCAAACCAAAGAGGACGGAAAGGAACAGAAAGATGCACACTCGACCTCTATGCTAGGGGTTAGTCGCCGCTAAGCACTATCAACCCTAACCGAGGGAGATACTTAACCTAGCATGCATGCTAAAACTTAGGGCGCCAACGCTTCATTTATTTATGCTCAGGGTCTGCGCCTGGCTTTGTATAGAGGGTTACATGCCTTGCAGGCAAGGCTTGTACAAAAGTTGGTTTGCCGGGGGGACCCGGCAACCGCGCGTGATGGGTAAAACTTGTGAAGATGTTAAATGTTCCAGGAGTTGCTCACTGGAATAGCATCTTCGGTCTCTAGGTGGACTGCGCTGGGCCTGGTGACTCGTATTACCCGATAAGGGCCTACCCACTTTGGCGTCACCTTGCTGGAATTCTTGGCCGATTGAACGTGCCGAAGAACAAGGTCGCCTTCCTCAAAGCTTCGGGCATGAACCTTGTGGCTATGGTAGCGGCGCAAGGCTTGCTGGTAGCGCGCTGCTCTCACAGCCGCCCGAAGACGATCTTCCTCAAGGAGTGTTGCGTCATCTTGCCGCAATTGCTCTTGCTCAAGCTCGTCATAGGCGAGCACTCAAGGTGACCCGTATGTGAGTTTCGTGGGGAGAACTGCTTCTGCCCCGTATACCAGGGAAAAGGGTGTCCGGCCGGTGGCTCGATTTGGCGTTGTTCTGATTGACGAAAGAACCGCCGGCAACTCATCAATCCAGCGCCTTCCACTCTTGTGCAGCCTGTCAAAAGCCTTTGTCCTCAGGCCTCACAGTACTTCAGCATTTGCCCTCTCCGCCTGGCCGTTGCTCCGTGGTGTGCCACGGAAGCGAAACAAACCTTGCTGCCGAGGTCTTGGATGTATTCCATGAAGGTGTTGCTTGTGAACTGCGTGCCGTTGTCGATGATGACTTTGTTTGGCACACCAAAACGGCAGACTAGCCCCTTCAAGAACTTGACGGCTGACTGCGCTGTCACCTAACTCACTGCTTCCACCTCCGACCACTTTGTGAACTTGTCGATTGCAACGTACAAGTACTCAAAGTCCCCGAAAACGCGGGGGAAAAGGCCCAGTATGTCGAGCCCCCAGACCGAAAATGTCCAGGAGAGAGGGATTGTTTGAAGGGCTTGAGCTGGTTGATGAAGCTTCTTTGAATGGAACTGACATGCTTCACACTTGGTTACTAGTGCCGTTGCATCCTGGAGGGCAGTGGGCTAGAAGAAACCTTGCCGGAATGCCTTGCCTGCAAGGGCCCTCGACCCTATGTGGGAACCACATAAGCCTCTGTGTATCTCTGCCAACAGCCCCAGTCCTTCCTCCCGGGGAATGCACGTAAATTTTACACCGTTTGGCATTTTTATCTACAGAACATCGTCGACGAACTGGTACATGGCAGACCAACGGGCTACTTTCTCTACTTCTCCCCGCTCCTCAGGGAGTTACCCAGTTTGGAGGAATCGGACAGTATGATGTGGCCATGCCGGAGTCTGGGGCTCGACGGCAAGGACCAAAGGCCTTTCCTCTGCCATGGGAGTGGTTGTCTCTACGGCCAGGGCTTGAAGCCCTGCCGGAGTCCGCGGCCCCATGGCAGGCTTAGTGTCCACGGCAACATCCTTGTCAGCGGCTCCTGGGAGCTCGGCGGGAAAGTACTTGCCGGGGATTTCCTACGCTTGTTCTGCTCTGTCGATGGTTCAACGGATGGTTGACTTAAATGAAGCACAAAAGTACCTGGTTCCACAGGTAGTTTGAGTACAGCGTACTTCGACAGGTAATCGGCGGTGTCGTTATCCACTCGGGGAACATGCTCCACTTGTATACCATCAAAAGGCTCTTCCAGCTTCGTCACCTCATTCACGTAGGCCTCCATCAACGGGCTTTGATAATCTTTGTTAACTTGCTTGATGACGAGATGTGAATCACCTCTGACGATAAGCTTCTTGATCCTAAGGTCTGCCGCGATCTTGAGACCAGCAAGCAACACCTCGTACTCAGCAGTGTTGTTTGTTGACATCTCCCTGGGAAAGTGCATCTGGACTACATACTTGAGGTACTCTCCAGTGGGTGCAATGAGTAGCACACCGGCACCGGCGCCTTCCAGCGAGAAAGCCCCGTCAAAGTACATAACCTAGTTGTGACTTGTTTCCTTGTCGGGGAGAGTGGTCTCCTGGATCTCTTCATTGGGCGTTGAGGTCTATTCGGCAATGAACTCAGCCAAGACTCTACTCTGGATCGTTGAAGTGCTTTCAAACTTCAAACCAAAGATCGACAGTTCCAAAGCCCATTCCACAATCCTCCCGGTTGTGTCTGGGTTCTGCAATATCCGTTGCAACGGGAGGCGGGTGACTACGATGACCTCGTGGGCTTGGAAGTAATGACGCAGCTTCCTCGAGGCCGTAAGGAGGCCGAAGAGCAATTTCTGCACACCGGAGTACCTTGATATAGCCCCCTGCAAGAGGGAGCTGACAAAGTAAACTGGGTGCTGCATCATCTTCTTCTTAGGCACCACTCCATCAGGTTGCACGGGCCCTGTCCCGCCGGCGTCAGGCTCTGCTGGGGGCCGCACCTCGCTGGTACCGGGCCCTGCCGGGGGAAGCCCTGGTTTGTCATCCGCACGTCATGCCGTTGTCGCTGCCTCTTCGTCGACCTCCCTCTGCGCCACTAGCCTGGCGCTAACTGATACGTCTCCAACGTATATATAATTTTTGATTGTTCCATGCTATTATATTATGTGTTTTGGATGTTTATGGGATTTATTTTACATTTTTATATTACTTTTGGGACTAACCTATTGACCTAGAGCCCAGTGCCAGTTCCTGTTTTTTCCCTTGTTTCAGTGTTTCGAAGAAAAGGTATATCAAACGAAGTCGAAACGGAATGAAACCAACTGGAGAAGTTATTTTTGGAAGGAAAGCTGCCGGAAAAACTTGGAGTGCATGTCAGGAAATAAACGAGGGAGCCATGAGGCAGGGGGCATGCCCTCCACCCTCGTGGGCCCCTCGTGGCTCCCCTGACGTACTTCTTCCGCCTATATATATATCCATATACCCTAAAACCTTCAGGGAACAGAATAGATCGGGACTTCCGCCGGCGCAAGCCTCTGTAGCCACCAAAAACCAATCGGGACCCTGTTCGCACCTGCGGAGGGGGATACCTCACCGTGGCCATCTTCATCATCCCGCGCTCTCCATGACAAGGAGGGAGTAGTTCACCCTCGGGCTGAGGGTATGTACCAGAGCTATGTGTTTGATCTCTCTCTCTCTCTCTCTCTCTCTCTCTCTCGTGTTCTTGATTTGGCACGATCTTGGTGTATCGCGAGCTTTGCTATTGTAGTTGGATCTAATGTTTCTTCTCCCCCTCTACTCTCCTGTAATGGATTGAGTTTTTCCTTTGAAGTTATCTTATCGGATTGAGTCTTTAATGATTTCAGAACACTTGATGTATGTCTTGCCGTGCGTATCTGTGGTGACAATGGGATATCACGTGATTCACTTGATGTATGTTTTGGTGATCAACTTGCGGGTTCCGCCCATGAACCTATGCATAGGGGTTGGCACACGTTTTCGTCTTGATTCTCCGGTAGAAACTTTGGGGAACTCTTTGAGGTTCTATGTGTTGGTTGAATAGATGAATCTGAGATTGTGTGATGCATATCGTATAATCATACCCATGGATACTAGAGGTGACATTGGAGTATCTAGGTGACATTAGGGTTTTGGTTGATTTATGTCTTAAGGTGTTATTCTAGTACGAACTCTAGGGCTGCTTGTGACACTTATAGGAATAGCCCAACGGATTGATTGGAAAGAATAACTTTGAGGTGGTTTCGTACACTACCATAATCTCTTCGTTTGTTCTCCGCTATTAGTGACTTTGGAGTGACTCTTTGTTGCATGTTGAGGGATAGTTATGTGATCCAATTATGTTATTATTGTTGAGAGAACTTGCACTAGTGAAAGTATGAACCCTAGGCCTTGTTTCCTAGCATTGCAATACCGTTTACGCTCACTTTTATCACTTGCTACCTTGCTGTTTTTATATTTTCAGATTACAAAAACCTATATCTACCATCAATATTGCACTTGTATTACCATCTCTTCGCCGAACTAGTGCACCTATACAATTTACCATTGTATAGGGTGTGTTGGGGACACAAGAGACTCTTTGTTATTTGGTTGCAGGGTTGTTTGAGAGAGACCATATTCATCCTACGCCTCCCACGGATTGATAAACCTTAGGTCATCCACTTGAGGGAAATTTGCTACTGTCCTACAAACCTCTGCACTTGGAGGCCCAACAACGTCTACAAGAAGAAAGTTGTGTTGACATCAAGCAGTTTCTGGCGCCGTTGCCAGGGAGGTGAGTGCTTGAAGGTATATCTTTAGATCTTGCAATCGAATCTTTTTGTTTCTTGTTTTAGCACTAGTTTAGTTTATAAAATAAAACTACAAAAAATGGAATTAAGGGTGCCTCATATTCTTCATCTTTTTAATGTCTTTCTTGAAAATAAGGATTCCGATAATTGTGCTCAAGTGCTAGAAGAAAAATGCATTAGAATGTTTGGCACTAAATATTTGAATGATGAGCATGATTGCAATGTTGTTAGTATGAATTCCTTGAATATCCATGATGCTAATGATATGCAAAGCCACAAGCTTGGGGAAGCTATGTTTTATGATGATGATATTTTTTGTCCCCCAAGTTTTGATGAGCAAATTTATTGTGATGAAAGCATGCCTCCTATTTATGATGATTATATTGATGAAAGTGGATTTGGAGAGGTCATGACTTTATTTAGTGATGAATCCACTATTTCGGAAGAGGTTCCAATTGATTATGATAACAAAGTTGCTATTTATGATGATTATTGTGATGAAATGTATGTTATTAAGAATAATGATAACCATGAAACTTGTCATCATGATTTTAGTTTTCAATCTGGTTATGCTTCACATGATAGTTATTTTGTTGAGTTTGCTCCCACTATTCCGAATGAGAAGAATTTTTCTTATGTGGAGAGTAATAAAAGTTCTATGCTTGTGGATCATGAAAAGAATGCTTTAGGTGCTGGTTATATTGTTGAATTCATTCATGATGCTACTGAAAATCATTATGAGAGAGGATCATATGCTTCTGCATATTGCAACAATATCAAGTTTCCTCTCTATCTGCTTAAAGTTTTGAAGTTATGCTTGTTTTGCCTTCCTATGCTAGTTGATTATTGTTCCCATAGGTTGTTTGCTCACAAAATCCCTATTCATAGGAAGTGGGTTAGACTTAAATGTGCTAGTCATATTCTTCATAATGCTCTCTTTATGTTTCAATTCTTATCTTTTATGTGAGCATCATTGAAATCATCATGCCTAGCTAGAGGCGTTAAACGATAGCGCTTGTTGGTAGGCAACCCAATTTTATTTTTATTTCTTGCTTTTTGGTTCTGTTTAGGAATAAATAATCCATCTAGCTTATGTTTAGATGTGGTTTTGTGTTTTAATTAGTGTTTGTGCCAAGTAGAACCATTGGGAAGACTTGGGTGAAGTCTCTATGATCATGCTGTAAAAAACAGAAACTTTAGCGCTCATGAGATTAACCTCAACTTTTTACTGGAGAGTGCTATTTAGTTGATTCGTTTTGAAGATGATTATTAGACAAATTACTCAGGTCAACCAATTTATTTTAGAATTTTTAGAATTCCATAAGTTTCCGTTAGTTACAGATTACTACAGACTGTTCTGTTTTTGACAGATTCTGTTTTTCGTGTGCTGTTTGCTTATTTTGATGACTCTATGGCTAGTAAAATAGTTTATAAACCATACTGAAGTTGGAATACAGTAGGTTTAACACCAATATAAATAAAGAATTAGTTCATTACAGTACCATGAAGTGGTGTTTTGTTTTCTTTCGCTAACGGAGCTTACAAGTTTTCTCTTAAGTTTTGGGTAAAGATTCGATGGACTATGGAATAAGGAGTGGAAAGAGACTAAGCTTGGGGATGCCCAAGGCACCCCAAGGTAATTTTCAAGGATAACCAAAAGCCTAAGCTTGGGGATGCCCCGGAAGGCATCCCCTGTTTCGTCTTCATTCATCGGTAACTTTACTTGGAGCTATATTTTTATTCACCACATGATATGTGTTTTGCTTGGAGTGTCATTTTATTTTGTTAGTATTTTCTTGCTGTTATTTAGATTAATGTTTTGCATCTTTATTTTCAATAAAATTCTCAAGGATAGCCTTTACCATGCTTATTTTGGAAGTATACATGTTGTTGTTTCAAAACAGAAAGTTTAGCGCTGTTGCAAAAATTCCCTAGAAAAGTCAGAATGTGATAAACTGTTGAAACCTTTTGCATAAGAAGATCTGATAAATTTACTACAGTGGGAATTTTATTTCATAATTTTTGGAGTTAGGGAAGTATGATGAATCTTGCATTCTTTATGGACTGTACTGTTTTGGCAGATTGCTGTTATGTTTGCATTGTTTGCATATGTTAACTTGTTTAATGATTGTATTTGAGGATAGGACTATTAAATATGCAGAGGCATTTAGTATGCAATGTTGAATAATAAATTTAGTGATTTGCTACAGTATAGTATGATAAGGTTTTTCATTGGTTTATGCTAACTTATCACACGAGTTCTTGTTGAGTTTGGTGTGAATGAAGCTTTTGAGATTTAGGAAACCGTGATATGAGAGAAATTAAGGAGACACAAAAGCTCAAGCTTGGGGATGCCCAAGGCACCCCAAGATAGTATTTAAAGAATTCTGAAGCATCTAAGCTTGGGGATGCCCCGGTAGGCATCCCACCTTTCTTCTTCAACAATTATCGGTTAGTATCAGTTGAACCTAAGTTTTTGCTTCTTCACATGATGTGTGCTATCCTTAAATTGTCATTTTATTTTTCCTTGCTTTCTGTTTGAATAAAGTACTAAGATCTGAAATTATTAAGTGGGAGAGTCTTCACATAGCTGCATAATTATCCGACTACTCATTGATCTTCACTCATATCTTTTTTTGGAGTAGTTTGTCCTTTGCTCTAGTGCTTCACTTATATCTTTTAGGGCACGGTGGTGGATTTGTTTTATAGAAACTATTGATCTCTCATGCTTAACTTAGATTATTTTGGGAGTCTTAAATAGCATGGTAATTTGCTTAAATAATCCTAATATGCTAGGCATACAAGATTTGTAAGAATTCTTATGAGTGTGTTGAATACTATGAGAAGTTTGATGCTTGATAATTGTTTTGAGATATGGAGATGGTGATATTAGAGTCATGCTAGTTGAGTAGTTATGAATTTGAGAGATACTTGTGTTAAAGTTTGTGATTCGCGTAGCATGCACGTATGGTGAACCGTTATGTGATGAAGTCGGAGCATGATTTATTTATTGATTGTCTTCCTTATGAGTGGCGATCGGGGATGAGCGATGGTCTTTTCCTACCAATCTATCCCCCTAGGAGCATGCGCGTAATACTTTGCTTTGATAACTTGTAGATTTTTGCAATAAGTATATGAGTTCTTTATGACTAATGTTGAGTCCATGGATTATACGCACTCTTCTTCCTTCCACCATTGCTAGCCTCTCTAATACCGCGAACTTTTCACCGGTATCATACACCCACCATACACCTTCCTCAAAACAGCCACCATACCTACCTATTATGGTATTTCCATAGCCATTCTGAGATATTTTGCCATGCAACTTACCACCGTACCGTTTATTATGACACGCTCCATCATTGTCATATTGCTTTGCATGATAATGTAGTTGACATCGTATTTGTGGCAAAGCCATCGTTCATAATTCTTTCATACATGTCACTCTTGATTCATTGCATATCCCGGTACACCGCCGGAGGCATTCATATAGAGTCATATTTTGCTCTAAGTATCGAGTTGTAATTGTTGAGTTGTAAGAAAGTAAAAGCGTGATGATCATCATTATTAGAGCATTGTCCCAGTGAGGAAAGGATGATGGAGACTATGATTCCCCCACAAGTCGGGATGAGACTCCAGACGAAAAAAAAGAGTCCATAAAAAAAGATAAAAGGCCCAAATAAAAAAATAAAAATAATAAAAAATGAGAGAAAAAGAGAGAAGGGACAATGCTACTATCCTTTTTCCACACTTGTGCTTCAAAGTAGCACCATGATCTTCATGATAGAGAGTCTCTCATTTTGTCACTTTCATATACTAGTGGGAATTTTCCATTATAGAACTTGGCTTGTATATTCCAATGATGGGCTTCCTAAAATTATCCTAGGTCTTCGTGAGCAAGCGAGTTGGATGCACACCCACTTAGTTTCTTTTGTTGAGCTTTCATATGCTTATAGCTCTAGTGCATCCATTGCATGGCAATCCCTACTCACTCACATTGATATCTATTGATGGGCATCTCCATAGCCCGTTGATATGCCTAGTTGATGTGAGACTATCTTCTCCCTTTTTGTCTTCTCCACAACCACCCTTCCATTCCACCCATAGTGATATATCCATGGCTCACGCTCATGTATTGCGTGAAGATTGAAAAAGTTTTGAGAATGTCAAAAGTATGAAACAATTGCTTGGCTTATCATCGGGGTTGTGCATGGTTTAAATATTTTATGTGGTGAAGATAGAGCATAGCCAGACTATATGATTTTGTAGGGACAACTTTCTTTGGCCATGTTATTTTGAGAAGACATGATTGCTTTGTTAGTATGCTTGAAGTATTATCATTTCTATGTCAATGTGAACTTTTGTCTTGAATCTTTTGGATCTGAATATTCATATCACAAGTAAGAAGAATTACATTGAAATTATGCCAAGTAGCACTCCACATCAAAAATTATCTTTTTTATCATTTACCTACTCGAGGACAAGCAGCAATTAAACTTGGGGATGCTGATACGTCTCCAACGTATCTATAATTTTTGATTGTTCCATGCTATTATAAGTAAATGGATAAGCCCTTCGCAGAGGGAAGCAGGGATTTCTAGAGGTGCCAGAGCTCGATTTTGAAATAGAGATAAATAATATTTTGAGCGGCGTACTTTCATTGCCAACATAACAACCGAGAGATGGTGATATCTTCCATGCTACACACATTATAGGCGGTTCCCAAACAGAATGGTAAAGTTTATACTCCCCCTCCACCAACAAGCATCAATCCATGGCTTGATCGAAACAACCAGTGCCTCTAACTAACAAGAGTCCAGGGGGAGTTTTCTTTGCAATTATTTTGACTTGATTTGCGTAAAGCATGGGACTGGGCATCCCGGTGACCAGCCATTTTCTCGTGAGTGAGGAGCGGAGTCCACTTCTCTTGAGAATAACCCACCTAGCATGGAAGATATAGACATCCCTAGTTGATACATGAGCTATTCGAGCTTGCAAAACAGAATTTCATTCGAAGGTTTGGAGTTTGGCACATACAAATTTACTTGGAACGGCAGGTAGATACCGCATATAGGAAGGTATAGCGGACTCATATGGAATAACTTTGGGGTTTAAGGGATTGTATGCACAAGCAGTATTCCCGCTTAGTACAAGTGAAGGCTAGAAAAAGAATAGGAAGCGACCAACTAGAGAGCGACAACAGTCATGAACATGCATTAAAATTAATAAACATTGAGTGCTGATACGTCTCCAACGTATCTATAATTTTTGATTGCTCCATGCTATATTATCTATTGTTTTGGACTATATTGGGCTTTATTTTCCACTTTTATATTACTTTCGGGACTAACCTATTAACCGGAGGCCCAGCCCAGAATTGCTGTTTTTGCCTATTCTAGTGTTTCGAAGAAACGGAATATCAAACGGAGTCCAAACGGAATGAAATCTTCGGAAACGTGATTTTCTCATCAGATAAGACCCAGGGGACTTGGACCCTTCGTCAAGAAAGCCACGAGGCGGTCACGAGGGTGGAGGGCGCCTAGGGCGCGCCCCTACCTCGTGGGCCCTCGAGCTCCACCGACGCATTTCTTCCTCCTATATATACCTCACGCACTTCAACAGATCAGATACAAAGCCAAATACCTAATTCCACTGCCGCAACTTTCTGTATCCACGAGATCCCATCTTGGGGCCTGTTCCGGAGCTCCGCCGGAAGGGGATTCCACCATGGAGGGCTTCTACATCATCATCATAGCCTCTCTGATGAAGTGTGAGTAGTTTACGTCAGACCTTCGGGTCCATAGTTAGTAGCTAGAAGGCCTCTTCTCTCTTTTTGGATCTCAATACAATGTTCTCCCCCTCTCTCGTGGAGATCTATTTGATGTAATCTTCTTTTTGCGGTGCGTTTGTTGAGACCGATGAATTGTGGGTTTATGATCAAGATTATCTATGAGCAATATTTGAATCTTTTCTGAATTATTTTATGTATGATTGAGTTATATTTGCAAGTCTCTTCGAATTATCTGTTTGGTTTGGCCAACTAGATTGGTAGTTCTTGCAATGGGAGAAGTGGTTAGCTTTGGGTTCAATCTTGCGGTGTTCTTTCCCAGTGACTGTAGGGGCAGCAAGGCACGTATTGTATTGTTGCCATCGTGGATAACAAGATGGGGTATTTATCATATTGCATGAATTTTTTCCTCTACATCATGTCATCTTGCTTAAGGCGTTACTCTGTTTTCATTAACTTAATACTCTAGATGCATGCTGGATAGCGGTCGATGAGTGGAGTAATAGTAGTAGATGCAGGCAGGAGTCGGTCTACTTGTCTTGGACGTGATGCCTATATACATGATCATACCTAGATATTCTCATAACTATGCTCAATTCTGTCAATTGCTCAACAGTAATTCGTTCACCCACCGTAAAATACCTATGCTCTTGAGAGAAGCCACTAGTGAAATCTATGGCCCCCGGGTCTATTTTCATCATATTAATCTTCCTACACTTTATTATTGCTTTGCTTTTTTACTTTGCCTTTTTATTTTACTTTGCATCTTTATACCAAAAATATTATCTATCATCTCTATCAGATCTCACTCTTGTAAGTGACAGTGATGGGATTGACAACCCCTATTCGCGTTGGTTGCGAGGAGCTATTTGTTTTGTGTAGGTATGAGGGACTTGTGCGTGGCCTCCTACTGGATTGATACCTTGGTTCTCAAAAACTGAGGGAAATACTTACACTACTTTGCTGCATCATCCTCTCCTCTTCGGGGAAAACCAACGCAAGCTCAAGATGTAGCAAGAAGGATTTCTGGCGCCATTGCCGGGGAGGCTTACGCAAGGTCAAGTCAAGATTTGGACTCCCGACAACGAGCCATTTCTGGCGTCGTTGCCGGGGAGTCTACGCAAAACTCAACATACCAAGTACCCATCACATTCCCTTATCTCTCGCATTACATTATTTGCCATTCGCCTCTCGTTTTCCTCTCCCCCACTTCACCCTCGCCATTTTATTCGCCCTCTCTTTCCCAATCTCCTCCTCTCTTTGCGCTTGCCTTTTTGCTCGTGTGTTGGATCGCTTGCTTGTTGATATGGCTAGTCTTGTATCTTCTCTGTTATCTCCCGAGAATGAAGTTCTAAATTTTAAGCAAAGGGAGGGAGAAAATCTAAAAGACGCTTGGTATAGAATTTGCAATGCTCAAAATAGATCTACCAGGAAGCAATCTACTTCAGTTCTTCTCTGCAATTTTTATGTAGGTGCTAATCCTTGGTATAGATATATCCTTGATACCATTACCGGAGGGAATTTCTTGGGTAGCCATACTTTTGATTCTTATAATGCTATGATAGATTTATTTGGCTCACCACCTCTCTTGGTTAGTGGAACTATGTTGACTTTGGAGCATGTAATGCAAAGACTTGAAATTATTGAAAATAAAGTTGCTACCGTTGAGTTAATTGAAAATCTAGATAAAAAGGTCCACATTCAAATTACTCAATATGGATCTAAGGTAGGAGCAACTTTGAAAAATATCAAGGAGAAGGAACCCATAGTTAATGAGAAAATAAACCAAGATTCCTCTAGCATTGATAAACTTGAGGGTATCATTACCAATTGGGAACCGCTTTTTCTTCCGTAAAAAATACTCCAAGTCCACCTACTAAAGTTGCTAAGCTCATGTATGTTCCTAAGAATAAGGGTGAATCCTCTAGTAAGGAAACCGCGGATCTTAAATCTATAAGTATTCATCCCAATCTTTTTGCTATCATTAAGGAACCATTTGCCACGAATTGAATTTTTTGATATTTTGCCTAAAAGTTTTGTAATTACTAGAAAGAAAGGAATTTCTAAGGAAGGTAGATGTCTCATTGAAGAATTGCCCACCAAAGATGGCAGTACCTAGATCTATCCTTGCTTTTATGCCTAGCTAGGGGCGTTAAACGATAGCGCTTGTTGGGAGGCAACCCAATTTTATTTTTATTTTTTTGTTTCTGTTTCTGTTTAGGAATAAATAATCCATCTACCTTCTGTTTAGATGTGGTTTTATGTTTTAATTAGTGCTTGTGCCAAGTTAAACCTATAGGATCTTCTTGGATAATAGTTATTCGATCTTTCTGTAATTTCCAGAAACTTTGGGTTCACGAAAACAATTGTTAAAAATCACCATAACTTGATAAAATAGTGATTCCAATTGCTTCTGATCAATAAAAAAATTGCCTAGGTCTTCCTATTTTTAATGAATATTTGGAGTTCCAGAAGTTTTCGTTAGTTACAGATTACTACAGACTGTTCTGTTTTTGACAGATTCATTTTTTCGTGTGTTGTTTGCTTATTTTGATGAATCTATGGCTAGTAAAATAGTTTATGATCCATAGAGAAGTTTGAATACAGTAGGTTTAACACCAATATAAATAAAGAATGAGTTCATTACAGTATCTTGAAGTGATCTTTGTTTTCTTTCGCTAACGGAGCTTATGAGATTTCTGTTGAGTTTTGTGTTGTGAAGTTTTTAAGTTTTGGGTGAAATTTTTTGATGGATTATGGAACAAGGAGTGGCAAGAGCCTAAGCTTGGGGATGCCCATGGAACCCCCAAGATAATCCAAGGACACCAAAAAGTCGAAGCTTGGGGATGCCCCGGAAGGCATCCCCTCTTTCGTCCACTTCCATCGGTAACTTCACATGGAGCTATATTTTTATTCACCACATGATATGTGTTTTCCTTGGAGCGTCTTGTATTATTTGTATCTTTGCTTGTTAGTTTACCACAATCATCCTTGATGTACACACCTTTTGAGAGAGCCATACATGAATTGGAATTTGTTAGAATACTCTATGTGCTTCACTTATATCTTTTGAGCTTGATAGTTTTGCTCTATGTGCTTCACTTATATCTTTTGAGCTTGATAGTTTTGCTCTATGTGCTTCACTTATATCTTTTGAGCTTGATAGTTTTGCTCTAGTACTTCACTTATATCTTTTAGAGCACGGTGGTGGATTTGTTTTAAAGAAACTATTGATCTCTCATGCTTCACTTAGATTATTTTGAGAGTCATAAATAGCATGGTAATTTGCTTAATAATAATATGCTTGGTATTCAAGATTTGTAAAACTTTCTTCTGAGTGCGTTGAATACTAAGAAAAGTTTGATGCTTGATATTTGTTTTGAGATATGGAGGTGATAATATCAAAGTCGTGCTAGTTGAGTAGTTGTGAATTTGAGAAATGCTTGTGTTGAAGTTTGCAAGTCCCATAGCATGCACGTTTGGTAAACGTTATGTAACAAATTTGAAACATGAGGTGTTATTTGATTGTCCTCCTTATGAGTGGCGGTCGGGGACGAGCGATGGTCTTTTCCTACCAATCTATCCCCCTAGGAGCATGCGCGTCGTGCTTTGGTTTTTGATGGCTTGTAGATTTTTGCAATAAGTATGTGAGTTCTTTATGACTAATGTTGAGTCCATGGATTATACGCACTCTTACCCTTCCATCATTGCTAGCCTCTTCGGTACCGTGCATTGCCCTTTCTCACATTGAGAGTTTGTGCAAACTTCGCCGGTGCATCCATACCCCGTGATATGATACACTCTTTCACACATAAACCTCCTTATATCTTCCTCAAAACAGCCACCATACCTACCTATTATGGCATTTCCATAGCCATTCCGAGATATATTACCATGCAACTTTCCACCATACCATTCTTCATGACACATTCATCACTGTCATATTGCTTAGCATGATCATGTAGTTGACATAGTATTTGTGGCAAAGCCACCGTTCATAATTATTTCATACATGTCACTCTTGGTTCATTGCATATCCCGGTACACTGCCGGAGGCATTCATATAGAGTCATACTTTGTTCTAGTATCGAGTTGTAATCATTGAGTTGTAAATAAATAGAAGTGTGATGATCATCATTTTCTAGAGCATTGTCCCAAAAAAGGGGGCAATGTTACTATCTCTTTTTCCACACTTGTGCTTCAAAGTAGCACCATGTTCTTCATATAATGAGTCTCATATATTGTGCTTCAAAGGAGCACCATGTTCTTCATATAGCAAGTCTCATATATTGTGCTTCAAAGTAGCACCATATTTTTCATATAGAGAGTTCCATATGTTGTCACTTTCATATACTAGTGGGAATTTTTCATTATAGAACTTGGCTAGTATATTCCAATGATGGGCTTCCTCAAATATCCTAGGTCTTCGTGAGCAAGCAAGTTGGATGCACACCCACTTAGTTTCTTTTGTTGAGCTTTCATACATTTATAGCTCTAGTGCATCCGTTGCATGACAATCCCTACTCCTTGCATTAACATCAATTGATGGGCATCTCCATATCTCATTAATTAGCGTCGTTGATGTGAGCCCTTCTCCTTTTTTGTGTTCTCCACATAACCCCCATCATTATATTCTATTCCACCCATAGTGCTATGTCCATGGCTCACGCTCATGTATTGCGTTAAAGTTTATAGGTTTGAGATTACTAAAGTATGAAACAATTGCTTGGCTTGTCATCGGGGTTGTGCATGATGAGAGCATTCTTGTGTGACGAAAATGGAGCATGACTAAACTATATGATTTTGTAGGGATGAACTTTCTTTGGCCATGTTATTTTGAGAGGACATAATTGCTTAATTAGTACGCTTGAAGTATTATTATTTTTATGTCAATATGAACTTTTGTCTTGAATCTTTCGGATCTGAATATTCATACCACAAGTAAGAAGAGTTACATTGAAATTATGCCAAGTAGCACTCCGCATCAAAATTATCTTTTATCATTTACCTACTCGAGGACGAGCAGGAATTAAGCTTGGGATGCCCGATACGCTCCAACGTATCTATAATTTTTATTGCTCCATGCTATATTATCTATTGTTTTGGACTATGTTGGGCTTTATTTTCCACTTTTATATTACTGTTGGGACTAACCTATTAACCGGAGGCCCAGCCCAGAATTGCTGTTTTTTGCCTATTTCAGTGTTTCGAAGAAACGGAATATCAAACGGAGTCCAAACGGAATGAAATCTTTGGAAACGTGATTTTCTCATCAGATAAGACCCAGGAGACTTGGACCCTCCATCAAGAAATCCACGAAGCGGTCACGAGGGTGGAGGGCGCCCCCCCTAGGGCGCGCCCCCCTGCCTCGTGGGCCCCTCGGAGCTCTACCGACGTACTTATTCCTACTATATATACCTACGTACACCCAATCGATCAGATAAGGAGCCAAAAAACCTAATTCCACCGCCGCAACTTTCTGTATCCACGAGATCCCATCTTGGGGCCTATTCCGGAGCTCCGCCGGAAGGGGATTCCACCACGCAGGGCTTCTGCATCATCATCATAGCCTCTCCGATGAAGTGTGAGTAGTTTACCTCAGACCTTCGGGTCCATAGTTAGTAGCTAGGTGGCTTCTTCTCTCTTTTTGGATCTCAATACAATGTTCTCCCCCTCTCTAGTGGAGATCTATTCGATGTAATCTTCTTTTTGCGGTGTGTTTGTTGAGACCGATGAATTGTGGATTTATGATCAAGATTATCTATGAGCAATATTTGAATCTTTTCTGAATTCTTTTATGTATGATCGAGTTATCTTTGCAAGTCTCTTCGAATTATCCGTTTGGTTTGGCCAACTAGATTGGTAGTTCTTGCAAAGTGCAGAGCTATATAAATCCCAAGTTACTCAAGAATAGAGCTATGCTCCTCGGCAACGGTGCCAGAAAATAGTCTTGATAACCCACAAGTATAGGGGATTGCAACAGTTTTCGAGGGTAGAGTATTCAACCAAAATTTATTGATTCAACACAAAGGAAGCCAAAGAATATTCTCAAGTATTAGCAGTTGAGTTGTTAATTCAACCACACCTGGATAACTTAGTATATGCAGCAAAGTATTTAGTAGCAAAGTAATATGGAAGTAACGGTAACGATAGCAAAACTAATATTTTTCGGTTTTTGTAGTGATTGGAGCAGTAGCAACGAAAAAGTAAATAAGCGAAGAACAATATGTAACGGTAACGTAGGCATTCAATCGGTGATGGAGAATTATCCGGATGCGATTATTCATGCAAAAGTTATAACATAGGGTGACATAGAACTAGCTCCAATTCATCAATGTAATGTAGGCATGTATTCCGAATATAGTCATACGTGCTTATGGAAAAGAACTTGCATGACATCTTTTGTCCTACCCTCCCGTGGTAGCGGGGTCCTAGCGGAAACTAAGGGATATTAAGGCCTCCTTTTAATAGAGTATCGGACCAAAGCATTAACACATAGTGAATACATGAACTCCTCAAACTATGGTCATCACCGGGAGTGGTCCCGATTATTGTCACTTCGGGGTTGCCGGATCATAACACATAGTAGGTGACTATAGACTTGCAAGATAGGATCAAGAACTCACATATATTCATGAAAACATAATAGGTTCAGATCTGAAATCATGGCACTCGGGCACTAGTGACAAGCATTAAGCATAGCAAAGTCATATCAACATCAATCTGAGAACATAGTGGATACTAGGGATCAAACCCTAACAAATCTAACTCGATTGCATGATAAATCTCATCCAACCCATCACCGTCCAACAAGCCTATGATGGAATTACTCACGCATGGCGGTGAGCATCATCAAATTGGTGATGGAGGATGGTTGATGATGACGATGGCGACAGATTCCCCTCTCTGGAGCCCCGAACGGACTCCAGATCCCTCCCGATAGATATTTGGGCTTGGCGGCGGCTCCGTATCGTAAAACGTGATGAATCCTTCTCTCTGATTTTTTCTCCCCGAACACGAATATATAGAGTTGGAGTTGAGGTCGGTGGAGCTCCAGGGGGCCCATGAGGGAGGGGGCGTGCCTAGTGGGGCAGGCGCGCCTCCCACCCTCGTGGACAGGGTGTGGGCCCCCTGGCCTTGATTCTTTCGCCAATATTTTTTATTATTTCCAAAAATAATATCCGTGAAGTTTCAGGTCATTCCGAGAACTTTTGTTTCTGCACAAAAATAACACCATGGCAATTCTGCTGAAAACAACGTCAGTCCGGGTTAGTTCCATTCAAATCATGCAAGTTAGAGTCCAAAACAAGGGCAAAAGTGTTTGGAAAAGTAGATACGTTGGAGACGTATCAATTAGCTAGCAGTTGTTCTATCCTACCCAAAGGAATTTCATATTCAATATTTTCAGTAGGTGTAGTAGGTTGAGGAGTAGCTACCTGTGGTTCCGGTCGAGGTAAAGATACCCCGAACAAACCCCTCAAAGGATTGTTTTCCATATTAACAAGTGATAATAAATTTCAGCACACTATATAAATGTTTCCTTACCAAATTCCACTTACCAAGGCGCTTCACTCCTCGGCAACGGCGCCAGAAAATATCTGTCGGGTGGTAGGTGCGACATATGCCAACGGGTGGCTTATCATTGTGTGAGCCAATAAGACGTCGCCGGTGCCTGGAAATGGGATGAGGCGAAGACATGCACGCCGGCAAATCTTACCCAACTTCGCGGCTCTCTGTGGAGATAACACCCCTATTGCTGCTCTGCGGGGTCTCCGCATGATCACTAGATGAACAAGTGGCTACAAGAGGCTCCTTGAGCTGTTCGGTGAGAGGAAGGAGAAGGGCTAGGCTAGCTCTGCTCTTCTCTTATGTGGTGTCTAAAACTCTCTGGGATCAACCCTTTGCATGGGTGCCCTGGGGGGTTTATATAGGCCTACCCCCCAGGGGTACAATGGTAATCCGGTTGGGCGCGGGCCCTAGCCGTCAGTGTCACGCCACGGCTTCTCCGCTGCCACCGGGCCCGCCGACTGGTGGGTCCCGCCGGCTGCCGGCTTCCTGGTCGACAAGCTAGCCTCACAGCTGAGGGCCTGGTCGGGGGCTGGTTACTGTAGCCTCAATCCTGATGACGAGGGCTTTGTCGGGGCGATCACTGTAGCCTCACCTCGTCTTGTCTCCTTAATGAGGCGCCTCCTTCGAGGGGGGTTAAGCTGGCTATGGGAAGCCGGCCATATCTCAGGCCGACTGGGGGAGGCCGAGCCGCCTTCAGGCATCTCTCTGACCGGAGGGGCCCACCGCCTGTGGGTCGTACTGACAACCCGTCGTGGGTGACGTCATGGTCAACATGGCAACAGTGTCGCGCCGGACGGGTGATGGCCGCCCCGTACGGCGCATGGTGGCCATGCGCGCTCCGGGATGCGGGGGTGGCAGGCTTCACTATAGCCATGCCCCGTCTCATCACCGTTATGCGGGCGCAGATTCTGGTGGTGCGACCTTGGCCTCTTGCCGGGGGGCCGGCTTCTTGGAGTCGGCCTTCTCGTGGCCGGCTCCGCGGAGTCGGCCCTCTGGCAGCGGGCTCCTTGGGAGCCGTCCCTCTGGTGGCCTTCTCCCTGGAGGTTTTAGGGCTGGGCCGCCTCCTGACAGCCGGCCTGATAGTCAGCCGGCCGGGGGAAGGCGGCCCCGCATCTTGGATGTTGGAGGGCTTGATTGGCTTATAATTTTTTTAGAGGTTCCAGGGGGAGCCGGCTAGGCTACCCGTGGTCATTTACTCCGACAGTAGTCCCCGAAGCTGGTTCAGCTTCGAGGCTAAAAGGAGGACGAGAAGCTCGATCAGCTTCCTATCCTGAGGGGCTGGCAGCTAGGAGCCGGCTTTGAGCGGGTACGCCGTCTTCGAGAAGTTCTGCAGCCCGATGGTGAGAACGCGAGCCGAATCGCGCGTTGACCGCGCGCCACCCCGCGCGCCACATGGCTAAAAAAGGCCTGCCAGCCCACGCGCGCGACGGGACGTCGCCGCAGGCTGGGGCCCGCCATACCTAGGCCTCGGCCCATGTGCGGATCCTCTGTGGCCCGAACGGACCGCTCGCCTTCTCGCAGCGGTTTCAGCACGCCTTTAGGGCGCAATAATCGCGGGACGTGGGGGGGGGGGTGGGCGCAATTAATCCCACGTTCCCCCACGCCTCGCCTCTCGGCTCCGCCGAACGAGCGTATAAGTAGGGCGAGGAGGGGGAGCGGCAGACGCTCGCACGCTCGCCCTTGCTCCACCCTTCCTTCTACCTCCTTCTCCTCTCTTTCGCCGCCGCAGCGCCCTCACCGCCGCGCCGTTCCGCCGTCGACCTTCTTGGTTTGTCGCGGCCCCGCCGCAGCGTGGCTGCGCTCTCCATCGCCGCGCCTCACTCGCTTCCTCTCGCTCCCATGGCGCTATCTAGCTCGTGGGATGGCTCCAACGTCCACGAGGTCCACATTGATTGGCTTCGCAAGACGTGGCAATTGCCGGGCGAGGGCTACGTGAAGACCCGCATCGCGCCGGAGGCGGAGGTTTCGCCGGCGGCGGAGGAGGGCGAGCGGGTCATCTTCCGCTCGCACTGCCTGTGCGGCCTCGGCCTGTCGGCGAGCGGGTTCTTCCGCTCCTTCCTCGAGTTCTACCGCCTCCAGCCGCATCATCTCACCCCCAACACGGTGATGCTGTTGTCGGCCTTCGTCACTCTGTGCGAGGGTTTTCCTGGCGTCCTCCCCACCCTTGAGCTCTTTGGGAAGTTCTTCCAGTGCAAGCTCGGCACCGTCTTCGCGGGTGTGCCCGCCCCCTGTGGCGCCTTCATCGCCATGCGGAGGTCAGCCGACAACAACCCTTTTCCGCCTATCCCGCTGCTCCAGTCGATGAAGCTCTGGCAGCAATCATACTTCTACGTGAAGAACGTCGCCCCGCAAGGCGACTTCGTCAATCTGCCGGCTGGGAGGCAGCCGTCTTGGTCCTACCGAGCCAGGTCACTCTCTCTGGCTGGGAACGCTGCCGCACCCGGCTCCGGGTGATGGTCCAATCGGAGGGCTTGGTCGGGGCCGACCTGGTCGCCGCCTTCGTGGAGCGCTGGGTGCTCCCGCTCCAAGGCTGCTTCGACCCATGCGGGCTGAGCACCAAGGAGATGCCTCGTGACGAGGTGTCTTACATGGTGAACTACATCTCAACCTGCAAGCTCACCGAGGAGTGGCAGAATGGCAAGGCGTCGTATTCTCGGGCTGATCACCCGCCTATGGTGAGTTTTCCTTCTTTTCTTCTTCTTTTGTTGCCGGGTTCGTGGCGGCCGACTTTTGACTAGCCGGCTTGTCTTTGAGTAGAACCCCCTTCTTCGACCGGCGGCCGGGGCCGCAGGGCCGGAGCGCCAGTTCATGGCCGACCGTACGGTGGACGACCCCGACGACCCAGATCTGGGGGTGGCCGCCATGGACGACGCCATAGTTGGAGTTGGCGGAGAGGCAGGCGGCCCCGAGCTCGCGACCGGCTTCGGGGACTGGCCGGACGATGATGAAGCCGAGGCCATCCCGCGCCGCCAGTCGGCAGGCGATCGCCAAAGGCGCAGGACCTTCTGCCGAGCCAGTTGCCCGGGGTGGCGCGCAAAAACGTGGGCCGGGCCGGGCCTCTTCGGCAGCCGGCCGAAAAAACCCAATGGTTCCACGGCGGCGACCAAGCGGGACGAGGCGGCCGCGAAAGCGGCCCGCTTCCACAAGGTGGTGAAACAGCCACATGCGGTCTCGGCGTAAGTGTTGAATATCTCGTGCTTTTTCATTGTCTTCTTGGGTTGAGGCTCTTCTGAGCCTTCTTCTTGATTTGCCGATCAGAGCGCCGCTTTCCCTCGAACGAGTTTCTGCCGCCTCCATAGTCGGACCGACGGGAGGGTCCTCGAGCTCCCGCCGCGTGGGTCCCCGCGCTGACCTCATGGAGGCAACGGAGCGAAACGCGCGGGAGGCGCGGGAGGAGCGGGAAGCGGAGGAGCGGAGGGCTTCCCAGGAGGCGAATGAGAAGTCGGCCGAAGCGCAAGCCGACGCGGCGGCCAAGGCTCAGGCGGAGGCCGCGGCCGCGGAGAGGGAGGTGGAGGCTCTGCGCAATCAGCCTCCGCAGCTCGTCGTTCCCCTCCGCGCCGTGGCTCCCAACATCCCCGTACCCCCGTCGGAGGAAGCCGACCGCGACCGGCTGTTGATGGAGAGGAGGGAAGACGACGTGATCATCCTGGAGGAGGAGCCACGGTCGGCGCCGACTGGAACGGGCCTAGGCGGCCGATCTGCTGCGGCGCATAAGCGGCCGGCTGGGGGCGAGTCGGCGGCGGGGGCAGATCTTGTGGTGCAGTCGCCACCTCTCCTCCACGCGGGAGAGGCGCCCTCGGCGCCGGAGCCGCAGAGGGCCACGGGTGCCAGCTCGACGGCGCTGGATCTGGAGGCGGCCAGCGCCAGCACGTCCGATTGGACGCCCAGCGGTGGAACGAACGAGCTGAACATGGCGGCGCAGGAGGTCCGTCGCCGGCTTCAGTCCCAGGCCGCCTCACTGCAACGGTACACCCAGGAGTTTCTCACGATGCGTGCGGTCATCCGGGTGAGAATTCTAGCTTTGGTCAATTTCTTTCTTGATTTCTTCCGTGGGGGCGCGTCAGCGCACCCACTGGGTGTAGTCCCCGAGTTCGAAGTCGGCTGCTGAGCAGGCGGCTTGGAACTTCCAGTAGGCCTTGGCTGCTATTTTATTCTTATCCGCACTCCGTCCGATTTTCAGGAGTATCATAACCTCCGCGCAGCTGCCTTCAACTCCCAGGCCCAGGAGCTGAGCCAGAAGGCCGCCGACCTGACTAATAGTCGGAGTGAGTGCCTTGTTTATTTTATCTCACGTGGGGGCGCGTCAGCGCACCCACTGGGTGTAGTCCCCGAGATTCAGGCCAACTGCTGAGCAGTCGGGTCGGATCTTCCTGATGACTTCTTGCTTATTGCTTTTTCCTTTTTCTCCACGCTTGCAGAGGCCAACGCCGACTTGAGGGAGCAGCTAGGCGGGGCCCAGACCGCCCTTCGTGCCAAGGAGGCTGAGTGCAGCGCCTTGGCCCAGGAATGTGACCGCCTGGCCAAGAGACTAGCCGACCAGGAGGAGAGCCATAAGGCGGCCCTGAAGAAGGTGCAGGACAGCGAGGCCGCCCTCAAAGCCGAGTTCGAGACCGAGGCGGCGGGATGGGCCCAGGCGAAGCAAGCGCTGAGCGAGGGTTATGGACGGGTTGAGGATCTGATCGACGGTAAGCCGCCTTCCTTCTCGCCCCTTTGCTTCTTGTTTATCTTCTGACTCTGCGCTGCTTCTTTGTTCTTCGTGCAGATTACTTGCCCTGTCACTCCATCGCCGCCAGCCAAGCCATCGAGGCCCACCGTGAGGCGCGCTGGCAGGCAGGGGTTGAGATCGCGCTAGATGCCAGCCGGACGCTTGAGGAGCATCTTCTGGCGATCCAGTCCCTACTGCAACCGGCTCACCGCATGCTTCGCCGCCTTCAGCGTGCCAGGGCGCAAGTGCTGACCGCCCTCTGGCCCGGCGAGGCTATTCCCCGTACCCCCAGTCGGACTGCCGACTGGCTGGAGGTTGCGCTTGGCCGCTTTGAGGCCTGGAAGGCTTCCGTTGCTCAGTCCGGCGCCAGGCGGGCGCTGGAGTTCGTCCGAGCCTGGTATCCTAGGCTGAACTTAGGCCAGCTGAGCACCTGGCGGCAGGAGGCCGACGATGAGCTGGTGGCGGTGCGGGAGGCTATCATCCAGCGCGCCTCGGCTATCGCCGAATATACCGACACCAGCATTTTTGCTCCTGAGGTGAATGACAACGGCGTCGCCCAGCCGGAGGAGTGGTTCGGGCTGAACCCGGCGAAAGGTGAGGACTCGGCGGAGGAGATCGCTTCCAGCGACGAAGGCGAAGACGAAGAAGGGGAGGGCGGCGAAGACGTCGTGCCCGACGGCGAAGCGACCAGCCAGCTTCAGCCTGATCGTGCCTCCAGCAACGAGGCGCGCGCGAGCGCGCCGCCTGCCAGAGGTGATGATCAGGCCGAGACCCGCCATCCGGCCACTCCTCCGGCCAGCACTGCCGCCTCCTCCGGCCTTCCCGACTCGCCCATCGCTCCCTTGGCCTGATCTTCCGTTCTTGCTTTCCTGCTGTTACTCTTTGGACAACTTTTTATTAAATTCGCGCAGTTCCACCCACGGGGGGTGTATTCAAACTATGTTGAATGCCGGCCTTTCGAAGGCTTTTGTGTAAATATAATCATGCATGTGTTTGGCTTCCATTCGTATTTGCTTTTTATCCTTAGGCTAATTCCTTTGCCGCCTTTCCTTTGTCGCCGCCTTCCCAGCCGAACAGCTGCCCTACAGTCTATGGCTGGGGAGGAGCTTGGCCATTTTTGGGAAGACAAGTACTTGAGCTTTCTTATATTGTGGCAAGGTGAATGGGAAGCCGGCCTGCCGGCTACTCTGGTAGCCGGTCGGCGATGGGACGAAGCTGGCTTTTGTTATACAAGTTCGTTAGTCCTTAGCCGTTTTTCGTGTGGGCATCCTTTCCTGCCTTTGACTCTTGCCAGCCGGACAGTCGGTTCTTCGAGCTGCGACTTTCGACAAGAGAGGGCTTGGGTGCCGGCACACTACTTGTCTGACTGCAGGTGGAACTTGAATATAACTTAAGGTGGCAAGTCCCCGGGCCGACTGGTTGGACCCGGTGCCGGACGAGAATAAAGAATGTAGTGACATAATCATAAGCATGATAGTCCTCATTCATAGATAAAAGATGGCAGTCCCCGAGTGCTCCTCGGGGGGGCTATTGTGTCATACATAGTACAAAAGGTAGCGTGATACATACTGCATTTTGACTGTAAAATCTTCGGAGGAGGTTGGCGTTCCATGGTCGCTCCGACTCCTTGCCGGAATCATCTCTCTTTCGTGCCTTCGGCTTCTGTGCGTCGATCAGGTAGTAGGAGTCGTTTCCTAATGCTCTACTGATAACGAAGGGGCCTTCCCAAGGGTCCGAGAGCTTGTGCTGGCGGGCTGTTCGCTGGATCAGCCGGAGCACAAGGTCACCCTCTTGGGAGGATTTAGGCTTGACCTTCCGGCTGTGGTAGCGGTGCAAACCCTGCTGGTAGATGGCGGACCGGCTGAGGGCTAACAGCCGGCTTTCTTTCAGCAGGTCGACACCGTCTTCTCGTGCTTCTTTGGCCTCTGCTTTCGTGTACATGGTCACCCGAGGCGAGTCGAACTTGATGTCAGTTGGGATGACAGCCTCGGCACCATATACAAGGAAGAAAGGGGTGAAGCCGGTTGACTTGTTCGGGGTAGTGCGCAGACTCCAGAGGACGGTCGGCAGCTCGTCGAGCCAACAGCCGGCTGAACGCTCCAGTGGCACGACCAGTCGGGGCTTAATGCCAGAAAGGATGAGGCCGTTGGCTCGCTTGACTTGGCCATTTGACTGTGGATGAGCAACGGACGCTAGGTCCAGTCGGATGCCCTGCGTCGCGCAGAAACACGCCAATGCTCCCTTGGCGAAATTCGTGCCGTTGTCGGTGATGATGATGTGTGGCACGCCGTACCGAGTTGTAATATCTATGATTAATGTCACGGCAGTCGGCCCATTCAGCTTCTTAATCGGCTTCGCTTCAATCCACTTTGTAAATTTATCCACGGTGACGAGCAGATGTGTCATGCCGCCGCGCGCCGTCTTGAACGGGCCCACCATGTCCAGTCCCCAGACGGCAAAAGGCCAGGTGAGGGGAATGGTCTTGAGTGCCGAAGCCGGCAGGTGTTGCTTGGAGCTGAAGACTTGGCACCCTTTGCAATGTTTGACAAACTCCTTGGCATCGTCCAAAGCAGTCGGCCAATAGAATCCATGGCGGAAAGCTTTGGCAACAAGTGATCTTGAGGCTGCGTGGTGGCCGCATTCGCCTTGGTGAATGTCCTTGAGGATTGCTATGCCCTTCTCTGGCTCAACGCAGTGCTGGAAGACTCCAGTGACACTGCGTCTGATCAGTTCTTTGTTAACAATTGTGTATGCTCCGGCTCGGCGTTGGACTTGTCTTGCCGCGATCTCGTCTGCCGGCAGTTCTCTGTTTACCAGGAAGTTGAGGATGGGCTGGGCCCATGATGGAGCTGTGACTTCTTCTATGGCCAACACGGCTACTGCAACTAGGGCGGGTGGGCTGGGTGGTGAAGAGCCGGAGTCCGCCCCCGCCTGTGGTGTTGATGCAGTCCCCGGGCCGACTACCGTAGTCCCCGGGCCGGGTGCGACTATGGCAGTCCTCGAGCCGCCTGCTTGGCTCCCCAAGCCGGATCCGGCTGCGTCGGGGCTAAGCGGCACGAAAATGGAATCGGATTCTGGAGATAGCTTGAAGCTTGAGGAGGCGTTGGAGAGAGACACCGGTTGGTATAGCTTGTCAAGTGGAGCCTATTCGTGCCAGGGCATCTGCTTGCTCGTTGTCGGCCCGTGGCACGTGGAGGAACTCGCATCCTTCAAAATACCCACTGATTTGCTGAACGAGGAAGAGGTAGCTTGCCATGTTTGCGTCCTTGGCGTCCCAGTCGCCAGATGATTGCTGGACTACCAAATCCGAGTCGCCATAGCACAGGATCCGGCGGATGCCGAGCTCTTTGGCTAGCCGGAGCCCGTGTATGAGCGCCTCGTACTCGGCCACATTGTTGGAGGCGGCAAAATGAATTTGGAATGTGTATCTGAGTTTGTCGCCTTTGGGAGAGGTGAGGATGATGCCGGGTCCCAAGCCGGTGCGCATCTTGGACCCATCGAAGTGCATCCGCCAATGAGTGGAGTCGGGAGCCGGGGGCAGGTACTGGGTCTCGGCCCAGTCTACAAGGAAGTCGGCCAATGCTTGGGACTTGATGGCGGTGCAAGGCTGGTACAAGATCGTGTAAGGGGCCAGCTCAATGGCCCATTTTGCCACCCGGCCGGACGCATCCCGGTTGCCTATGATCTCGGCGAGCGGGGCGGTGCATACGACCGTGATGGGGTGCTCCTGAAAGTACGGCTTGAGCTTCTTGGCGTCGAAGTACACACCATAACACATCTTCTGGTAGTGCGGGTAGTTCTTCTTCGAGGTAGTACTTCGCTTAAATAATACACCGGCCTCTGGACTGGCTGAGCTCGGCCTTCTTCTGGGCGCTGGACCACGATGACGGTGCTGACCACACGGCTGGTGGCGGCAATGTAAAGGAGCATGGGCTCTTTCTCAGTCAGCGCCACCAAGACAGGCGGCGTGGCCAGCATCTTCTTTAGCTAGTGGAAAGCTTAGTCGGCTTGGTCGTTCCACTAGAAGTGAGTGGTTCTCTTCATGAGTCGGTAGAGGGGGAGAGCCTTTTCTCCAAGCCGGCTGATAAAGTGGTTCAGGGAGGCCAGGCACCCGGTAAACTTCTGGATGTCTCGCAGCTTGGTGGGAATCTCCATTCTCTCAATGGCTTTGATCTTTACTGGGTTGCATTCAATGCCGCGTTCGGAGACCAGGAAACCTAGAAGTTGGCCGGCTGGTACTCCGAACACGCATTTCTCTAGGTTGAGCTTGATCTAAAATCGGCATAGGTTCTCAAACGTTTCCTTGAGGTCTTCTAGCAAAGTGCCACACTTCTCTGTCTTCAGCACGATATCGTCTACATAGACGTGGGCATTTCTGCCGAGTTGCTTGAGGAGGCATTTCTGCATGCAACGCTGAAAAGTGGCACCGGCATTTCTCAAGCCGAATGTCATAGTCAGGTAGCAGAAAGCTCCGAATGGCGTGATGAAAGCGGTCTTCAGGCGGCCAGCTGGGTCCAACTTTATCTGGTGGTAGCCCGATGAGGCATCCAAGAAACTCAGCAGCTCGCATCCGGCTGTGGAGTCTATCACTTGATCAATCCTTGGCAGGGCGAAAGGATCTTTGGGGAAGGCTTTGTTGAGGCTTGTGTAGTCTATACACATGCGCCACTTGTTATTCTTCTTCAGCACGAGGACCGGGTTGGCAAGCCATTCCGGAAAGAACACCTCCATTATGAAGCCGGCTGCCAGAAGCTGGGCTATCTCTTCGCCTACAATCCCTCTCTTCTCTTCCGACAGTCGGCGGACGGGCTGCTTGACTGGTTTTGCATCTTCTCGCACGTGTAGCTTGTGCTCGGCGAATTCCTTAGAAACACCTGGCATGTCCTTGGGGGACCATGCAAAGATGTCTCGATTCTCACGGAGGAAATCAACGAGCTCGCCTTCCTATTTGCTGTTCAGGTTTGCCCCAATGATAGCAAACCTATCTGGGTGCTCCGGGTCCAGAGGTATCTTCTTCGTTTCCTTGGCCGACTGGAAAGAACCTTGGGCATCACATTCCTTGGGGTCGGGGGACAGGGCTGGCTGCTTGCCGGCCATGGCCACGACTCGGTGCAACATCTTCTTTTCTTCAGCGATCACAAGGGACTCGGCCAGCCGGCTGCTGGCTGCAGCGCACTAGGAGGATTTCTTGTAATCGCCGGCTATGGTGATGATGCCCTTGGTACTCGGCATCTTCATCTTGAGGTAGGCGTAGTGGGGTACAGCCATGAACTTGGCCAGAGCAGGTCGCCCAAGCTGTGCATGATAGGGGCTCTCAAGGTCCACCACTGTCACGCCCAAGATGCGACCCTATCCTAAAGGAACTCGAAGGTCCCACCAAGGATAGAAGCGCATCTTGAAGACGCTTTTGCAAGGTGGATATCATTACATCAACATTACATAATACATAGGGATACATACATAAGGCACAAATGCCACAAGAATACATCAACATCATATACAAGATCAACATCCGACTACGGATGAAACATAAACAGAAGCTCAAACGACATCCACCCTGCTAGCCCAGGCTGCCGACCGAACCTATCCCCGATCAAGAAGAAGCGTAAGAAGGACTCCAATACAAGCAAGCATCGCTCTCACGCCATGATCATCACATAACCTGTACCAAGAATCGGTGTTGTAGTAATCAGAGCCACGAGGACTCAGCAATCCCATTACCATGGGTATCAAGACTAGCAAAGCTTAAAGGGAATGGAAGGGGTAAAGTGGTGAGGTTGCAGCAGCGACTAAGCATATATGGTGGCTAACCAAGGCAAAATGAGAGCGAGAAGAGAAACAAAGGAACGGTCGCCAACTAGTAATGATCAAGAAGTGATCCTGAACTCCTACTTACGTCAAACATAACCCAGAAACCGTGTTCTCCTCTCGATCAACCCCGAAAAGAGACACTCACGGTTACGCACACGGTTGGTGTATTTTAGAAGAGTTTGCTTCAAGTTTACTACAACCGGATATTAACAAATTCCCATCTGCCACATAACCGCGGGCACGGCTCGAAGTTTATACCCTGCAGGGTGTCCCAACTTAGCCCATGATAAGCTCTCGCGATCAACGAAGGATATTCTTCTCCCGGAAGACCCGATCAGTCTCGAATCCGGCTACAAGACATTTCGACAGCAATAAAACAAGACCAGCAAGACCGCCTGATGCGCCGACAATCCCGATAGGAGCTGCACATATCTCGCTCTCGTGGCAACACCGGATGAGACAGGCTACGAGTAAAACCAAGCCTCAAGTTTCCCTGGTGGTGGTCCAAGAAGTGCTTTGGTTCGAACCAGCACTTAGAGAAGCACCGCCCGGGGGCTAAATAAGATGACCCTTGGGCTCCGAAACCCAAGGGAAAAGGGCTGGTGAGGCAAATGGTAAAACCAATGTTGGGCCTTGCTGGAGGAGTCTTATTCAAAGCGAACTGTCAAGGGGGTCCCATAAATCACCCGACCGCGTTAGGGACGCAAAATCCGGGAACATAATACCGATATGACGGAAACTAGGGCGGCAAGAGTGGAACAAAACACCAGGCATAAGGCCGAGCCTTCCACCCTTTACCAAGTATATAGATGCATTAATTAAATAAGATATATTGTGATATCCCAACAAGTAAACATGTTCCAACAAGGAACAACATCTCCAGGTTCCAACAAGGAACAAACTTCATCTTCACCTGCAACTAACAACGCTATAAGAGGGGCTGAGCAAAGCGGTAACATAGCCAAACAACGGTTTGCTAGGAAGGGTGCAAAAGGTTAGAGGCTGACATGGCAATTTGGGAGGCTTGAGGAACAAGTGATAGGTAGCGTAGCATAGCGATAGAACGAAACAACTAGCATAGCAATGATAGTAGTGAGATCCAGGGTAGCGGTCATCTTGCCTGAAATCCCGCTAGGAAGAATAACGAGTCCATGAAGAAGATGAAGCCACGAAGACGAACCAAGCGTAGACGAACGAATCCTCACGATCGCAACGAAACAGGAACTAAGAAGAAGAAGCACACAACATAGGTAAACACACCACACATGAGCAAGGCATGATGCACAACAAACATGATGCACGACAAGGTTACATGAAGCTACTCATGGCAAGAGATGATGCAAACAAGAGCAACACATCAAGGCAAGTTAAATGAGGCCGGGAACAACATAGAACAATTCCGGTAAGTCCTCATATGCATATTTCGAAATTGGTCCAGATCTGAATAACTTTATGTTCAAGTTGTTAAACAGCAAGTTAAGATGCACCACGATGATCTACACGAAATTCTAGTCAAGTTACATATAAAGTTCATTAGATTTGGAGCTACGGCCTAGAAGATATAAGCAAAACAAGATAAACATGGCATTGATGCAAAATGCATACAAACATCAAGCAACACCTCAAAACAAGGATGTAACATGATAATATGAAGCTACATGCAAAATCAAGCAAGTTTCATATAGATCACACCCAAAACGGAGCAACGGTTCAACACATACACCCTATACAAGGCATAACAATCTGTCCATAACAGCAAGTAGGCATATTGCAAGCACTAAAACAACATGCTACAGTACCATAATATTAAAAAAAAGGCATGGGCATGATGTACAGGTAGAGCATGACAAAACATGAACACTGAGCTATCTCCAGAAATCACTAGAACATGCTCAAAATGACATGGCAAAATTGCAAATAATAACAGTTTCAGACTTAGCAGAAAATAACATCAGGTTGCAATGTTTAGAGCTATCAAACAACATGCTACAGGAACTTATCATGGCAAACAAAGGCATGGCATGAATCTACTAAATGCATAGAACCAAAGTCCTTTACTGACCATGAGCCAAAAAGGATCAGAAGATATGATGGCACCCATGTAAACATGGCAAGTTATATTACAGATTCATACATGGCAGGAACAACAATAAGTAGGCATGTTGGTGAGCTTGAATCACTCACCACAGAGCAATACATGGAATAGCAAGACAACCAACAATAAGAATACATGACATAGAATCTATACATGGCAAGAACAACATCATAGCATACACGGATCAACTACAACAACCTTGGAAAAATTGAATAACATGTAAACAACCTGCCAGGAAACATTTTATAGCAAAAGTAGAGCTTGATTGACTCAAGCTATGGCACTCCATAATTGCAAACAAGGGCATGGATGGATAGAGAATAACCATATGTTCAAACCATCCTTACTGAAGTATCTCAAAATAAGCATGGAACTCTCGGTAGCATCAAGTTTACATGGCATAAAAATATCGCAGCATAGGCTGAAATCAGCAACATCAGGAAGCCTAGTTTGCATGCTTGTGCTAGTCACCACATATATCACAAAAATACATGGCATACACCCCTGTAAAGATGGCATGACATATTACAAAACACATGTAGGGCTCAAGTTCATAGGGTGCACACATCAATCATGGCAAAAATGACAAAAGTGCATGTTCTGATAAGAATCTGAAACCAACATCACATAGCCCTCTTCTAACAGCATTTAGGGCATCAAGATGAGCTCAAATGAAAATGATGCAATCAGATGAAATGATGTACTCGTCTAGACGAACAATTTGACATATTACACGCACGAAACGGAGTTACATGCACAGAGTTATAGCATGATGAATATGGCATGAAAATATCAAAATACTCGGGACTTAGGGAAAAACAGAGGGGGAGGAAAGTCAACCGTCGGCATGGATATCGAGGATGGCCGGGATCTCGCCGGATCGGGGGCGCCGTCGACCGGAGAAGAGGGAGATGGCGGGGACGAGGCGGCAGCGACCGGCGGCGGGGCGGATCGGGGCGGGAGGCCGGATCCGCGGAGGAGCGCCAGCGGGACGGGCGGCGCGCCGGGCGGCGCGCGCCGCTGACGGCGGCAGCCGGGCGTGGCCGGACGCCAGCGAGAGGAGCGAGGCCGGGCGAGGCGGCGGGAGGCGCCAGCGGGAAGGCGCGGGCGGCTGGGCACTGGCGTCATTGGCGCTGCAAGGGCGGCGGCGCGCCTGGCCGGGAGGCCTCTGCTGGTTTAGGCGAAGCGCGGCGGCGGCGGTGGCGGTGTGCCACGTGGCGCCCGGGAGTGGTGCGGAGGCGGCAGCTGGGTGTCCGGCGGGCGGGCGGACACGTCCGGCGCGGAGAGGAGAAATTTTAGGGTTTCGTCTGCGGGATTTCGGGGAGGAAGACATATATATATATATATAGGTAGAGGGAGCTAGGAGAGTCCAAATGGAGCACGGTTTTCTCCCACACGATCGTGATCGAACGACCGAGAGCATGGAAGGGAGTTTGCTGGGTTTTGGGCCACTTTGAAGGGGGTGTTGGGCTGCACCCAAAAGAGGCCTTTGCGGTTACCCGGTTAACCGTTGGAGTATCAAACGACCTCCAAATGATCTGAAACTTGACAGGCGGTCTACCGGTGCTATACCAAGGCCACTTGACAAACCTCGGGCCATTCCGAGACCGTTTAACACCCGCACACGAAAAGAGAACAAAAGGGGGCACCGGGAGACATAGGAGTGCCGGATTGGAAAACGGATAACGGGAAAAAGGCTCGGATGCATGAGACGAACACGTATGCAAAATGAAATGCACATGATGACATGATATGAAATGCAGATGATGACATGGAAAAGTGCAACACGCAAGCAAATGACATGGCAACGACGGCGAATAACTGGCAGACACCTGGCGCATCGAATCCGGGGCATTACAACACTCCTCCACTAACAAGAGATCTCGTCCCGAGATCTTAGGACCGAGACAGAAGGGAAAAGGGATGAGGTGAAGCAAGGACTCAAGAGAAGAAACAAAGAATCGAGAGTACTCGAGAAGACGAGAGGAACGATGAGAATGACGAGAACCAAAAGCTCACGGAATCAGATAGACTGTGAAAGCACTCGTTCTAACCGGAGTGGTTAGAATGACACAAGAAACGAATAAGACTGAAAGGATTTAGGCAGCACACCGGCGAAAACATGGAGGAATAGAACTTGAACTTGAGAGGATGGAATGATACTTGATGAAGACATGACACAAAACCTCCGGAAAGAATTGAAAATTTTGAATGAAAAGAACGGATAAGAATATGACAACTTGTGCCACGAATGAAATTGAAAGCATCTTTATAAGGAAGGTATAAACGGAGTTGCTGAGATAATCAACAACGAAAAGAATATGCTTGTTGTGGACTTATAGGTAACATCTCAAAATCATAAGGTGATAACCGACCACAAACGGAAATAATTGGATAGCTGAGAAGAACAAAGAAATGCAAAACTCCACTTTAGAAGAATACGGAGAATTAATTGCACCTCGAGAAGCAAGAAGGAAAAATACTTGAGCTCCTTCGATAAGGATCTTGATGAACACTTGAGAAATGAATTAAATCATGAAGAACCACCGTGAAGAACTCCGGTAACAAAAGGATGATGAGATAGAAATGAAGGATGAAAGAATAAGACGAGCCTTGCGGTGACTTAGATGGAGGTTCCGACGAGATGGCCGAGGAAATTTGAACTCCGGAAAAGAAAAGATGAAAACACTTGGAACTAGAATTTATTCATCAAGAACAAACTCCGAACGAAGGGATTAGACACTTCGAGGAAATAAGAATAAGATTTATTGTATGCTTATCCTTCATCAAATTAAATTGATGATAAGAAGTGGATTTTACATACTACTTATTCTTCTTGAAAATGATTAAGGGAAATATGGCGCAAAACTTGAGAATGTCTTCATGAACCACCGGTAGAATTGAAAAGAATGAATGAATTAAAATGATAATCAAGGAAAAAGAATCTTCCATGAACCACCGTAAGAATTTGGAAATGACTGATGAAAGAGAATGAATCACCGGGAAGAATTAGAAGAGCCAATATACTCGAGGGGATGTAGATGCAAAAGAGCGAAGAGATCATGAGTTGAATAAAGAACACTTGAACGAAGCACCGGGATATTATTGAGACGAATGAAGGGGCACGAATATAGAATAATTGGAGAACGAATTTAAAAAAAACTTAGAATGGAGAGATATTCCGAAACGATGGCCTCCGGATGATCGGAACAGAAAAGCAACTCCTGAAATACTCCGGATGGGTAAGAAAAGAATCTCTAACGAACGGAATAATTCGAGAGGATAGCATGAAGTTAGAACCACGAATCTTCGGGAGAACGGGCAAGATTTAGAAGAAAAAAAAACTCTTCTTCAATCTTCAAATGATGACGAGAATCACCACCAAAATTACTGAGGTACTCCGGAAGAATAAAAAGCAGAGAGGTTGAGCCAACAATGAAAAGAATTTGAAAGCGATCTTGGAAAAGCATCTGACTGATGAAACCATACTTACGTCAGACTTGAAAAGAAATAGGGATGGCTCCGGAATAATTAGGAGAGTCAGGTAAGATCCTGGAAAAGACCTGTGGGTTAGGGCCCACTGAATAGATAACACCGTTGGAAAGGGGTGATGAAGAGATAGATGATGCACCGGAACAATTGAAATATTTGAATGAGGTGACAACCTCGAACTGATTCGAACACAGGCGAATCTCCTGAGACGACTTGAACTCCGGAATGATAAACTAGCGAGAGGCGAACGAGCAAGGAAAACACTTGATCCAAGGAAAAGAATATGATTAATCCGAAAAACTTGAATTGAGTGCACCAGAAAAAGAAAAAGGGGTGAAGAATGTCGAACGAGACGAGAATTCACCGGTTGAATTAATTGAGGGAAGACTGAAGGGGTTCCGCATGAATGAAATTGATGGTCGGAAGAAACTCGAACTCCGGGAAGAAAAAGGGTGGGAGGGCGGGAAAACAAAAGCAACTTGGAAGGGGAAACCGACGAATATCTTGAAGAGAAAACACCAGTTGAAATAATTCAGGAGAGAATGCAAAGGCTTCGCAAAAGTATGAAGGATACTCGATAGCGGACTCCGGTTCCGAGAGGAAGAAGGGAGGGCGGGTGGAAAAAACAAGGACAACTTCGGACAAGGAAAAACAACGACGTCGGAGGAAGAACTGAGGATTGAACTTGGCAAAGATGAAGAGACTCGAGTCGGCTTGACGAGAAATGCACCGGATAAAAGAGCTGAGAACCAACGATCGGAAAACCAACTGCGTGATCCTAAAGAAAAAATTGAAGGGGAAGAGAAGTAATTCAAAACACCTACGTCAAGATTCCTCACCAGAGCGACGAAGGGACTGAGGAGTAAAAAGAATTCCTACTCTCCGATATAACTAGACTCGAAAACAGTTTTCTTGTAAACTCAACAACGCCAAACTACACGATCAATCAAGGGGCCCTAGGGTCGGTCGAGGCTCGATACCAACTTGTCACGCCTAAGATGCGACCCTATCCTAAAGGAACTCGAAGGTCCCACCAAGGATAGAAGCGCATCTTGAAGACGCTTTTGCAAGGTGGATATCATTACATAAACATTACATAATACATAGGGATACATACATAAGGCACAAATGCCACAAGAATACATCAACATCATATACAAGATCAATATCCGACTATGGATGAAACATAAACAGAAGCTCAAACGACATCCACCCTGCTAGCCCAGGCTGCCGACCTGGAACCTATCCCCTGATAGAAGAAGAAGCAGAAGAAGGACTCCAATACAAGCAAGCATCACTCTCACGTCATGATCATTGCATAACCTGTACCTACAACTGGTGTTGTAGTAATCTGTGAGCCACGAGGACTCAGCAATCCCATTACCATGGGTATCAAGACTAGCAAAGCTTAAAGGGAATGGAAGGGGTAAAGTGGTGAGGTTGCAGCAGCGACTAAGCATATATGGTGGCTAACCAACGCAAATGAGAGCGAGAAGAGAAACAAACGAACGGTCGCCAACTAGTAATGATCAAGAAGTGATCCTGAACTCCTACTTACGTCAAACATAACCCAGAAACCGTGTTTTCCTCTCGATCAACCCCGAAGGTGTATTTTAGAAGAGTTTGCTTCAAGTTTACTACAACCGGATATTAACAAATTCCCATCTGCCACATAACCGCGGGCACGGCTCTCGAAAGTTTATACCCTGCAGGGGTGTCCCAACTTAGCCCATGATAAGCTCTCGCGATCAACGAAGGATGTTCCTTCTCCCGGAAGACCCGATCAGTCTTGGAATCCGGCTACAAGACATTTCGACAGAATAAAACAAGACCAGCAAGACCGCCTGATGCGCCGACAATCCCGATAGGAGCTGCACATATCTCGCTCTCGTGGCAACACCGGATGAGACAGCTACGAGTAAAACCAAGCCTCGAAGTTTCCCGCAGTGGCCCATCAAGGTGCTTCGGTTCGAACCAGCACTTAGAGAAGCACTGGCCGGGGGCTAAAATAAGATGACCCTTGGGCTCCGGAAACCCAAGGGAAAAAGGGCTGGATGAGGCAAATGGTAAAACCAATGTTGGGCCTTGCTGGAGGAGTCTTATTCAAAGCGAACTGTCAAGGGGGTCCCATAAATCACCCGACCGCGTTAGGGACGCAAAATCCGGGAACATAATACCGATATGACGGAAACTAGGGCGGCAAGAGTGGAACAAAACACCAGGCATAAGGCCGAGCCTTCCACCCTTTACCAAGTATATAGATGCATTAATTAAATAAGATATATTGTGATATCCCAACAAGTAAACATGTTCCAACAAGGAACAACATCTCCAGGTTCCAACAAGGAACAAACTTCATCTTCACCTGCAACTAACAACGCTATAAGAGGGGCTGAGCAAAGCGGTAACATAGCCAAACAACAGTTTGCTAGGAAGGGTGCAAAAGGTTAGAGGCTGACATGGCAATTTGGGAGGCTTGAGGAACAAGTGATAGGTAGCGCACCATAGCGATAGAACGAAACAACTAGCATAGCAATGATAGTAGTGAGATCCAAGGTAGCGGTCATCTTGCCTGAAATCCCGCTAGGAAGAAGAACGAGTCCATGAAGAAGATGAAGCCTCGAAGACGAACCAAGCGTAGACGAACGAATCCTCACGATCGCAACGAAACAGGAACTAACAAGAAGAAGCACACAACATAGGTAAACACACCACACATGAGCAAGGCATGATGCACAACAAACATGATGCACGACAAGGTTACATGAAGCTACTCATGGCAAGAGATGATGCAAACAAGAGCAACACATCAAGGCAAGTTAAATGAGGCCGGGAACAACATAGAACAATTCCGGTAAGTCCTCATATGCATATTTCGAAATTGGTCCAGATCTGAATAACTTTATGTTCAAGTTGTTAAACAGCAAGTTAAGATGCACCACGATGATCTACACGAAATTCTAGTCAAGTTACATATAAAGTTCATTAGATTTGGAGCTACGGCCTAGAAGATATGAGCAAAACAAGATAAACATGGCATTGATGCAAAATGCATACAAACATCAAGCAACACCTCAAAACAAGGATGCAACATGATAATATGAAGCTACATGCAAAATCAAGCAAGTTTCATATAGAGCACACCCAAAACGGAGCAACGATTCAACACATACACCCTATACAAGGCATAACAATCTGTCCATAACAGCAAGTAGGCATATTGCAAGCACCAAAACAACATGCTACAGTACCACAATATGAAAACAAAAGGCATGGGCATGATGTACAGGTAGAGCATGACAAAACATGAACACTGAGCTATCTCCAGAAATCACTAGAACATGCTCAAAATGACATGGCAAGACTGCAAATAATAACAGTTTCAGACTTAGCAGAAAATAACATCAGGTTGCAATGTTTAGAGCTATCAAACAACATGCTACAGGAACTTATAATGGCAAACAAAGGCATGGCAGGAATATACTATATGCATAGAACAAAAGTCCTTTACTGACCATGAGCCAAAAAGGATCAGAAGATATGATGGCACCCATGTAAACATGGCAAGTTATATTACAGATTCATACATGGCAGGAACAACAATAAGTAGGCATGTTGGTGGGCTTGAATCACTCACCACAGAGCAATACATGGCATGGCAAGGCAACCAACAGTAATAATACATGACATAGAATCTATACATGGCAAGAACAACATCATAGCTTACACGGATCAACTACAACAACCTTGGCAAAATTGAATAACATGTAAACAACCTGCCAGGAAACATTTTATAGCAAAAGTAGAGCTCGATTGACTCAAGCTATGGCACTCCATAATTGCAAACAAGGGCATGGATGGATAGAGAATAACCATATGTTCAAAACATACTTACGGAAGTATCTCACAATAAGCATGGAACTCTCGGTAGCATCAAGTTTACATGGCATAAAAATATCAGCAGAACAGGGGCTGAAATCAGCAACATCAGGAAGCCTAGTTTGCATGCTTGTGCTAGTCACTACAGAGATCACAAAAATACATGGCATACACCCCTGCAAAGATAGCATGACATATTACAAAACACATGTAGGGCTCAAGTTCATAGGGTGCACACATCAATCATGGCAAAAATGACAAAAGTGCATGTTCTGATAAGAATCTGAAACCAACATCACATAGCCCTCTTCTAACAGCATTTCGGGCATCAAGATGAGCTCAAATGAAAATGATGCAATGAGATGAAATGATGTACTCGTCGAGTCGAACAATTTGACATATTACACGCACGAAACGGAGTTACGTGCACAGAGTTATAGCATGATGAATATGGTATGAAAATATCAAAATACTCGGGACTTAGGAAAAAACAGAAGGGGGAGGAAAGTCAACCGTCGGCACGGATATCGAGGATGGCCGGGATCTTGCCAGATCGGGGGCGCCGGCGGCCGGAGAAGAGGGAGATGGCGGGGACGAGGCGGCAGCGACCGGCGGCGGGGCGGATCGGAGCCGGGAGGCCGGATCCGCGGAGGAGCGCCGACGGGACGGGCGGCACGGCCGGGCGGCGTCGCCGCCGACGGCGGCAGCCGGGCGTGGCTGGACGCCAGGCGAGAGAGCGGGCCGGCGAGGCGGCGGGAGGCGCCGGCGGAAGGCGCGGCGCGCTGGGGCACCGGCGCCGCGGATAAGGGCGGGCGGCGACCAGGCCGGGAGGGCCCTGCTGGTTTGGTCGGACAAGGCGGGCGGCGGGTGGCGGTGCCACGTGGCGGCCCGGGAGGAGTGGTCGGCGGCGGCGCGGGGTGTCCGGCGGGCTGGCGGACACGTCCGGCGCGGAGAGGAGAAATTTTAGGGTTTCGTCTGCAGGATTTCGGGGAGGAAGACATATATATAGGTAGAGGGAGCTAGGAGAGTCCAAATGGAGCACGGTTTTCGCCCACACGATCGTGATCGAACGACTGAGAGCATGGAAGGGAGTTTGCTGGGTTTTGGGCCACTTTGAAGGGGGTGTTGGGATGCACCCAAAAGAGGCCTTTGCGGTTACCCGGTTAACCGTTGGAGTATCAAACGACCTCCAAATGATCCGAAACTTGACAGGCGGTCTACCGGTGCTATACCAAGGCCGCTTGACAAACCTCGGGCCATTCCGAGACCATTTAACACCCGCACACGAAAAGAGAACAAAAGGGGGCGCCGGGAGACATAGGAGTGCCGGATTAGAAAACGGACAACGGGAAAAAGGCTCGGATGCATGAGAGGAACACGTATGCAAAATGAAATGCACATGATGACATGATATGAAATGCAGATGATGACATGGCAAAGTGCAACACGCAAGAAAATGACATGGCAACGACGGCGAATAACTGGCAGACACCTGGCGCATCGAATCCGGGGCGTTACAACCACTTCAAACTAGATCGCTTCTCGGCGGAAATGATCCTTGTCTCCAAAGAGAACATCTATCTTGATCATGCCGATTAGTGAGCAGGATAGGCCGGCTACAATGCCATGGAACACAGTCCGGCTTGGCATGAGCTGCTTCGTCTTGATGCTTAGCTTCTCCATGGTGTCACGCTATAGGATGTTGATGCTGCTCCCGCCGTCTATCAGCACGCAGGAGAATCGGGCAGCACGCCTGTCGGTTGCGAGGGTGGCGTCCAAAACCAATGCATAAGAGCCGGGGAGACGGCATCACCTCTGGGTGGTCAGCCCGGCTCCAGCTGATAGGCCTTTCTGACCAGTGCATGTACTCGGGGGTGTTGGAGGCGACCGCGTTGACCTCTTGGTGCTGTCGGCGCCTGCTGCGCCGGTCTTCGGGCTGGCTTGTAAAGATGACGTAGGCGGCATGCTCGTCAGGGAACTCGTCTTGAACGGTTCTGACCGCTGTTCGAGCGGCCGGCTGTTGACGAGCCGGAGGCGGCTGGCCAGCATGCGGAGGCGGCGCTAGCCCTTCGCCCTTGGAGATTCGCGTGAGCCAGTGGCACTTCCGAGTCGTGTGGTTGGACGGCTTCGCACCGCTGTGGAACTTGCATGGGGCGTCAAGGGCCTGCTCGTAGGAGAAGGCCGGCTGCTGCCGCCCGCCGCTCTGCTTCTTAGCCATTTACGCTGGCCCCTCGGCGTTCGTTTTCGATCGGGGCCACCGCCGACTGGTTGAAGGCGGCATGGGGCCCTTGCGCTTGTTGTCATTCTGATATGGGCGTCGGTCGGAGTCGCCAGCCGCCGTCTTGGGAGCCGGGTTGAGTACCTTCCCGGAGGCGTCTACCCGGAGCTCGGTTTTCATTGAGGAGTCAGCGGTGGCGTACTTGTCCGCTATGACTAGCAGCTCGTCGAGGGTAGTCGGCTCGTCGCAGATTAGCTTGTGCTTGAGGAGGGTGCCTTCTCGGCACCCGGCGGTGAAGTACTCTATGGCTTGAACCTCGTGCACCCCCTCGCAGGAGTTGGGAAGCTCGGCCCAACGCGCAAGGTAGTCGCGAGTTGATTCGGTGGGTCCTTGTACACACAAGGAGAGCTGTCTGGGCTTGGGAGCCCGCTTGTAGGTGCTGGTGAAGTTGCGGATAAAGGCTTCTGTGAAGTCTAGCCAGCAGTTGATGCTATACGGCTTAAGGCTGTTGAGCCAGGTTCGTGCCGTGCGTTGAAGCATGAGGGGCACATATTTCACGGCAATGAGCCTGTTGCCGTTCGCTATGCTGACTGCAGTGGAGTAGTCGATCAGCCAATCCTCCGGCTTCACTGAGCCGTTGTACTTGGGCGTGTCTCTTGGGAGCGAGAACCCTTTGGGGAAGGGCTCGTCGCGGATGCAGCGGCCGAAACAAGGCGGGCCGACATCGCCTTCCTCTTCTAGCGCCAGGGATCGCGCTAGGCGGTCGATCCGGTGGCGAGCATCTATCTCGCCGACTCCTTCGCGGCGACCTAGTCGGCCGCTGAGAGTCGGATGCGTGACAGGCGGCGGGGTGGGATATCTCTCCCCACGAGACGGAGGAGGAGGCGGGTTGCCTCGTCGCTCCATGGTTCGAGGGCGGCCTTCTGCGTCACGCTCGATGGAGATCCGGGTTCGGCTGTGGCCGGCAGCCGGCTCTTTTTCTTGCCGCGCGCTGGTTTTGCCCGCAGTCGGCGTCCGTGACGTTGCGTCGTGCTCTCGGCGTGGGGGAGGACTTTCCGCGCGGACACCGGCTTCATGCCGCTGCGCAGCTGCACCGAGCAGCTGCTAGATGCGTCTGGTCATGTGGGCGAGCTCTTCGGCCCCCAGTCCGTTCAGCTCATCCACGGCCGCCTGGGCGGCGCAGATTCGCGAGGGGCGTGGCATAGACTGGGCGGTCAACTCCTAGCATGTCGGCGACGGCTGCGCCATGCTGCTTGATGGCGCCGATTCGGCTTGGCCCGTCAGGAGGCAGCGTGCCGAAGGCGGCGCGGTCGACTTCGCGATGGTGAGCCTTAGTGAGGCGCCTCATGGAGGCTCACCTCCGGTCTTCCGCCATGAGGGCGAGGCGGCGTGACTCTAGTGTTTCGGCGTCGGCGTTGGCCGGGAGGGGGACGGACAAGTCATGGACCGCCGTTTGCTGGGCGTCCTGGGCATTCTCGTCAGAGGCGCCACCGTGACTGATGACCAGCACCTCGATGATGGCACTGCCACAGATGTCGGCTCGGGGGAGCGGGTCGTTGTAGATCACAACATTGGTGGGGAAAGCGTCGAGTGATGTCATGTCGGAGTCGACAAGCATCGGGTCGGTGGAGCCAACCGACTCCAAATCCACAGCGGGCTCGCTGGAGAGGTGGATTTGGTCGAGGAGGCTGACGAGGTGGCTCTCGGGGCAGCCTGTGCCGGCGTCGGAGGCGGGCTCGTCAGAAATGTGGGCCTCGCCAAGAAGATCGGCGAGGCAGCTCGCCGCGCAAGCGTCAACGACGCCTTGCAGCGCGTCGAGGCAAGCGCTATCGGGCGTGCCGGGCTGGCTACGCTCGCTGGGGAGGAAGAGGGTTCCCGTCCAGAATAGGTCTCCGGACGACGGTGCACCTGGCCCCACGGTGGGCGCCAAATGTCGGGTGGTAGGTGCGACATATGCCAACGGGTGGCTTATCATTGTGGGAGCCAATAAGACGTCGCCTGGAAACGGGATGAGGCGAAGACATGCACGCCGGCGAATCTTACCCAGCTTCGGGGCTCTCATTGGAGATAACACCCCATCGCTGCTTTCACGGGTCTCCGCATGATCACTAGATGAACAAGTGGCTACAAGAGGCTCCTTGAGCTGTTCGGTGAGAGGAAGGAGAAGGGCTAGGCTAGCTCTCCTCTTCTCTCTATGTGATGTCTAAAACTCTCTGAGATCAACCCTTTGCATGGGTGCCCTGGGGGGTTTATATAGGCCTACCCCCCAGGGGTACAATGGTAATCCGGTTGGGCGCGAGCCCTAGCCATCAGTGTCTACGCTCGCCGGCTTCTCCACCGGCCACTAGGGCCCGACGACTGGTGGGTCCCGCCGGCTGCCGGCTTCCTGGTCGAAAAGCTGGCCCCACCGCTGAGGTCCTGGTCGGGGGCTGGTTAATGTTGCCTCAATCCTGATGACGAGGGCTTTGTGGGGGTAAGCATGGCTACAGTGCCGCCATCTTGGCGGCGATCACTATAGCCTCACTTCGTCTTGTCTCCTTAATGAGGCGCCTCCTTCGAGGGGGGAGTAAGCCGGCTATGGGAAGCCGGCCATATCTCGTGCCGACCGGGATGCCGAGCCGCCTTCATCTCTCTCGACCGAGGGGCCCACCGCCGTGGGTCATACCGACAACCCGTCGTGGGTGACGCTATGGTCAGATGGCAACAAGGTTGCCCGGACAGTGATGGTCGCCCAGACGGGCGACCGTGGCTATGCGCGCCCCGGATGCGGGTGTGGCAGGCTTCACTGTAGCCACGCCCCGTCTCATCACCGTTATGCGGGCACAGATTCTGAGGGTGCGGCCTTGGCCGCTTGCCGGGGGGCCGGCTTCTTGGAGTCAGCCTTCTCGTGGCCGGCTCTTTGGAGTCGGCCCTCTGGTAGCCGGCTCCTTGGGAGCCGGCCCTCTAGTGACCTTCTCCTTGGAGGTTTTAGGGCCGGGCCGCCTCCTGACAGCCGGCCTGAGAGTCAGCCGGCCGGGGGAAGGCGGCCCCGCGTCTTGGATGTTGGAGGGCTTGATTGGCTTATAATTTTTTCAGAGGTTCCAGGGGAGCCGGCTAGGCTACCAGTGGTCATTTACTCCGACAATATCCTTGATGACCCACCAGTATAGGGGATCAATTGTAGCTCTTTTCGATAAATAAGAGTGTCAAACCCAAAGAGGAGCAGAAGGAAATGACATGTAGTTTTCAGTAAGGTAATGTTTGCAAGTGCTGAAATTGTAAGTAACATAGTAGTTTGATAGAAAAGATAATTTGTAATGGGCATGTAACGATTGTAGTAACAAAAGTGCAGCAGGATAGCCCAATCCTTTTGAGGCAAAGGATAGACCAAAACAATCTCTTATGATAAGCAACGCGTTCTTGAGGGTACACGGGATTTTCATCTAGTCACTTTCACCATGTTGGTTTAATTCGTGTTCGGTACTTTGATAATTTGATATGCAGGTCAACTGGTGCTTAGGTGCTATTCTTACTTGAACAAACCTCCTACTTATGATTAACCCTCCCGCAAGCATCCGCAACTATGAGAAAAGTATTAAGAATAAATTCTAACCATAGCATTAAACTTTTGGATCCAATCGGTCCCTTACAGAATAGCGTATAAACTGGGGTTTAAGCTTCTGTCACTCTCGCAACCCATCATCTAATTGCTAATCCACAATGCATTCCCTTAGGCCCAAATATTGTGAAGTGTCGTGTAGTCGACGTTCACATGTGATACGTCTCCAACGTATCTATAATTTTTTATTGTTCCATGCTATTGTATTATCTGTTTTGGATGTTTAATGCGCTTTAATATACCTTTTTATATTATTTTTGGGACTAACTTATTAATCGAAGGCTCATTGCAAATTGTTGTTTTTGCCTATTTCCGTGTTTTGCAGAAAAGGAATATCAAACGGAGTCCAAACGGAATGAATCCTTCGCGAGGATCGTTTTTGGAATAAACGCAATCCTGGAGACTTGGAGTGGACGTCAAGGAAGCAACGAGGCGGCCACGAGATAGGAGGGCGGGGCCCCACCCTCGTGGGCCCCTCGTGGCTCCACCGACCTACTTCCATCGCCTATATATACTCTAATACCATGAAAATATCTTGGAGCACCACGAAACCCTATTTCCACCGCCGCAACCTTCTGTACCGATGAGATCCCATCTTGGGGCCTTTTTCGGCGCTCCGCCGGAGGGGGAATCGATCATGGAGGGCTTCTACATCAACACCATAGCCTCTCCGATGATGTGTGAGTAGTTTACCACAGACCTTCGGGTCCATAGTTATTAGCTAGATGGCTTCTTCTCTCTCTTTGGATGTCAATACAAAGTTCTCCTTGATTCTCTTGGAGATCTATTTGATGTAATACTTTTTGCGGTGTGTTTGTCGAGATCCGATGAATTGTGGGTTTATGATCAAGATTATCTATGAACAATATTTGATTCTTCTCTGAATTCTTTTATGCATGATTTAATATCTTTGCAAGTCTGTTCGAATTATCGGTTTAGTTTGGCCTACTAGATTGATCTTTCTTGCAATGGGAGAAGTGCTTAGCTTTGGGTTCAATCTTGCGGTGTCTATGCGCTTTTGTATTAATTGCTCGACAGTAATTTGTTCACCCACCGTAGAATTTACTATCTTGAGAGAAGCCACTAATGAAACCTATGGCCCCCGGGTCTATCTTCCATCATATTAATCTCCCGCCTACGTGCTATTTCTGTCACCGTTTATTTTGCATTCTTTACTTTCCAATCTATACCATAAAAATAGAAAATTATTTATCTATTTATCTCTATCAGATCTCACTTTTGCAAGTGGTCGTGAAGGGATTGACAACCCCTTTATCGCGTTGGTTGCAAGGTTCTTATTTGTTTGTACAGGTACGAGGGATTCGCATGTAGTCTCCTACTTGATTGATACCTTGGTTCTCAAAAACCGAGGCAAATACTTATGCTACTTTGCTGCATCACCCTTTCCTCTTCAAGGGAAAACCAATGCATGCTCAAGAGGTAGCAACATGACACCACTAAGGGAATCAAAACATCCATACTATAAAAATATCGAACGCATATCAAGTTCACATGATTGCTTGCAACATGATTTCTCCTGTGCAGCGCGGGTAGCCGCGCTACCAATAAGGCGCTACAGCTAACTGTCAGTAGTACCGCGTTTTGTACCCGCGCTACTACTATGGACTGTATCAGCAGCGCTTTTCGGGAAAGCACTACTATTAATTAGCTGTAGCGATTTCCTGGCCCCGCGCTACTGATATATCTTTCATCATTCCCCCCGGCTTCCTACCCCATTTCAGCAGCTTCAATAAATAGCAATTTCCAGATACTAGGTACTACTAGATATCAATTTCATAAAGCATTATAGCTACTAGGTAGTACTCCCTCGGTTCCAAATTACTCATCGTGGGTACTTGATAATAATTTCATATATACTCAACATGCATCCTAAAGCAGTACAAGGTGATATCGACGACGATCATCATATGTAGTTCTAGATAATATCGACGACGATCATCATATGTAGTTCTGCATGATATTGACGACGATCATCATATGTAGTTCTAGATGATATCGACGATGATCATCATTCTCAAGCCTGGGCGGTGGGTGTTCCTGATAGTAGTTAGGATGGCCTGTCCAACATGAAGATTCTTGCCAGCGAGGAATCTCTTCCACCCAACCGAGTTTAAGTGTGTGCGACCGTCTATGTACATGCGGTAAGTATAGGTGGTGACGGAGCGCCTTGCGGTAAGGCGTAGTCCAGCTGAGCCTTGTTCATCAAGATCGATACCACAAGTCACATATAGGTTCTTTGGCAATTTCTAAATAAGAAAAACATGTCAATTAATAAATAGCTTCACACATACTCTTGCAAATATATTTCTATTAAGTCTAGATTTCTACACTGAAGGAGAAGCTGATCATGAACTCTACTAATAAGTATATGTGGATTATCTACACTATTAATAGTTCCTTGGATTCTACACTAATAAGAGCATGTGATCAGACTCTACACTAAAGCATATCATCGACTAGATTCCACAAAGCATATCATTGGACTCTACACTAAGCATATCATCGAATAATTTGCATTTGTAAGTATAACAATAAAGCATATATATATCATCCAGTTACTACAAGCAGTATGTATAACATACCATTTCATGCCGATCGAGCATGGTACTTGTCAGGCGGGTCATGAATGGCACCCCGACAAAGTCATCACGTGGCGGAATTATGTCCCATAGGTTGCACACCTCCTCCCCGCCCAGCCTCATTCTTTGAGCTATGATGGCTTCATGAAGTGGGTTCTCATCATCTTCATCGAGTGGGTCCTCATTATTTTCATCATCTTCGTCATCTTCATCATCTTCGTCATCTTCCACCAGGTTGAGATAAATGACAGCCAGCTTGAGTATTTTTGCTCTGAAGGAGAAGCTGATCAACTCACCACTAGTAAGACGCATGTGGGCAAGGAAACGGGCCCATCCATCTCCTCCAATCTGCGACATATTGCGTCCTTGAGAGACCTCCATAGTGTACGGCCCCCCAGGAGCCTCAAATGTCACAGTGTCTCCTGTCAGCTTGTTGAATTTCAACCTCACATTGCATGGGATGATCTGTGTAAAAAAAGAAAAATGACACAATGCAGTAATGCCAACACTAAAAATAAAATAGTTGTTACATTTCATCTAATTTCTTACCGCCGCATGTCGAAAACTCGGCTGGAAGTAGATGCCGAACAGCTTGCCAGTTGCAAGGCTGCTGGTGCACCTTGACTTGCATAGTCGAGATAGTGGTGGTGGTGGCGGCGCCATTTTCCTAAAGCAATATGAGAAAATGTTTAACGATTCACTTCACAGGAAAGAAAAACAGTAGCATGTTATATTTTTGGTTCTTCCGCAAGAAGCAATTTTATGGACAAAGCATTTCGGTGGCACCTATTGCCGAAAAAACTTCTCACAAATATGTACCAAATAAGGGTACCACCTACCAAGACAATTCATCTCATTTGGCCCCTATTGCCTAAGATAATTGATTAAAAAAACAAGTGGCAAACGTAACTAAATTGGCACCTACACTTTTACAAAAAATATCTTATTACAAAAAACAAAAGCATCTACCTATCCATGTACAGAAAAAATAACAATAAAATGGTGCATACTAAATCAACTAGCCTACTAAATCCACTAGCATACTAAATCAACTAAATCAAAATGTTCTAAATCAACTAAAGCAACTAGCCTACTAAATCAACTAAATCAAGATGTTTTGAATCAAATAAATCAACTACATACTAAATCAACTAAATTAAAATGTTCTAAATCAACTAAATCAAATATAGCCTACTAAATCAAAATGTAGCAGGGAGGAGGGGTTGTGGATGGAGGAGGGAGTTGGGAGAAGGAGGGGCGACTCGAGGAGGGAGAAGAGAGTCGGACGGAAGAGGAAGAGCGACGAGGGGCCAGCCGGCGGCGAGTGGAGGGAGGACGGAGGAGGAAGGCGAAGCGAGGAGGGACCGGCCAGCGGCGACTAGAGGGAGGACGGAGGAGGAGGTGGCTGTTGATGCTATAATTTGGCTACTTAGTATGTGATGAGCCAAATTAAATCAATGATTTATCAAGCTGACCGGTTAATGCATTGTTGAAGTATTGCTACAAGAAATTTCATGGAAGGTGAAGATACAAGCCCTAAGAAGAATCATATGCTGTACTGGACCATGGGCGTAATGGATGCAAGTGATATATACCTACGTATATGAAGAATTATGCTTAGTCCTGATGGCCATTATCCAGTTTGATTTGCGACGTTGCCAGAATATTTAATATTTTCTTGATGGGATCTAGGTATGCTTAGCCATTATATTTAGTGTGATGGCGACACGGCCGGAATACTTTATTCATATATGCAAGACTGCATGTACGTGGATATGGCAGATTTGTTACGTACTTAGATTGGCAAGTATATTTTTTTTGTAGAAGTATGCTACATGGTAACCGAATCAAGAAAGGCTAGTCCTGATCGGTTTTAGCTTCAGAGTTGTAATCTTATACGCCAAGTCCAGCGTGCCGTATATATGTAAGGCCATGGCCGATTGGAAAAATAGCAATCGATCTATCAATACAAAGTCTATTTTCACGTACGTCTATTTTCATCGTTACTTCCTGCCGAGCCCTAGTAGCCCTAGGGTTTGGCGATCTTTGCCGTTTTGCGCTGGAAAGCGGCCGGTTCTCCTCCACGAAAGCGAGGAAATTTTTGTTGCTTTGTTCGTAATGCAATCGTTCGTCGTCACGAAAGCACGACGGTTATCCTGGTGTTGCGCGGCGATTTCACGTGCCAACATAATTATCGACTCCGCTGGGGACAGAGAAGAAGAAGAGCTACACGATGAGTACCGAGTCCAAGAACAGGAGCGACATCGACCCGGAGAACGTCATCACCGTCACACTTGATGATCTGTCGGAAGATGTTCGGCACGAGCTTGAAGAGGAGCTTGAGAAAGAAAAGGTGGAGAGGTTGAAGCTCAAGTTGGCTGGATACGCGAAGACGAGGAATGGCGTCGTCAAAAAGGTAGTTCCAAGCCCTTCCGATGCTCAGGTAAAAAACTCAACCGAAGAAATTGCTCATCTAATTGGTGTGTCCGTAGCTAGTAAATATGGTTCTGATATGGAAAATACGACACGCACAATTACTCAAGCAATAGCTAATAGACTTGAAGACTTTAAGGAGCAGTTTAATAAAGATCTTGAAATATGTCTACCTGGTCATGTACGCTCATTAGTGCTACAAGTCAATGATGAGTATTCTCGAAAAAGACCGATGCCACCAGACAGTAGCAGATTTAACAATTTTCCAAGTAATATACATACACCTAGTGCATCAGCTAATGCTATGCAGCCTCATGTTCCTTTAAACAATAATTTGGATGGCCGGAACTATGTTGGTAGTTCGGCTAATAATTTAGTTCCTAGTACTACTGCTCCTATTGTTTCGACTTCGGTTCCACAAAATGACAATAACAATAACCGAAGTTTTGGTTTTAATTCTAATTTGCAGCAGCCTAGTTATCAGACAGTAGCATATTGTACGCCACCACTGCCGCCTGTTGGTACCGGGGTTCCGTACGGGCCGGTACCCGATTAATATTTTAGCGGGTCTCCGTTGCAAACTTCACATGCTCCAATTTCTTTGCCGGAATTTCCACCACGTGTTGGTGTCTCATCTGCTCCACAAGCCAGTTCTCTACAGCCCAATAATAATTTTAAGGATGAGCTTGCTAATATACTTAGAGAATTTGGTTTAGAATCTAAGGGTAGAGCACGTGCATATCAAAAACCATACTCTGATTATTTTGACTCGACACCATATCCTCGTGGTTTTAGAATTTCATATTTTGTTAAATTTACAGGGGAAGATGGTAGATCTACTTTTGAGCATGTGGGACAATTTTTAGCACAATGCAGCGAGGTCGGCACATCGGATGTTTTTAGATTAAAATTATTTCCTTTATCTCTATCCGGTATAGCATTTACTTGGTTTACATCGCTTGCTCCTAATTCTATTTCAACATCGGCACAATTGGAGCAAAAATTTCATGAGTATTTTTATAGTGGTGAAACAGAACTTCGGCTTTCATACTTAACTATGGTAAGGCAGAAATATAGTGAGCATGTTCATGATTATATTAGGAGGTTTAGGGATGTCAAAAACCGATGTTTCAGCTTGACCATAGCCGAAAAGGACTTATCCGATCTTGCCTTTTCGGGTTTACTCGCTCATATTAAGGATAAACTAGAAGGGCAAGAATTTTTAGATGTTAACCAAGTTTTGCAGAAGGCTTTGGCGCAAGAAAACCGGGCTAAGGAAATTAAACAATATAGTTGGTTTAAAGATAACAGAAATAAAGAGAAAGATAATCATGTGGTTAATGCCTTAGATTATGATAGTGATTCAGCTAGTGAGGATGATGTTAATATATGTGTAGTCGAATGGGTTCAAGCGCCAAAGTTAAAACCTTTTGCATGTTCTGCTTTGAAACCTACACCTGCTAGAAGAGATGAAATTAAATACACTTTTGATGTTAGCAAGTGTGATAGAATTTTTGATATGTTATTGCAGAATAAATTAATTAGAGTAAGAGAGGGTCACGCAATTCCACCTCTAGAAGAATTGGGTAGAAGAGCTTATTGTAAGTGGAACAATTCTTTTTCTCATGCTACTAATGATTGTAACGTGTTTCGTCGACAGGTGCAATCGGCCATCAATGAAGGACGATTGATGTTTACAGAAGGTCCTAAAAAGAAGCTCGACAGCGACCCTTTTCCTATCAATATGGTCGAGCTTGAGAGTAAAAAAATGCTTATTCGGTCAGATCAGACCGAATCCACAAGAGAGAAAAATGTTGTTGATAACAGTGCTCCTCCAAGGATGATCAAACCAAAAAATCCAGAAATAGGAGAGTGGAATGTCAACGGAGGAAGGAGACGAGCTCCAAGGCCAAAGCCGACAGTTAGCATGTCGTTGGAAAAATATACCTCACGCAAGACCAACAATGTGTTTAATCGGCTCGGAGGTAATAAGCGTCATAGATCTCCTTCTGGACCTCACAGTCATGAGCAATGGCAAGGAAGTGCATATGACCAACAGCCCTATTTTGCAATGGAGCCAACATATTGGGGTTGTGCACCTCCTATGTATCCGCAATTTCCTCCATGGGGGTTTAATCCTTGGGCGCCATATCCTACAGGGCCAGCAGGTTATTTCCAGCCGGGATGGATCCCGCCGAGGCCTATGTTCATACCAAACATACATGAGAAAAGGGCTCATTTCAATGAGGAGGCTAGATCACATAACGCCATCGAGATTCGAGGAGGTCGATCACCGGTACGCAGTGCAGAGCGCAACAACTATAAGGGCAACTACAAGCGCGTATGGATGCCGGTGAAGCGTGCTGAAACTAAAGCAGCAAAAAATCCAGATGATTTGGATGCTGATCATGGTATGAAAATAGCGGAACACCAATCAGATGAAGGTATTGTCAATTATACAGAAACAAGCAATGTCTCAAAAGAAGCTCTCGGTACAGAGGAGAAAAGTAATGACGTAAAGTTGCGGCAAGCTGGCCAGTCTAATCAATTTGGAAAGCAAACTAATTATGGGCATAACCCGCATGCACGGCCGGATGCTATATCCTCACGTACTATTCAGAAGCCTAAATCGGCTAGCACACAAGCTGATTTGATCATAAAGAATTATTACACAGGAACGTCCAAGAGTTTGCCTCCGAGGAGTTTCAAGTCTAATACTAGTACATCTACACGTTGGGGCTCAGGCAATGTACGCGGCCAGGGATTTAATTCCAGTACCGTATATGACCAGCAGAGAAGTTTTTTGGCCAGAGATGAAATGTTTGCCAGAAAAACAGAAGTACGTCAGTATAGGCCGAAGGACCCGGGGGGCAGCCAAATTAAGCCTGTTGCTCCAGGGACTAAACCAGCACCGCAGTGGTGCCCGAATGGACTTACCCACACTCAGAAATGACGTGTACAACGACTGCGGACATTGGAAATAAAGGAAGAGATAGCTGAGAAGAAGCGCGATAGATGGTTTCAGGATAAACCAATGATGCCTACAAAAACTTGGAAGGAGAAGCGCATCGCAGGAGAGGAAAATAAAAATGCAGATGACATTATTATTGCAGAAAATTCAGAGAATAATAAAGATGCACCAACTGATATGGATGTTAATATGGTGTTCGCATTGCCTGCTGAATTTCGCGCGCCCGAGGCAGAAATTGTTGAACTTGTTCTTGGCCCAAAGAATGCTACATTTGAGAAACCGGAGAAGCATGGGCAGCACCTAAAGCCATTATTTATCAGAGGACACATTGATGGTAAGCCTATTGGTCGCATACTCGTTGCTGGCGGTGCATGTGTTAATATTATACCCTTTTCGGTATCTTCTAAACTGAACCGAAAAGAGAGCGAGTTAATGAAGACCAACATGGGACTTAGTGGGTTCTCAGGAGAATTGTCCGAGGCTAAGGGTGTTATTTCTATGGAGCTCAAAGTGGGAAGCAAAACATTGCCGGCTGCATTTTTTGTTGTCAATGTCAACGGCCGGTATAATATTTTGTTGGGACACGACTGGATTCATGCAAATTGTTGCATCCCTTCTACTCTTTATCAATGCTTAATTCAGTGGGTTAATGATGATGTCGAGGTGATTGAGGTGGACAATTCTTCTTGCATTGCTTTGACGGAGGCGCCGGTTGATTGGCAACACGGTGACATGCGATGTTTGACCGGTAGGGATTTATCGGATTATGCTTATATCAGTATCGGTAGAGATGGTTTTGTACCTATAAATGCACAGCCGGCTGACATAGCTCGGCTTAACGATTTATCTAGATAAATGATGAATAAAGACGACAGTATTAAGTGGCTGCAGAGACGCACGGAGGAGTATCATTCCGGAAAGAATGATATGCATGAAACTATTGAAGATTTTGATAACATGGAAAAGCTTGGACAGGGATTATCATCGGCTGATCCACTTGAAGAAATTGATATTGGTGATGGAAGTATTCCAAGGCCTACATTTATCAAAGCTAGCTTGAAAGCTGATCAGAAAAGTATGGTATGTTTATTACTTAAAGAATTTGTTGATTACTTTGCTTGAAATTATACTGAGATGCCCGGTTTGAGTAGAGATTTGGTAGAACATAGATTACCTATTAAATCTGGTTATAGGCCATATAAACAACCTCGTAGAAGTTTCAATACTAATTTGTATGACCGCATCAAAGAAGAAGTTGATCGGTTGTTAAAAACTAAGTTTATTCAGCCGTGTAGATATGCAGATTGGGTTTCTAATATTGTGCCCGTGGAAAAGAAAAATACTGGTAATATTAGAATCCGTGTTGATTTTAGAGATTTGAATAAGGCTACTCCGAAAGATGAATATCCTATGCCTATAGCCGACATGCTTATTAATGATGCATCGGGACATAAAGTAATTACTTTTTAGATGGTAATGCAGGTTATAATCAAATATTTATGGCCGAACAAGATATGTCTAAGACTGCTTTTCGTTGCCCAGGTTTTGTTGGTTTATTTGAGTAGGGTCGTTATGACGTTTGGGTTGAAAATGCCGGCGCTACATACCAACGAGCTATGAACTTAATTTTTCATGATCTTCTAGGGATTGTACTAGAAATATATATTGATGACATAGTTGTTAAATCGGATGGGTTTGATCATCATTTAGCCGATTTAAGATTAGCTTTTGAAAGGATGCGCCGGTATGGATTAAAAATGAACCCACTCAAATGTGCTTTTGGCGTGTCGGCTGGTAAGTTTTTAGGATTCATAATTCATGAAAATGGCATAGAGATTGACCCTAAGAAAGTGGAGGCAATTAGAAATTTGGAGGAACCCACGTGTAAAAGGGATGTGCAAAAGTTGTTAGGAAAAATTAATTACTTGAGACGATTCATATCTAACCTTGCAGGGAAAATTGAATCGTTTATTCCTCTACTTCGGCTAAAGAATGAAGCCGAATTTACTTGGGGGGCAGAGCAACGATATGCTTTCAATAATATAAAGCAATGCTTGTCAGATCCTCCAATTTTGCGGGCGCCCATGTCCGGTGCGCCGTTCAGGCTGTACATTGCTGCAGAAGATAGGGTGATCAGTGCGGTGTTGGCGCAAGAGGTCAGCGGCAAAGAATACATCATTGCATACTTAAGCCGTCGTTTGCTCGATGCCGAAAGTCGGTACGTGTTTATTGAAAAGTTATGCTTATCTTTATACTATGCATGTACCAAGTTTCGGCCTTATCTTCTTTCTAGTACATGTGTGGTAGCTTGCCAGGCTAACGTCATTAAGTATATGTTGCAACAATCGATTCTTAGTGGTAGGATTGGAAAGTGGGCTTACGCACTAATAATAGAATATGATTTAACATATGAATCGTTGCGTTCTATGAAGGGTCAAGTTATCGCTGATTTCATTGTTGATCATAGGATTAAAGGTGATGAAAATATCAATTATGTTAGTGTGTGTCCATGGAAACTTTATTTTGATGGATCGGTTTGTAGGGACGGGCAAGGCGTCTGTAATGTTTTAATTTCACCTAGTAATGTTGTTTATGATACATCGGTCCGTTTGGAATATCCTTGCACTAATAACCAAGCTGAGTATGAAGCTTTACTGTTTGGTTTACAAACTTTAGTTGATATGGGTGTAAAGGATGTAGATGCTTTTGGGGATTCGCTCCTGGTAGTACAACAAATTAAGGGCGAATTTCAATGTTTTGATGGATTATTAAATAGTTATTTGGACCGATGTTTAGACATAATTAAGTCTCTAGATACGTTCACCATCCATCATATACCTAGAGAAGAGAATTCTAGAGCTAATTGTTTAGCACAGCAAGCATCCGGTTATCACATTAGTAAAGGAATGTTTTTATAATAGACAAGCCGATGCATGTTGAGTCTATAATGATGGATACTTTGCCACGGGGTGCACTTGGGCCTAGTACAACTGAACAACTAGCTGTACAATGTCTGCAGATTCGGTGCATAGGTCACAAAACGACCAAATTAGCAAATAAATTAGAATTATGTAGCGACCAGACCCGAATGGATCAAGTCTCTGTGCTCAGTGTCATCCCTGGATCAGTAATGCTGACACCACACAAGATTCAAGGATTTATAGCAGAGTAGCAATCACACACTTATTACATCGTTGTCCACAAGGGAACTTATTACAATAATATGGCTTAAGGCCATCTAATAATAACAGCGGAAGGCTTGGAAGATAAGTGGGTCCATCAACTCCATCGGCACCACTGAGTATAGAACCACGACCTAACACCTTACTCGTCGTCTGAAAAGTCTGCAACATGAAAGTTGCAGCCCGAAAACGGGTCAGCACATGGAATATGCTGGCAAAGCAACACATAGAGAGTAATGAAGGAATAAGCCTATACTACATGCATATATGGCTGGTGGTAAAGCTCTATGGTTACTTTTTGCATAAAGCTAGTTTTTCCCTACAACAAAGGAATAATTTTATTTAACTATCATGGTGGTTGTTAAACATTGAGAATGGTTGACAGCATCCTCAATCCCAATTAAAAGTACTCATCAAAACCCAATAACATTTATTAGAAGTAACATGTTGAGACTCACATGATATTCAAGTACTAGATACTCAAAACGTCCATAACCGGGGACACGGCTAATCATGATTAGTTTCTACACTCTGCAGAGGTTTATGACTTTTCCCCACAAGACTCGATCGCCTCCGCTTGGTTCTCGTGACTACATGGTGTTTGAGAAACGGATGACCGAGACACAGTCTTTCAGAAGCACTAGCACCTTACATGTGGGTAGACCGTACCAACCTACATCCCCTACATCAGCTAGCCTACCCGTAAGAGTTCGCACAACTTACTTAACTATGCCAGAGCCCATAATTGGCTTGTGGCTGCACACGGAAGTTTCCAGTTTGAATAATCTTATGATCCCTTAGAGCCTAGGTGGCGGTCCGAAGAAATACAGTAAGTCTGATAGAAACCAGGTGCCTCAATCCACCCAGATGTGTGTTTAGGTTGCCACCTTAGATAAACCATTATTAATAATCTCACATCTGTCATGGATATTCACTCACCCAATCCACGTCTACTAGCATAGCATGGCATAATAAGCAAACGTAGAAGTAACTCCCAAGGTTTCATAAGTAAAACAGGTAATGGGTACTACCTCAATCTACTTCCCATCCCACAATTTAATTAGATCCTAATCATGCAAGTGTTGAGGGTTTGATCTAATGCAATAAAACTGGGTAGTAGAAAAGGTATGATCAAGTGTTACTTGCCTTGCTGATGATCCGCGATACCTAGAGATTCGAAGTAACAAGCGGCGCACTCCGGGTGATCTAACGCAGACAAACAACAAGCATACAATAAGTACTCATCTAATGCACGGGGAAATCTCGAATAAAAGATCTAGCCAGAGAGTTCAACTTAAGAACCCTGGTTGCAAAAGAATCAAATCAAAATAAGCAAACGAAAATCGAAAGTCGAGAGAGATCGACTCGGTTTTTGCAATTTGAAACTAAGTCAAAATTTTACAGTAGCAAAAATTTGTTTAAGTAGGTTAGTCGGAACGGCGGTTTCGTAACGAAACTCCACGCACTTGAGTCACCTGATTCCGATAAACGAGCGAGAAAATAAACAGTTTTGAAAATTGAATCAGAAATCGAAATCGGAAAATAATGGATTAAATCCGATTAAAAGAAAAACGACGAACAGTTAAAACGACGGACGTTCGTTAACAGAAACTAATCGACGAACACGTTCATTGAAACGAACGGGTCGGTGAACGTTTACTAATTAAATAAAACCAAAAAAAAATAAACCGTCTAGGGTTTTTTTTAAAAAAACGAACAACGAACGAAAAACCGGATCGGGTTTTTGAAACAAAAACCGGACCGGGCGCGGCGAGGTCGGCTACCTCCGCGAGTCGCCGGGGGGCTCTGCCTCCCGGGGTCGGGCGACGGGCGGTGGGTGGCGGCGGGTCGTCTGGTGGCGAGGGGCGGCGGCGGGCGACGCCAGGCGGCGGCGGCGGCCTTGGGGCGCGCGCGGCTCGGGTGGAGGGCGGCGGCGGGGCGGATGAGGAGAGAGGGGGTAAATAGGAGGGGGGCCGGTGCCTTGGGAGGGGGCACGGCGGCGGGCTCCTCCAGCGCGCGAGTGGGAGGGAGGGGCGGCTGGGCCGGGCGGTTGGGCTGGGCCCTTGGCCCAGGCGGGCGGCGCGGTTTTTTTAAACAAAACTTAAACGAATTTAAAATAAAACCAAACGAACTCCAAATTAAATAAAATTAATTTTCCCCGACTCCTAAAAATGAGTCGATCAAAATGAACTTTAAACGGGGCAAAAATGCATATTTTTAAAATACTCATTTTTTCCCTAAAGCAAATAAACTTTCGAAAAACCAAAATTTGATTTATTCATTAAATCTTCATTTTTCCTAAATGTTGGGAAAGTCATATTATTCCCTCTCTTAATTTTTTTATCGGAAAAACTTTTGAAGATAAATAAATAAATCCAAATGATCCTATTTTCAAAATTTGAGAAATCCCAAATATGAAAATAATGAAATCTCCAACTCTCTCCGAGGGTCCTTGAGTTGCGTGAAATTTTCTAGGATCGGAAAAATGCGAGAAAATATGATATGCATGATGACCTAATGTATAACATTCCAAATTGAAAATTTGGGATGTTACAAACCTACCCCCTTAAGATGAATCTTGCCCTCGAGATTCAGGTTGGCTAGAAAATAGGTGAGGGTGGTCCTTGAGCAAAACTTCCTCCCTTTCCCAGGTGGCTTCATCTTCAGTGTGGTGGCTCCACTGAACCTTGCAAAACTTGATAACCTTGCTGCGAGTAACTCTGCTGGCATAATCGAGAATCTTAACCGGTTTTTCCTCATATGTTAAATCATCCTTCAACTAAATTGCTTCGAGTGGCACTGTGTCTCTTAACGGTATCTCTGCTATCTCGGGGTGACATTCCTTCAACTGAGAAACATGGAATACATCATGAACTCCTGACAGTCCTTCTGGCAATTCCAGCTTATAAGCAACTTCTCCCATGCGTTGCAAAATCTTATACGGTCCAACGAAACGTGGTGCTAACTTTCCGTTAACTCCAAAACGCTTAACTCCTCGGCGGGATACTCTAAGATATACTGCTCCGACTTCATATTCAATCGCTTTGCGCTTTGAATCTGCATAGCTCTTACATGCGGACTGGGCTACCTTGAGCCTATCTCGAATCAACTTAACCTTCTGCTCAGACTCCTTAATCAAATCTGGTCCAAACAATTGACGATCTCCAGTTTCTTCCCATGACAACGGTGTCCTGCATCTTCTTCCATACAGAGCCTCGAAAGGTGCCATCTTCAAGCTGGTTTGGTAACTGTTGTTATAAGAAAATTCTGCATACGGCAAATTATCATCCCAACTAGATCCATAATCTAGTGCACAAGCTCTCAAATATCCTCCAAAATCTGATTGACTCTCTCACCATCCATCGGTCATGGGTGGAAAGCTGTCTTGAATTCCAATCGGGTTCCCAATGCTTCGTGCAACCGGTTCCAAAATTTCGAGGTAAATTGGGTTCCTCTATCGATCTGATACTCCTCGAACTCCGTAAACACATAATTCTGGTCATGTATATCTTTGCCAACTTAGCACTGTTATAGGTAGTCTTGATCGAATGAAATGAGCTACCTTCGTCAAGCGGTCGACTATAACCCAAATCGAGTCATATCCTTGAACGAGTCTTTGGCAATCCTGTGATGAAATCCATGCCTAGTTTTTCCCACTTCCATTCGGGTATCGGCAATGGTTGTAACAATCCTGCTGGCTTCTGATGCTCTACCTTTACTTTCTGACATACATCGCAAACTGCTACATACTCCGCAATATCCTTCTTCATTCCGGTCCACCAGAAAGTATTCTTCAAATCCAAATACATCTTGGTATTTCCTGGGTGAATCGAATAGGGTGAATCATGTGCTTCTTGCAAAATCAACTTCCTTATCTCTGGGTTATTGGGCACATAAACACGGTCTTCAAACCATAGGGTATCGGTCTCATCCTCACGAAATCCTTTAGCTTTTCCTTTGCTCATTTTCTCCTTTATAGAGGCAACTTCCTTATCTGCCTTTTGGGCTTCTCTGATTTTGTCCATCAGTGTTGACTGAATCTCCAATGCTGCTACATAGCCTCTCGGAACTATTTCCAAACATAGCTCTCGAGGTCCTCGGCTAGCTCATTGGGTATTCCTCCCATCTTTAGGGTATTGACGTGGCTCTTACGGCTCAATGCGTCTGCTACGACATTAGCCTTTCCGGGGTGATAATGCAATCTCATATCATAATCCTTGATAAGCTCTAACCATCTCCCCTGTCTGAGATTTAATTCCTTCTGTGTGAAAATGTACTTCAAACTCTTGTGATCCGTATATACTTCACAATGATTTCCAATGAGAAAATGTCTCCATGTCTTCAAGGCATGCACAACGGCTGCAAACTCCAAATCATGTGTGGCATAATTTAACTCATGGGGCTTAAGTTGTCGTGAAGCATACGAAACAACTCTTCCTTCCTGCATAAGCACTGCTCCAAGTCCTCGACGTGAAGCGTCGCAATACACCTCAAAATCCTTGGTTTGATCTGACAATATTAAAACTGGTGAGGTAACCAATCTTTTCTTCAACTCCTGAAAACTTGCCTCACAGCCCTCAGTCCATATGAATTTGTTATCCTTCTTCAACAATTCAGTCATAGGCTTGGCAATCCTTGAGAAATTCTCAATGAATCTTCGGTAGTATCCTGCGAGTCCAAGGAAACTCCGAATCTCTCCAACTGTCGTTGGTGCTTCCCATTTGGTTACGGTTTCAACCTTTGTGGGGTCAACTGCTATTCCTTCTCCGGATATAACATGTCCGAGAAATCCAACTTCCTTTAACCAAAACTCACATTTGCTGAACTTGGCATATAACTGGTGTTCCCTCAGTTTCTCCAAAACCAATCGCAAATGTTCCTTGTGTTCCTCTTCATTCTTCGAGAAAATCAAAATGTCATCAATGAACACCACGACGAACTTATCCAAAAACTCCATAAACACTTTGTTCATCAGGTTCATGAAAAAGCCTGGTGCGTTAGTCAGTCCAAATGACATAACGGTATACTCATACAGTCCATATCTCGTGGTAAACGCTGTCTTGGGTATGTCCTGCTCCCGAATCTTCAACTGATGGTACCCTGATCGCAAATCGATCTTGGAAAACACTTTAGCTCCTTGCAAGCGATCAAATAGATCATTTATCATAGGTAGTGGGTACTTGTTCTTGATTGTCACTTCATTCAATCCACGATAATCAACAACCATTCTTAACGATCCATCCTTCTTCTCTACTAACAATACGGGTGATCCCCAAGGTGAAGAACTTGGGCGAATAAAACCTTTATCCAATAGTTCCTTAATCGCTTCTTGATTTCCGCCAAATCCTGTGCGGGCATCCTGATCGCCGATATCGGGCCTGTTCACGCAACAGCTCGATCAAAACTCAATGTCTCTATCCGTGGCATTCCCAGCAACTCTTCCGGAATACATCAGAAAATCCTTCACCACCGGTACTTCTTCCCGCACCACTCCTCGATAAGCAATTTACTTGCGCTCTCCTCGCTCATGCCGTGATACATACTTGATCCTTCTTCCTTCGGTGTGGTGAGCAAAATTGACTTTGTGGTGCAATCTATGTCCCCTCCATACTTTGATAACCAATCCATGCCTAATATCACATCCAATCCTTGGGATTCCAGAACTATTAGGTCTGAGGGGAAAACATAGTGTCCAATCCTTAATGGCAGTCGATCACACCATTTACTAGCCATGTATTCTGCTCCGGGTGAGGTTACTAGCATGGGTGACATAAGGGCTTGGGTCGGTAATTTGTACTTATCCACAAATCCCTTTGATATGTATGAATGCGATGCACCAAGATCGAAAAGAACAACTGCAGAAATGACTTAACCAAAAACTTACCGACATCTTGATCGGGCTGATCTTCAACCTCCTCCACATCAATGTGGTTCACCTGTCCCCTGTTGAAAGGGTTGGGCTTCTTTCCAGAGCTTCCATTGCCATTTCCATTCTGGCCTTCTGGACAGTCATTTGCATAATGCCCAGTCTTGCGGCACTTAAAACAAGTGATGTGACTCAGGTCTACCTTGGATGGTGTTGACAGGTTGGTGCGGTTCTGTCCATTGCTTCCTCCATTCCCGTTCCCATTCTTAGTGCCATTATGGTTATGCGAATTACCTCCTCCATGGGTATGTTGAAACTGCATTCCTAATTTAGGGGCATAACGAGGCTTCTGCTGAGCTCCAGAGTTATACTTTCCTTCTCCATACTTCCTCTTGCGGTTCTCAATTTGCTGCTGCTTTCCTTCAATCATGAGGGCTCGGTCTACCAACTCCTGGTAGTTATTGAAACTTGCTACCATGAATGGCATGCTGAACTCATCATTCAGTCCTTCTAGAAACTTCTCCTGTTTAGCAGCGTCTGTAGCAACGTCATCTGGGGCATAACGTGCTAACTTACTGAAATCATCCACATACTGGCCAACAGTCCTTCCTCCTTGGCGTAAGTTGCGAAACTCACGCTTCTTCATGGCCATAGCTCCTGCTGAAACATGGGCAGTGCGAAAAGCTTGCTGAAACTGATCCCAGGTGACAGTGTCTACGGGGTAAGTGGCTGTAAAATTCTCCCACCATGCTGCTGCGGGTCCTTCAAGCTGGTGTGCTGCAAACTTCACTCTTTCTCCATCTATGCATCCTGCAGTGGTCAACTCCCTTCCTATCTTGCGGAGCCAATCATCTGCTACAATCGGCTCGGTGCTACTGGAATACACCGGCGGATTCAGTCTAAGGAAACGAGTCAAGTGATCCGCAGGTGGTGGTGGTGGTGGGTTGTTGTTGTTGTTGTTGTTGTTGTTGCCCTGGTTCTGCACCAATGTTTGAATCAGGGTATTCTGCTGCTGAATCAATTGGGTGATCTCTGGCGGGAAAACGAACCCGGGATCGCGTCTCGGAGGCATCTGATGGGTTTAGAAGAGACGAGAAATTAAGAGTAGAATGGGGTCTAAGGAGAATCACTACCCAATTGCACATGAGCAAATGCACACAAAATCACTTCATTCAATCAAACAAAGGGCTTACAACGATCTACCTATCGCAAAAAGTGCGTGTACTATAATGTTTACATAGAGGGAATACTACTAATATGTGGGGGACTTCTACTAATTTGAACCGTGGAAGACTCCATGATGTCCGCTCCACCGTATTCAAAGTCGGGTTCACTTGGATCCGAATCGGTGTCGCCGATATTGATGTAGTCGCTGGGCAACCGACATACTTGGTCTTCATTCCTGAGCGCCAACATCTTCTTGAGTTCTTCGATCTCGTACTTAAGATCGTTATTGTGTCTCGCTAGAGCTACGATCTCGCCCATGTAGTCCTTGCGTGTTGTCTTTAGTTCTTCTTCAAGTTCGATGATCCTTCCTTTGCATTCTACAACTCCAACATATCATTGCACATCCGGTTCTCCGGCGCCGAATGTGCTGGTTTAACTCTGGATGAAAGCTGCAATGGATCTATCCTTCTTGGTGCTGACTATGTCCCAGTGGTCATCTCGGCGTCCACAAATCTGGTAGATAGTGTCCTTGAGGTCTTCTTGATAAACTTCTCCAATGCGTCCCATGGTGATGTGAGCTGCCGTGCTCTTTCCTGCACTCCAAGTTGGTGCAATCAAAACACTATCTATAGGCTTGGTGATTGGGGCGAATGTCCTTCCCGAACATGAGCTTGAATCTTCCAGCCCTCTTCTTGCAGAGTGGCGTTGAAAGTTCCGGTGAAGCTTGGTAGTCCAATGTTCAGGTACTTGGTGACTTCCTTCAAGTGAAATCCAAAAGGTGTGCCTTCATCTGGTTGGGTGTACTTGATCTTCGCGTCCGTCATCCTAAAGAGTAGAAAAGATGAGGAGTTAGAAAACGGGAAGAGAGTAGTGATCTATGGCTTTAACTTAGTGGTCGTGTCCTCATGTCGTGTGTGCTCGATACCATCTCTCAGAGCGACCAGACCGAATGGATCAAGTCTCGTGCTCGATGTCATCCCCGGATCAGTAATGCCGACACCACACAAGATTTCAAGGATTTATAGCAGAGTAGCAATCACACACTTATTACATCGTTGTCCACAAGGAACTTATTACAATAATATGGCTTAAGGCCATCTAATAATAACAGCGAAGGCTTGGAAGATAAGTGAGTCCATCAACTCCATCGGCATCACCGAGTATAGAACCACGACCTAACACCTTACTGTCGTTCTAAAAGTCTCGCAACATGAAAGTTGCAGCCCAAAATGGGTCAAGACATGGAATATGCCGCAAAGCAACACATAGAGAGTAATGAAGGAATAAGCCTATACTACATGCATATATGGCTGGTGGTAAAGCTCTATGGTTACTTTTTGCATAAAGCTAGTTTTTCCCTACAACAAAGGAATAATTTTATTTAACTATCATGGTGGTTGTTAAACATTGAGAATGGTTGATAGCATCCTCAATCCCAATTAAAAAGTACTCATCAAAAACAAATAACATTTATTAGAAGTAACATGTTGAGACTCACATGATATTCAAGTACTAGATACTCAAAACGTCCATAACCGGGGACACGGCTAATCATGATTAGTTTATACACTCTGCAGAGGTTTATGACTTTTCCCCACAAGACTCGATCGCCTCCGCTTGGTTCTCGTGACTACATGGTGTTTGAGAAACGGATGACCGAGACACAGTCTTTCAGAAGCACTAGCACCTTACATGTGGGTAGACTGTACCAACCTACATCCCCTACATCAGCTAGCCTACCCGTAAGAGTTCGCACAACTTACTTAACTATGCCAGAGCCCATAATTAGCTTGTGGCTGCACACGGAAGTTTCCAGTTTGAATAATCTTATGATCCCTTAGAGCCTGGGTGGCGGTCCGAAGAAATACAGGCAAGTCCTGATAGAAACCAGGTGCCTCAATCCACCCAGATGTGTGTTTAGGTTGCCACCTTAGATAAACCATTATTAACAATCTCACATCTGTCATGGATATTCACTCACCCAATCCACGTCTACTAGCATAGCATGACATAATAAGCAAACGTAGAAGTAACTCCCAAGGTTTCATAAGTAAAACAGGTAATGGGTACTACCTCAATCTACTTCCCATCCCACAATTTAATTAGATCCTAATCATGCAAGTGTTGAGGGTTTGATCTAATGCAATAAAACTGGGTAGTAGAAAAGGTATGATCAAGTGTTACTTGCCTTGCTGATGATCCGCGAGACCTAGAGATTCGAAGTAACAAGCGGCGCACTCCGGGTGATCTAACGCAGACAAACAACAAGCATACAATAAGTACTCATCTAATGCACGGGGAAATCTCGAATAAAAGATCTAACCAGAGAGTTCAACTTAAGAACCCTGGTTGCAAAAGAATCAAATCAAAATAAGCAACGAAAATCGAAAGTCGAGAGAGAACGACTCGGTTTTTGCAATTTGAAACTAAGTCAAAATTTTACAGTAGCAAAAATTTGTTTAAGTAGGTTAGTCGGAACGGCGGTTTCGTAACGAAACTCCAGGCGCTTGAATCACCTGATTCCGATAAACGAGCGAGAAAATAAACAGTTTTGAAAATTGAATCGGAAATCGAAATCGGAAAATAACGGATTAAATCCGATTAAAAGAAAAACGACGAACAGTTAAAACGGCGGACGTTCGTTAACAGAAACTAATCGACGAACACGTTCATTGAAACGAACGGGTCGGTGAACGTTTACTAATTAAATAAAACCAAAAAAAACCGTCTAGGGTTTTAAAAAAAACCGAACAACGAACGAAAAACCGGATCGGGTTTTTGAAACAAAAACTGGACCGGGGCGCGGCGAGGTCGGCTACCTCCGTCGAGTCGCCGGGGGCTCGGCCTCGCGGGTCGGGTGACGGGCGGTGGCGGCGGGTCGCTGGGTGGCGAGGGGCGGAGTCGGCGACGGCAGGGCGGCGGCGGCTTCCTGCGGGCGGCGGCGGCTCGGTGGAGGGCGGCGGCGGGGGCGGATGAGGAGAGAGGGGGGGGTATAAATAGGAGGGGGCTCCGGTGCCTTGGGAGGGGGCACGGCGGGGCCGGCGGGTCCGAGCCGGACTCGGCGTCTGCGGCGGGGCTCCTCCAGCGAAGCGCGAGGGGAGGGAGGGACGGCTGGGCCGGGCGGTTGGGCTGGGCCCTTGGCCCAGGCGGGCGGCGCGTTTTTTTTTAAAACAAAACTTAAACGAATTTAAAATAAAACCAAACGAACTCCAAATTAAATAAAATTAATTTTCCCCGACTCCTAAAAATGAGTCGAACAAAATGAACTTTAAACGGGGCAAAAATGCATGTTTTTAAAATACTCATTTTTTTCCCTAAAGCAAATAAACTTTCGAAAAACCGAAATTTGATTTATTCATTAAATCTTCATTTTTCCTAAATGTTGGGAAAGTCATATTATTCCCTCTCTTAATTTTTTATCGGAAAAACTTTTGAAGATAAATAAATAAATCCAAATGATCCTATTTTCAAATTTTGAGAAATCCCAAATATGAAAATAATGAAATCTCCAACTCTCTCCGAGGGTCCTTGAGTTGCGTGAAATTTTCTAGGATCGGAAAAATGCGAGAAAATATGATATGCATGATGACCTAATGTATAACATTCCAAATTGAAAATTTGGGATGTTACAAATTAAGTGATTGGAGAGTTCCTCTAGTTAATCATTTAAAGGATCCAAGTCAAACAAGAGATAGGAAAATTCGGCGACAAGCTTTAAAATATACTTTGTTTAATGACGAATTGTATCGCCGAACAATAGATGAGTTATTTTCAAAATGCTTAGATTCTGATCAGTCTAGAATAGCTATGGATGAAGTGCACGAAGGAATATGTGGAACACATAAGTCGGCTCGCAAAATGCGATGGTTATTAAAAAGAGCAGGTTTTTATTGGCGGACTTTATTAGAGGATTGTTTTCGGTACTATAAAGGTTGTGAGGCATGTAAAAAATTTGGTAATGTACAGTTAGCGCATGCGTCTATGTTAAATCCGATAATTAGGCCGTGGCCATTTAGAGGATGGGGCTTAGATTTTATTGGTGAAATACATCCTTCGTCTTCTAAAAGACATCGCTTCGTCCTAGTAGCCACAGATTATTTTACTAAATGGACAGAAGCAGTTCCTTTGAAAAACATGACCCATAAAGAGGTTATCAGTTTTATTTTAGAGCATATTGTTCATAGGTTCGGTATTCCTCAAACTTTAACTACCGATCAAGGTGCTTCTTTTATGTCTCATCAATTTCATGAATTTGCCGAATCTTTAGGAATTAAATTATTAAATTCATCGCCTTATTATGCTCAAGCTAATGGACAGGCCGAATCTAGCAATAAAACTTTAATTAAGCTTATAAAGAAGAAAATTGAGGAACATCCGAAAAGATGGCATGAGGTACTTTCCAAAGCTTTGTGGGCTCATCGGATATCTAAACATGGAGCAACTCAAGTGGCACCGTAAGACTTGGTATATGGTCAAGAGGCGGTGTTACCTGTAGAGATTAATTTACAAGCTCAGAGTGGCCAGACAAAATGATTTGTCGGCTGTAGATTATAATGATTTAATGATGGATAAGATAGATGACATTTCAGAAGAGAGATTAAGAGCTTTGGGAGAGATTGAGAAGGAAAAATTAAAGTAGCCAAAGCTTATAATAAAAGGGTGAGGGAGAAATCGTTTCAAATAGGAGATTTAGTGTGGAAAACGATTTTACCTATTGGAACTAAAGATAGGAAATTCGGCAAGTGGTCCCCGAATTGGGAAGGCCCGTATAAAGTTACGGAGATTGTTCCTGGAAATTCATATTTTGTACAATCTTTGCAGGGAGAGAAGTTGTCCAAAGCTCTTAATGGAAAATATTTGAAGAAGTATTATCCTAGCATGTGGCAGGAGGCCTGAACATGTTGTGGCCGATATGTTATTTCAAGTATCGCCCTGAGCAAATTTGGCCGATATATTATCTCAAATATCGCCCTAAGAAAATTTGGCCGATGTATCGTTGGACATCTCCCTAAGTAATGTTATGATCAATGATCGACTTTATCCTACGGCAATTCCTATATATTTTTGGTCAATGCAATTGTACCAAAAACAGGGGGGCATGTGTTGATGCTATAATTTGGCTACTTAGTATGTGATGAGCCAAATTAAATCAATGATTTATCAAGCTGATCGGTTAATGCATTGTTGAAGTATTGCTACAAGAAATTTCATGGAAGGTGAAGATACAAGCCCTAAGAAGAATCATATGCTATACTGGTCCATGGGCGTAATGCATGCAAGTGATATATATCTACGTATATGAAGAATTATGCTTAGTCCTGATGGCCATTATCCAGTTTGATTTGCGACGTTGCCGGAATATTTAATATTTTCTTGGTGGGATCCAGGTATGCTTAGCCATTACTCCCTCCTTTCCGGTTTATAAGGGAATACTTTTTGTAGTTTGCAAAAGCACCCAATTAATGCTCTTGTTTTTCTCAAAAAAGTATGTTTACCAATGCATTAATTGCAATGCATGCATGCATAAATTACATGCATTGGTCAATTTTCTCTTAATACTTGCATGCAATGATTTAATGCACCTTGGAATCTGAACATGTGATGGGAAACAACCAAATTGAGCCTTATAAAATGGAAAAACTAAAATTTTGAGATAAGCCCTATAAACCGGAAAGGAGGGAGTATATTTAGTGTGATGGCGACGTGGCCGGAATACTTTATTCATATATTTAAGACTGCATGTACGTGGATATGGCAGATTTGTTACATACTTAGATTGGCAAGTATATTTTTTTTGTAGAAGTATGCTACATGGTAATCGAATCAAGAAAGGCTAGTCCTGATCGGTTTTAGCTTAAGAGTTGTAATCTTATATGCCAAGTCCAGCGTGCCGTATATATGTAAGGCCATGGCCGATTGGAAAAACAGCAATCGATCTATCAATACAAAGTCTATTTTCACGTACATCTATTTTTATCGTTACTTCCTGCCGAGCCCTAGCAGCCCTAGGGTTTGGCGATCTTTGTCGTTTTGCGCTGGAAAGCGGCCGGTTCTCCTCCACGAAAGAGAGTAAATCTTTTTTGCTTTGCTCGTAAAGAAATCGTTCATCGTCACGAAAGCACGACGGTTATCCTGGTGTTGCGCGGCGATTTCGCGTGCCAACAGTGACGGCGGCGTAGATCGGAGGATGGGCGACGGGGGAGGACTGGCGTGTGGGGTTGAGGGGGAGATCAAGTGAGTGTGAGTGTGAGTGGTTTGGATAGGTCGGATAGTAGGGGAGATGGAATGGCTTAGCAGTAGCGCGCTATATCAAAAGGTGCTACTGCTAAACGACCTAGCAGCAGCGCCTTTCACAAAGAGCGGGCTACTGCTATGTGTGAGCATGTAAAAATAGACATAAAAAATAAATTGATCATCAATGATCTTTTTGTGTACAATCTGATATGTCAATATGAGTCCTCACCAGTTCAGGAACTGATGAAGACTCATATTGCGGCCACAAATTCTACACATAGAGTTCAATGAAGACCAAGTGGTTGTGAAAGTTTGAGAAGTAAAATATTTAAGGTGGTACAAACTCTATTCACGAAGCGAGGTGGGACTAAATTTTTTAGTAACCTTAGCAGTAGCGGTTATTGTGTAAATGCGCTACTGCTATGGTACCTAGTGGTAGCGCTCTTCATATTAGCGCGCTGCTGCTAGAACTAGCCTCGCGGCGGCGTCGTGGCAATTATAGCAGTAGCGCGTCTTAGAGTGTGCGCGCTACTGATACATTTATTTCAGCAGCGAGGTTTCTGCGCGCGCGCTCCTGCTAGTTAGCAGCAGCACCTTATTTTAAAGCGCGCTGCTGGTAAGATTCTATGTATAGGCTTTTCCCTAGTAGTGGTGACCTCAAGAAAAAAATTAACTACTCACAAATGATAATCATGCTCAAGATCAGAGGGGTATTAAATAGCATATTGGATCTCAACATATAATCTTCCACCAAATAAACCATATAGTAATCAACTACAGGATGTAATCAACACTACTAGTCACCCACAAGCATCAATCTATAGTTCTGGTAACAATATTGAAAACAAGAGATGAACTAGGGTTTGAGATGAGATGGTGCTGTTGAAGAAGTTTATGAAGATTGTCCTCCCCAAGATGGGAGAGTTGTTGGTGATGATGAGGACGATGATTTCCCCCTCTAGGAGGGAAGTTTCCTCGGAGGAATCGCTCCGCCGGAGGGCAAAAGTTCTCCTGCCCAAGTTCCGCCTCGAGACGGCAGTGCTCCGTCTTGAAAGTCCTCTTCTTATTTTTTTTCTAGGTCAAAATGACTTATATACCAGAAAATGGGCACCGGAGGTGGGCCTGGGTGAGCACAACTCACCAGGGTGCGCCTGGGCTCCCTGGCGCACCCAGCTGGGTTCTGCCCACCTGGTAGGCCCCCTCTGGTATGTCTTTGCTCCAATATTCATCATATATTCCATAAAAATTCTCCGTGAAGTTTCAGCTTGTTTGGAGTTGTGCAGAATAGGTAGCCTGACATAGCTTTTCCAGTTCCAGATTTCGGGCTGCTGGAATTCTCCCTCTTTGTGCGTACCTTGCATATTAAGAGAGAAAATGTATTAGAATTACTCCAAAAAGCATTATTATGGATACAAACATCATAAATAATAGTAAAAAACATGACGCAAAATGGACGTATCACAACTGTCTGTAAGTATTATTTCGGTAATTAAGTCTATAGCTCAACTCGTTCATTCCATGTATATACAATTATCCTCACTATATTATGCAGATTGAAGATCATCGAATGCAAAAGAGGACAAATCTATGACATTGGGTTCGTTAGCCCAAATACTGTAAATGAATGGATTGTACAAAACAGAGTTGAAGATACCGGGGAAAACTTTCTAAAAGCGTTACTTCGACATCAAAACAAAAGGGAAATACTCTTTCCTTACAACTTCAAGTGAGTCTTACTGTCTTGTCAATATTCGGTGTCGCTTACTCGAGGTTAAGTACTTTAATTGATGAGTTATGCATGCGCAGGTTCCACTTTATTCTGCTATCCATTAAGCTTGACGGGGGAGTAGTAACTGTCTTAGACTCGAGATGTAAACATCCTAAGGATTATGTGGACATGAGTGCAATGCTCCAGAAGTAAGTTCAATTGTTATCGCTCCATATAGGCAATTTTCGTTTATTTCCTGATATCAAGTAATCATTTTCTTTGTCGGGCAGGGTTTGGAAAAAGTTTACGGGAATGGTTCCGAGTCTAAAGAAGGAGCTGCAATTTACACACCCCAAATTAAGTAGTACTAGGTAGTTTCGCGCATCTCTCATTAATTCTAGTTTCATCAATACCTTTATCATGCTTGATTATCAGTTTGATTAAACTCTATTCTCGTAAAGTGCTTGTGGCAGGCAAGTGGGAATACTTTATGTGGATACTATATTTGCGAGTTTATTCGCCACTCGACCACTGAGCGGGCCTTCTCTGACCAACAATTTGAAGTACGTAAACAATATTCACACTTTTATTTTATTACCATCAATTGTATTGAGTTTCATTCATATATATGTATTGACCCCCTTCTTTATATTAGATGTGGCAGATGCGGGAAGAACTCCTACAACATGATCGCATACGAGCAATTCAAGAGGAGTTGGCGGGATTCTTTGTTGATCACGTCATACATGAAAAGGGAGAAGACCATATGGAAATTCAAATGGATTTTCGGTAAATGATGTCAGGGATTGTAGGATATGTTATATTGTATATATGTAGTAGCTTCGGATATATATACGAAAACTTGTTGTTCGACCAAGTACGGAGAAAGAGAGGTTACTTCTCTCCATATATGTTCATGACGATCTTGTGTTCATTAGCTTACTAGCTAGCGTCCAGTTCTCTCTATATATATGTAGTAGCTAGCGTTGACCAAGCACGGAGAAAAATAAGTCACTTGTCTCTATATATGTCTCTATATATGTAGTAGCTAGGTAACACAATATGAAACCCCTAATAAACCATCCAAAACACCTAAATCCTCCCTTTCAAAAAAAAAACCCCCAGCGCTTGGCAGGTGATGACGTGTGGCTGCCTTTTAGTCCCGTCGGTGTTACCAACCGGGACTAAAGGTCCTCCTTCCTGAGCGCCCCACAGCGGCCACGTGGACCTCCTTTAGTCCTGGTTCGTAAGCCAACCGGGACTAAAAGTCAGGGGCTTTAGTCCCGATCATTTTGTCCCGGTTGTAGAACCGGGACTAAGGCCCTCTAGAACAGGGACAAGTGCCCTGTTTTCTACTATTGAAAGGTCATTTGAAAAAAAAAGAGACCCAAATTGCTAGGTGCATGCAAAAATGCAACAACCATGCTATTAAGCATCCCAAACTAGAATGGCGGCTCCACAATTTTCATCGAGTATCCAAAATATAACTAAAAAATCTAGTCACTTGAGGAAGAAAGAAACACACGACTGTATGAAATACTGCAATAAATACTGGACCAACAGATCTAGTTCATGTTAGTCATATTATGCCATAGTTGCAAAATGCCTCTTTATTAGCATTAGGATCTGAGAGCACCAGATACATTTATCTCTAAGCAAGAAGTTAATTTCTCTGAACTTGAACTGTTTATAAATTAAGTTTGTAATTATACTAATCTATTAAAGCCGCAAGTTGTTTCGAGTTTATATTCCTTTTCCGAGAAAAAATTTGTTTCATAAATCATTGATAATATTTGAAAAAGAGAATAATAATCTGAACCTTTCGAAGTTGGCACTTTTAATGAGTAGCATGAAAGATGGTGATAGCATTGACCATCTTTGGTTGGTATTCTTTGAGTATTTGGATGCAACTGAGAGTGTAACCTTTGGCAATATGAAATATAACATGCATTTGGTCGCTTCACCATCTCTCTTGCCAGCATTACTACCAGGCAACACATTTCATACCGACGCATCAACGTTGCGCAGCGTGCCACCGCGCGGCATAGCTAGTAAGAGGTTAAGCTCACAGGTAATCTCGAGATACGATAGGTTGAAAAGGGTTAGGAAACAAACCGAACAAAATCGGGAAGAATTCGAACAGAATCGGGCTCCTGTGTTGTGCGTGCCAGCGTCCGGTGACATGCACTTGTACCGTTCTTCATACACATTCCTTCTCTTCAGCTTGATTTAAACAGAATGTTCAACGGCCTAGAGTACGAGCACGTATGCTCGTACTGCTGGTCGTACTCGCCTCTGGCACCTGTGGTGAAAAAGTTTTTTGCGCCTTCAAATCAGGAAAAAGAACGGCCTATGGTATGAGCACAAATGCTCATATCCTAGGTTGTTCCTTTACTAGAACTAGGTAACAGAAAGTCCCAGATCCATAGAAGACATATGGTACCATCGCAAGCGATCGTACCAACTATCATGCCGACTGGTAAACCCGTCAGTTTTCATAGAAATTTGAACCGAAGATAAATAGATAGAACTTTAGGGGTTTTAGGCTAACCTGAAGATATGACAAATGCTACTCTTGCGCTTCTCCCAAGACTTCTTCAGGTACAATTTAGTCCCAAGATTCTTCTCTATTTTTATTGGTCTGGGCGAACAATTTGCTCTAGCCAATTTGGCTGGACACAAAATGTTAGCATAATCAATTCCATCAACTTTTCGTTCTTTTCTTACCTCTGTTTTGAAGAAGGACCCTCCGCACGGACCAATGGAGGTCTAGTATTCCCAAAGGTATGTGTTGTTGCATACTACCATAAGAATTCTTGTAAAAGACATATTACTTGATCACATTTTAGAAATGAGACATCCACTTGGATATCGTATATCTCACTGTGGTATAATATCTTCATGTCGAATTCTTGTAGAAGAAGGTCCCATCGGATCCATCTTGGCTTTGTATCTTTCTTTGCCAATACTTTACTGCCAAACGACCCGACAATAACTTTTGTCTCTAGTCTAAGACCTGAACTTTTCACAAGCAAATATCACGATATATAATTCTCTATCATTTTTAGCATTAATCCTTTGTGATTCATTCAAAGTGTGGCATAATAAATAACTAGGACAATGCCCGTGCATCGCTACGGGCAACATTTAGCAATTTCGTTGGCGAATCAGTGAAGAATCACTTGATATCATAGTTCAATGTCCATGTAGTACGACAAAATACATATAACCGTGATGACTAAAGGGGTAAGAAAGACAAAAATCAAGCATAACCAAATATTACTCAACAATTGCAAAAAAGTGCTCACAACTTAGGAATTAAAGAAACCGACATCATGATTGTGAACTTAGTTTCTGAATTGTTGCATAGTGCCATAAAGAATACATATCGCTTCCTCTTGATCTATTACCTGATCACATTTTATAAATAAGACATTCACTTGGATATCGTATATCTCACTGCGGTATAATATCTTCGTGTCGAATTCTTGTAGAAGAAGGTCCCATCAGATCCATCTTGGCTTTGTATCTTTATTTTCCAATACTTTACTGCCAGACGACCCGACAATAACTTTTGTCTCTAATGTAAGACCTGAACTTTTCACAAGCAAATATCACGACATATAATTCTCGATCATTTTTAGCATAATTCCTTCGTGCTTCATTCAAAGTGTGGCATAATAAATAACTAGGACAATGCCGGTGCGTCGCTACAGGCAATGTTTAGCAATTTCGTCGGCGAATCAGTGAAGAATCACTTGATATCATAGTTGAATGCCCATGTATTATGACGAAATACATATAACCGTGATGACTAACGGGGTAAGAAAGACAAAAATCAAGCATAACCAAATATTACCCAACAATTGCCAAAAAGTGCTCGCAACTTAAGAATTAAAGAAACCGACATCATGATTGTGAATTAGTTTCTGAACACATGCATATTAACTTTTAATTCTAATTATCCTAAGTATAATGGTGTAAATTTTATTACCTCATGAGATCAACATATACGGAGACATCAGACAACTCCGAGTATTTGAAATTTAGACAATCCTAAGTGACATACAACTATGCAATGTTTGCATTGCTCAACCAATTCTATATCAATCTTGACTGAAGCCTTGATTTGACTAATTTCTCTGCAAATAGACAAATATCGAGAGAAATCAGTGTGACTTCTCTGAAACAAACTGCACAAAAATAGACATAACACCACCACTTGCTTGTTTGAGCCCCACCCCCCGCGAAGCTGCCCTCCTATCTTGGAACCCACGGGAAAAGAGCCAAAATCAAAATCATAGATTACCTCACAAAGTATGCACCTAATTGAATACGAAGCAAAGTTGAAATGATCCATCACGTCCATTCTATAAGATCGAACTATATGGAGATAATGAGTTCAAAAAATTGCCGTCATTGTAGCCCATCCATCGGCACAAGCACATGACATGGTATGCTAGCCCATCCTAGATGCAAGTATTACTTCCAATAACTCACACTTAATCGGTGGCCGCGTCACTGGCGTCGCTCTACTCACAATTCAAGTCATAATCGTTGTCACCGAGAGACCCCTCGTAGATCTCATCCCGGTTCTCCTCCCCGCCATCACAGATCAAAATAGTTGAGTGGGCGCTCTCGGTTCAAATGACGCTGTCGTCATCGTTGTAGCCACAAATAGCACCACTGGCTTGATGCTCGCCACCGGAGCACATCACGATGCATCTCCAACATATTATTGGTTGTCGTTGTGGCTGGCCCAGCTCAGAAGGCCACACGCCGTGGCGCCCTTGACGGTGCGGCTCTAGTATTAATTACTCGAGAGATGCTTGGCGTTTTCAATTTTTCTACATTAAACTACCACAATCAAAAGGGAAAAATACAACCTGCCTCACGTTTATTTTTCAGTTTTGCGGGACTGACTCATTTTTACTTGTTGACATATACGCATTTATGACATCTAAGGCTTTGACATTCGATTACTATGTTTCGTGTGCTTGTATCTGATTAGAACACATATGTATTCTATCGTGTTAGTGTTTTTTGTGTGAATCATATACTTTGTGTTAATTGACTACATGATGTACGTGCAACCGATTACGTTCCTTATATTTTTGTTATGATTTTTTTATGAAAAAGATTTGGATATATTATAAATGTTTAATGTAAGTACATGCACCCTAAACGTAATAAAAATTATATCGAGGACCACGACCACCAAACGGCCACTACCACCGTTCCCCTACCGGAACCGGCCTGACCTTGTGATGACATCTAGGAAATCTTCGTGTAAGTGCCCTAAAGATCATCACTCTAGAGCTGCATTCGTTAGATATAAACATTTGAAACGATCGGAAGCGCCCGCCACAGAATCTCGCAGTCGCACACGCACAACGAGAAAATCTAACCTCTCCACCCCATGCAGACGGTAGTATCTACACGAGAGCTCCGTCTACTCCGTCATCATGGATGAACTTGAGGAGGATGGAAACACAGAGACCAGTTCAAAGATTAAGCATCCCTATCTGCCCTAGCGGTGCCCCTACGAGGAGAAAAATCCCAAACCTAAGCTACTAGCCGGACTGAGGCACCTAGATCCCCGTCCAAGCCGCTGGCCGCCTGAGCGGTAGACAGAGCAAAGATGGATCTACATGCATGCCGATGAAGCCTATGAGTGCTCTAGCAACCGCAGTTGCCAGAGGAAAAGAGTCACGGAACAAACGAAAGGTACGTCGGCCTTCAACTTGACGAGGAATTTTAGCAAAGTGTTTTGTTACGATCACTTTTCTACATGTTGTACACGTCCCTTGAAGATAGAATTGGTACAGACCGTTGTACACATCAAATAGTCATGTTACGTATCAATTGTTATGCTTTAATTTATATCCTCTAAAATTTAACCGTATAATTTTCCTACATAGAAAAAGAACCTTTTTTGACAATACAGTAGACTAATAGATAAATGTATCGAGTTCAAGTAAGTTTATAAAGATAATTCAAATAATTTAAAATGTTTTGAAAATAAAAGTTATCACTAATTCATACATCATGTAAAGTTGAATCATTAGTCATATTAGAATTATAAAAAGAATAAGTTGATACATTTCAATCTAGAATGCACAAATTAAATATCATTTCAACTCGAATATAATACTGATTAGTATATATATATATATATATATATATATATATATATATATATATATATATATATATATATATATATATATATATATATATATATATATATATATATATATATATATATATATATATATATATATATATATATATATATATATATATATATATATATATATATATATATATATATATATATATATATATATATATTTTTACCAGCGCCAACCAGCTCAACATAGGCAGATTCCAGCCATTTCCAACGTGTGCATTCCCTCTGAAGATGGACTTGCGTTTTCCATTTGCATGCATGGAAAACAAACTCGACCGTTAATCGATTTTAAGAAAGTAATAGACGAGATAAACCATCTACTAAGGGAAGCAATTAGGACTGTGAGCACAAATCATCATTTATGTTTTCTTCTAGCTCATAGTCATTTGACCCCACCATACATTATGTAAACATTGCCTATGTGCTTTTTTCACACCCTCTAAAGAAATTTCAGTTGTTGTCATAACAAGCTACTTCTTATGTTTCACACTCCCTAATTTTGGCTGCAATCTTTATAATAAGTTTCTTTACATTTTTAATGTTTTGTCATAGCACCTAAAATGACTCATTATTTCCTAGAGTACTTTCATGCTTCATTCCAATGGGGCTTCCCAAACATATTTTATGTGCTTCTTCAGCTAACAACCATTGCTTTCACACTCCCTGATTCTTTCCCCCCAAAATTGCTAATACCATTGTTATTCCCATTGAAACATGAAACGCTTCCATTTTATATTACATATGTTTCTTCCTTATATGTAATTTGCTCCATAATTCCATCTGATTCTTTGTTTATTCATTCTTTTATTTTTCTCAGTATTGTTGTAAACATAAATTGCCCTTGTGCTTCCTTGATGCCATTGTTATCTCCGACAATGCCACCCAGATGGATCTCCCACATCGCCCAACTCGACACGGCCGCAGCCCACCTCCCACCAATGGTTGTTTACCATCTGCCTGCTCCAATGCCGATGGGGCTTTGTCTTCCTTTCCGGGTGGCCAACTAAACCAGTAGCCTAGGCCACACATGCCAATCCATGTGGTAAGCTTTCCAATTCGCGAATTTATCTGCCTCTCATATGTATTTGGGGTTGTACAATAGTTGTGGAACATTTCCCGTCCTTTTCATATTTGCTTCAATCACAACTGAAATTTGGGTCACAATACCATGCGCTTCGTTATTTGTGGTTCATATTTGCATCAGGCAACACTAGTTTACACTTATATTTCCCATAGTTATTTCAGATAGGTAGTGTTATTGTTTTTCCAAATTGTTGCTAGCAATGCTTCAAAATTTATCAATTCATGTTTCCATGGTTTTGAATGATTATTTCACCTACTATCTAGCCATGCTTGTGTATATGATTATCTTCTCCCGCATTCCTCCATTACTAACCCTTTTTGATTTACTCTGATGCTTCAAAACATAATGGCATATGTTCATATATTAGCTGACGGGTTTATAATATCTGTTTCAATATGCTTCGAATATAGATGATTTATGTTGAGAAAGCTCTATTTAGATGATTACTACATGTTATGAAATTTCTAAATTATGCTACATATACTTCTTATGTGTCCACTGTTTTACTTTTATATATCCTATTTCTGTTCCAGAAATTTATTTTCATTATTATCACTGTTGTAATATGACACAGTATCGTATGATTTGGCATATGTTTGTTTGGTCTATGTATTTTTCTCCCATAGATTACTTACATAATTTTCATAATGCCATTGTACTACACTTTATACATTTTCAGTTCACTAGAAATAACGAAGCATACTTATGCCGAAGCGAACGGTACATACACTAAGAAGCACAACGACACTTGGATCTGACCACACAATGAGCAGGACCTCATGCTAGATGAAGGAAAGCAAGTCTATAGTCTATGGACACAGTATGAACTTAAAAATGATTATGTCATTGTTGTCTTCAAGGACGTAAATCTGTAGCACATGAAGATGTTGTATGAACGAACAAAGCATGGAAACAAAGCATGGAAACAAACTTATTGTCAAAAGCAAATTATTTTTGCAATGGAAACACTTTTTGTAGGGGGTGGAAGCAAAGTTTTCTTGTGTTGAAAACATAATAAAAAGAAGATGCATGGGATTCAAAATTTCCTATGTGGAATTCTTGGATGCAAAATTCTGTTATATGGAAGCAATGGGCTATTTTGTTAGGGTTAACCTAAATTTGATTGCGATAGAAGCAATTATCTCGCCATATGACCCATTTTTATATTGCGGTGGAATCAAAATAACATGTTATACCAGACACGTGTTTTCACCAGATCATATGAAATTTGATATGCATTGGAAGCAAATTGTGGCATCTAAATAATTGTTTAATAAATTTTATAAAATAAAGAAGCATGGAGTTTTACTAGCATCAGATCGGGCATTCTGTGTAATCGAAGCAGCAGCAACAAGGACCTCAGCATATGTGTGCGTTTCGGAATCATTTGTGCCGGAAGCAAGCAATAAAGGCTAGTAAAAGCGATCAATTAGGAAGGAATCTAACGAACAGTGTAGCCTTCCCTCCTATTGATGGAACTTCTATTATGTTACTAATCCAATGGTCACCGAGTGGTTTGATAGAACCAACATATCAGTAGTTTGATCCTAGTGCCTCCCTTTAGGTATAGGGGGCCCATGCTAACTTGATAAAAAAAGAACTGTGGAGTGCAAAAAAGAAATACCACAATACTAGATAAAATATGTCGCTTCAGAAGATAACCTAGTTGCTAGGTTTCCGCATCAATTTAGATTATCATGTAATTTCGAAGCAAGTCATCTTCCATTGGATTGGGACTTGTAACTTGCACGTTTGCCTCCCAATAGGGTCATAACTTGAAACAACATACCCTCAAAAAGGGAACCTGAAACAGCATGCTTAAAATTCGAATTAATCTTATATGGTGTTTGGCGATGATTTTCTCTTCACAAACGCATCATAGATCGAACAATTGGAAGAAATTTCAAATAAATTAGCATCATAGATCCACCCTCAAAATATCTAAAATTGGCTGAACAATTCGAGAAATATAAGATGAGAGCTGAGAGGGATTGAGACAGTCCTTAATAGTGCTAGCCTTGAGAATGAACCGCCGGAGAATTGACATAATGTTGTTTGCAGGATTCGCCGGGCACGGACCTGGTGTCACTTGATTTGATCGAACTTCGCAAGCAGGGAGGGCATAAGCTAGCGGCCTCTGGCGGCGCTAATCGTCTCAGATCATACGTTAATCGCCCAAGGGCATTTTTTAGGTAACGGCAAGGATTAGTAATAGGAGCGGGGGAGGCTATGACCTTGACTGGGCTTTCTTATGGGCCCTTTTGCCAAATATAACCGCTAATTACTCCTAGCAGCTATCAAAGAGTTCGTCGATCGTTGGGGGCGGAGGGGGTGTCTCCGCGCCAGCCACTGAACACCAATCATCCAATCATTGTTTATGTTTTCTTACTTATTTGCTCTGAAATCTATAGAAATACAGAGATTAAACAAACAAAAGATTGGTACTAAACTTAAACATGAGTTCATCTTATGGGCACGCAGTTTTGTTTCTCCTCATTGTTCGAACAGCATGAAACTCATGGATCTTAGAATTTATGGAGGGAAGATGAGCTTTCGAATTCGCAAGGCTTCCACGTACAGGGTAGAGCTCGGCGGTTCAAGCCAAGGTGCTCGCCGAGCCATCGGTCTCCTCGTCGGTGCCGTCCGCCAGCGGCTGCGCGGTGGTGCTGGACGACTCCCACTGCCCCAGAAAATCTATCTCGGCCGGGGGGTCTCCTCCACTGCGGTACTCCTTCCAAAACTCAGAGTTGGGTGTAAGCCGACGCACCGTGCTACGGGCGCCGCCATGCACAGCTGGAGCCTCCGCAAGTGCTGGCGCCGCAGGTGGGGGTGGCACCACGGCAAGCGGCTCGACAAGGACTGGCGGCGCTACGAGCGGGACTGCAGCGACAGGTCTTGGTGCCGCAGCTGGGAGCGGCACCACGGGCGGACGCGCCATAGGGTTTGCAGTCCTAATTGCCGCTCCAGGCTGCGCCCTGGTGCTGTGCCACAATATGTGGAGAGCAAGGGAGCGGGCCGTTGCACACTGCGTGCCGCAATGTGGGCAGACGTGCGCTGCTCGGAGAATTGGTGGTGGCCGTGGCGGCAGCCCTCCGGCGTTCGGTGCGACGCCGTTCCGGTTCCAAGCCATCTGGCCTGTTGGATTTGAGTGAAGTGGGGGCTCACGACGAGATGGTTGGCAAAAATTGGCTGGGGAATGTTTATATAGGATGCGACTCCACCTCCCAACGGTCAAAACGACGTTGGGACGTCATCTATCTAGGTGCGCATACTAGCTTCCCGGCCGTTTTACATCATGCATTAACACCCGTCAAAGGAACAGTGATATGTTCCCACAAAAAAAAACAGTGATATATAAGACCCAGGTCCACCAATTTAAAATTTCTGATTTTAAAAATTTTCAATTGCCCATGATTTTGGTTTTCAATTTAGTTTGGCTAAGTGACCAAATGTTTCTTCGTAATTTATTCATAGACCAAAAGTGCCTGAGAAACTTTTAATTTTTTTTAATTTATCACACAAATATGCTTATATCTGTATCTATATATATGTATCAATATTAAAAGACCCAAAGACACATCAAATCAATCTTGGCCATCAAACCATATATCAATCGAATGGCCTACGTTACTTCAATGGTGAGCCCTCAACATGTTTAATATGCAATTAACATCATACCATTTTTGCAAAAAAAATAATTTCATACTAAAATCAACTTGTGTGTTAATTTTATAATTAGTGTGTAATTTATATCCTACCTAATATCAACGTGCGGTAAATTTTCTTCCTAATATTAACGTGCATTTCACATATACATTACTCTTTACTGTTTACGAGTTAATAGTATCTAAAAATACCCATGGGGTAGATCCAAGTAATCTCGGCCATCAAACCAGGTCAATCCAACGACCTAGATTGCTCCAATGGTGAGTCCTCAATAGGTTTTCCATGAAATTAATACCAGACCAAATATCATTTTATTGTGTACATAATATCCTACCTAATATTTTCGTGTAGTTAATATAATGCCTAATATCAACATGCATTGCAGGTAGACATTTACTAGTCACCCAAATACGAGACTCATTAAAATATTATGTTATATATTATATGGACCTTGGTCCACTATATCTTGTACCTCAGCCCAGTTAAAATTAAAACTCTCAAAGGCCCATTTGAGTTGGATAGAAAATGTGTGAGTTTAGTACCGTATGCTAGTTGATAAAGTTTAGTATTATGCACAATGTTGGAAGAAAACTAATTTTTTTGCACGGTAATGCACTATCTAGCTCTGCGTGTCCGTGTCAATACTCGACCTCGTTCTGGACATGTTATTTATTACCAGAGTTCTCCCACCACATGTTAGTTGAGCCTCTTTAATCTCCAACGCTTCCCCTCTATGTAGAGGAGATACACAAAAGAGACGATACATAGGACAAACTCCTCAGTGCAGACACATGCCAAGTTCCTAGTGCTGAGCTACTTCTCCGGTGACCCCGTCCTGATTACTGCCTGCATAGCCATCTGGAAGAGCATGCCTCCTTAACTGTGTCCCTTGAGAACCTGCACTAGGTGAGGGGCTATAAGGTTTTTGGGGAGCATCTCGGTGCGGCTGTTTACTGAAGTTCGACTACATCCTCGATATCCTCTTGTATGCTTCCTCCACTTCAGAAAACTACTTCTTCACCACCCTCCGCGAAGAATCTCTTGCACTGGAGTTTCTGATGACCTTGTAACTCTTGATCTTTTCTCTATTGACATGCGCCTTTGGTCCATATGCTTACATGCTATGTTTTCCTAATCCATATTATTCGATTTGCCATGAGACTAATCTTGTGATGATGCTTATCTAGATTAAGCTTAAATGAAACTACCTAATTTCCAAGAAATGAAAAAACCTTATCTCTTAGGAAATTTTCATTGGCTAGCAATGCTGCTACTATGAGACCGAGCATGTTTATGGGTGCTAACTTCAAGAGGTAGCAGGCAAATACCATCTTGTGGCTCACCGCTATGAATGTGCACTAGATTTCAGCTGACATGCAGGTGGAACGCTTACACCTAAATAGGACAGAGCATATTCTGAGGCCACAATACTATTTGTGGGTGGAACCATAAGTGTGATGGGTGATAGGTTAGTTGATGCATATTTACATATGCAGAATGCCACAGAATTGTTTGTGCACTTGAAACCATATTTCGCACCACTATTATCGGTGGTGACCTATATGTTGTACAACAGTTCAATGACTGCAGAATGGTTGAGAACCATTTTGTGGTCGATAAAAGCTCATGACTTATAGTGGATGGCAAAGAAATTCGAGTTTATGCTGGGAGCATTCTTGATAATCTTCCTCATTTGGGGAAGAACTTTGCCACTTCTCTAAAACAACAAAACAAGTGATCCATGTTGAGATTCTCGTTGGATCGTTGGATGTTAAAGAGAATGTGTCGGAAAAGGATGCACACGCTAAAGGAGCATTAGGACATTCTGTTGCAAATGTAGTGCAGAAAAATGCCCACACGTTCAAGGGAAAGAACGAAGTCTCCAACACTGCCAACTTCAAAAGAAGAAAGCATGAAAGGAGTAAAGCAAGGATAAGGAGAACCTGGGTTTGTGGTGCGGAAGATCATTGGCCTACCCAATGGTTGAACTGCAATGGACGGGAAATATATCATGGACAGAGTTCTAAATCTATGAACATGATCATTGCAAATACTAAAAGGGGAACATCCAGGTATCGTAATTTACCTATAATTCTTTTAGTTTGTCGGTCTACCAATTAGTGCGTTGCCTATGGTGATAATATTCATGTGTGTGCTAACATATCCTTGTTTAACTATTATCAAGCACACCAGGATTCCGCCATCCTATTGTGGAATTGGTTACTTTCTTCTGTTCTTCCCATTGGTACGGTGAATCTGAAGTTTACTTGGGGAAACATCATGCAGCTGAAAAAAGTGCAGTATGTCCCTAGTATAGAGCATAATCTTGTTAGTTATTATGTAAGTATGAAACTTTTGTTGGAAAGGACTATGTGTGTGTGGGCTTGTTTCCCGTCCCTTTGGATGACTTATGTACTAAATTTGTGAACAATATATGGACTAGCTAGTACTGATGATACTAATGTTTGGCACCAATGAATTTGTCATATAATTTTTTGTTGTATGATGGAGCTAGCTAATGTTAGCTCAGTTCTGAAATTCATCCTAGTCACTCAGCGCATATCTTGTATCCACAACTGTAGAGGTCATGTATAGTGCATAAGCAGGAATACCACACATAAAAGTTTGGCAGGCTGAGTAATGTGGAACTGAAGTTGGCCACTTTATAAACTTTCTAGTATTTCCATTGGGACACAAAATATTTTTGAGTTTTAAACAACAAGTTTGATATCCCAGCCTAGTCATGGAAGTGATGTGTTCCAAACTCTATCGAAAGTCCAGGAAACATCTAGAAGGTGTAGAATGATGAAGGCGTGAGAGGATAGTTGGACTACATGGTTATGATGTCTCTGAACTAGTATTTAATGATAGAATGTGTTAGCATCGACTTTGTACTTTAAGCAAATGAGAAATTAGATATAGACATCATTAAAGTATGATGATAGTGATGCATAAGGAATTGTAAACCAGTGAAAATAATGATTATGATTACCTTTCACTTTTTTCTATGTTGTTAGTTCCCAATCTTTAAGATGTGATAATTTTTATTTAAATTATATGCATACAAAATATTTTTCTTATCACTGCAAGCAATAGTAATATATATAGCGTGTATTCAGAATTATTCAAATGATGTTTCTTTTTATTGAATAACTAATTCATTTTTCAGATGTGTGCACACTTACATTTTGAAACTAATGAAGTATGTTTTAGTTCTATTTAGATAACTAGATTTCGACAATTTTATTATTCCAAAAGATTTTTGCGCTATTTGAGCAATCGGATCATTCAATGAGATGATGATTTTCATTTATCATATCTTAATGATTCATCTAACAACACATGTATCATGGAAAACACTCCTAACGTCAACCTAGTATACGCAAGAGGTGAAACACACGAAAAAAACATTAAAGAGGAAAAGGTCCGACTAACCAAGAAGCAAAATAAAAATCATGGATTATTCTACGCTAAATCTCTTATTGCGGAAAAAGACTACAATTATGGTCACTTCAGAGTACAAAAGGTTCAAGTGACCTTACTAAATTTAGGTTGGATTATTTGCAATAGGTTTCAAGGAATGCTTTCTTTGTCTCAAAGCAGGTTGATGTCTTGAAGGGTGTGTGTCGATGTCAAAACCGGTCGATCTCGGGTTGGGGTACCGAACTGTGCATCTGAGGATCGAAGATAACAGGAGGCAGGGGACACGATGTTTACCCAGGTTCAGGCCCTCTTGATGGAGGTAATACCCTACTTCCTGCTTGATTGACTTTGATGAGTATAGGGGTTACAAGAGTTGATCTACCTCGGGATCGTAATGGCTAAACCCTAGATGTCTAGCCTGTATAATTGTCATTGCCTCTACGGACTAAACCCTCCGGTTTATATAGACACCGTAGGGGCCTAGGGTTGTACAAAGTTGATTTACAGAGAAAGGAATCTTCATATTCAAACGCCAAGCTTGCCATCCACGCAAAGGAGAGTCCCATCCGGACACGGGGGAAAGCCTTCTATCTTGTATCTTCACGGCCCATCAGTCTGGCCCACGTCACATAGCCCGGATGCCCGGGGACCCCCTAATCCAGGACTCCCTCAGTAGCCCGTGAACTAGGCTTCAATGACGATATGTCCGGTGCGCAGAGTGTCTTCGGCATTGCAAGGCGGGTTCCTCCTCGGAACACTTCAAACTAGTTGATCAAAAGAACTATATCCGGGTCTATATAATAGTCACAACCCTGAACCAGAAGGGCAAAATACATAAACAAAACATGTCACGTCTACTGATAGCTTTTCCGGCAAGACATTATGTTCTGGCCTTATTATTATTTCGAACCGTTTTTCAGCCTCCTGCTTTGCGTTTCGAGGTGCGGTCTTCATTCACACGTCTTGTCAAAGAAGAGATCGTGTCCCCTTATTGCAGGATTCTCATCAATAAGGGTTTGGGTAATCCAACCGTGCCGTTTGCACGACCCCTGGGAATAGGCGAGTTTTAAGGCTTGTGAGGGGACGCTCGATATTCACTGCCTTTATAAGAAGATAAGGATCCATCTTTTTACCCCACACCTTCTTCCTCCTCAGCCCATCCGTTCTAAAGCTCCAGCGCCGAAGTCCCAAACTTTCTCCTCGCCACCAACCATTCCAGCCATGTCCGGATCCGGCTCGCAAGGCAAGTGGATGGCCTCCTCCGTGACGAAGAAGGACATCAAGGAGCTTCGGGAGGCGAGGTATTCGGCAGCGAAGATCAGACACAGACTCCCTGCCAAAGAGCAGGTTATCCCCACCCCAGAGCCCGGCAAGAGGGTTGTATTCCTCCCTCACTTTCTCCGCGGACTTTGGTTTCCCCTACACCCCTTTGTCTGTGGTCTCATGTTCTATTATGGGCTGGATTTCCACGATCTGGCCCCGAATTCCTTCCTCCACATCTCGGTGTTTATCGTCATGTGTGAGGAACTCCTCCGCATCCCTCCACACTTCGGCCTGTGGCTCAAAATTTTCAATGTGAAGCCGAAGGTGGTCGATGGGCAGCACACGGATTGCGGCGGTGCCATGGTAAGCAAGCTTCCCAAAGTCATCTGGCACAAAGGGGCCTTTGTGGAGACCGTCAAGGTATGGCAGCAGGAGTGGTCTTATATCACTGAACCCCGCGGCACCAAGTGGGCGGCCGCCCCTGAATTTAGATTTGGACCACCGCTACGGCTTGCGTCATGGACCAACAAGGGTTTAGATTGGGGATCATCCGACGAAGTGCTGATGCTAAAGAAGTGTATCAAAAATATCATAGAGAAGAACACCAGCCTCACGGATGTGATCCAGGTGATGCTCATCCGCCGGTCCCTTCCATGCCAACGTCGGCCTCTCCTCATGTGTGAGTTCAACCCGGAAGGGCCACGGACCCTAAAGTGATTCTTCGCCACGACGCATGAAGCAATCTGGAAGCTACTTTTCAAGACCCAAAAGTCGTGGCCAGAGACGTGCGAACACATCGGCCTCGACTGCAACCATCTGGCCTCCCCATTAAGTGCTACTTTTCCGAACATAACATAGTTCATTAATCAAAAGAGGGAGTGCACTGAGAATTCCATCCGGCCAAACAGGGCTGGATGAAGAAGGTGGAACGGATCAGATGTCCAGCTCCACTGCCTGAAAACCCGGCAGATCATGTTTTAATGATGATGTTGGTCCCGCCGCCCTATCAAGCGCCGGAGAAGAAGGTCCGGAAGAAGAACAAGGAAGCCAAAGATGGCCTCCGTCGCAAAGGTACTTCGGACGCGGTGTCTGAAGAGACCGAAACACACTCCTCCGAGGAGGATGAAGACGAAGAGGAGGAGGAGGCCGGCAGCAACCCCTCCGCGAAGGGTAAGAAGAAGAAGAGGGCAACTTCCAAAGATTCAGAGGTGGAGGCGCCCAAAAGGGGAAGAATATCCCTCCCAGACGGCTTGGATTCAGACTTCGAAGCCACTCCCAAGTGGCGCCATAGGCCAAAGCCCCTTGCCGAATCGTAAGTACCCGAAGATGCCGTACATAAGTCTGGTTTTGATGATTATGGTTTTTAACGGTTGGAATGGTGTAGGCCGGCCCGCGATCTTCCCCAACAATCATCGGAGGGGAACTCTTTGGATCCGAAAACGATGGAGAGCAAGTCACCCTCTCGAGCCTCCCCACCTATCGCCAGGGACGACACCGAGGTTTTGTCCCGAAGGGCCTCACCGGGGCACAAGGTGGTACAAGAAGCCACCAAAACGGCGCCAGAAGGTAACACTTCGGCCGCCGAAAACACGGGGGTGACAACCCCCTCGAGGGCTGACGGCGGGGGTGTAGACTAGTCCGTCCAACAGCCGAACACTACTCTGGAGACCCAAATGGCTCCAGAGTCGAATAAGCAACCCTCCTCGAGGGAGGGGGAGTGCCAACTCCCGTGGCAACCTCTGCTAATCCAGAGGCGCCGAATACACTGATGGAGGCACTATAGCGTGCTTCCATCATGGAGGAGCACCGCACTCTGATGGGTGCGGTGGTTGAAAAGGTTCAGTCCGCCATGAACGGACTGAATGAGGCCTTTACTAGCCTACTAATAGGCTTCGAGGTATGCAATGTAATATTATTGACCGCTTTTCACATGAAAAAATGCCCGTGTATAAATAGTAGCCCCTGAGACTCTTGTCATCCCTTTTGTTAAAAAAAGGGGAGTGGACAGAGGATCAATAATTTCGCAGGAGCTAATATACTTTCATATGTTGAAATGTAGGCTTCACTATTAGCGGCGGCCTCCCAAGCCGCTGAAGTATCCGAACTTAAGCGTAGGCTGGGACTGGCCTATGATGGTCTCATCCACATCAACAAGGTCTTTGATGAGGCATAGGGTATGTTATTAAAACATTTCGTTCATGCCCGTACATCTGGAGTTAAAGCTCATGCGCTGCTATGTGTATGATTGCAGGCAGTACGACTGCGGTTGAGGCCCTAAGGGGTGAACTTACCCAGGCCCAGGAGCAGGCAAGGGTGAACAAGGCGGCCGATGATAAAGCGGCCGAGGACTTGAAGTCCGAACAGGCTTTCCCTGCCAATATGTGGAGCGGGTGACTGAATTGGAGAAGGCGCTCAAGGACGCCGCCAACAAGCGCGAATCCCTAGAGGAGAGGAGCAAAGCCCAGGAGACTAATCTTGCTCAGGCCCTTAAAGAGGCCGAGGAAGCGCGGGCCGAATCCCGAGTGGCTCGCGAGGAGATCCAGCAAGCCGAGCAGAGAGCGGCTGGTAAGCCTTTGCTTTTACGGAGTATATTCGGTAATTAGAAGTATGTTTTAATCATACGGATGTGGAATGTTCCAGATGTCTTTGCGGATCTTCCGAAGAGTACTGCTGATGCCGCACAGTTCTTTCGGGCTTAGGATGGACACGCAACGGAGGGGCTATTCTAGTCACAGTTCGTGGTGCAGGAGCACCCAGCGATGCTAAATGACCAGATGGCGTGGTGGGCCGAGCTGCATAGGATGTCCAGATTGGCCATGAGGGACATCATAGTCCGGTAGTGGCCAACCAAACCCGTTCCTAGCAGCTATTTTGGTCTAGTGTAGCGACTTGTTGACACACTGCACCGTATTGACACGGTCAAGTGGTTGTCATGTATAGAAGGTGCACGGCTGGCCTTTTCCCATGTCAAGATGCACTGGGCCAAGATGATGGCCGCCAGCGTGGCCGTTGAAGGTCCGCCCAGAGACAAGGTCCACCGTACACTGGAGCACTATTTTGAACACATCCTTGAAGGTGCCCGCTTGATAGACGGCCAGTGCTCAAAGGACATCTTGTTCGAGTAAATGTATCCGAGCTACCCAGACATTGTATTATAAACCAAGGCTTTTGTAATATATTTATGCTTGTAATCTTAAATTGCTTTTCCTCCTGTGCGACCGTTTTTATCTTTGAGAGTTTGCCAGTCATCGGCTTCAACCCCCACGTAGATACTACGGGGGTGTTCGGAATAGCACATAGCCACACTTGACCCAACGTCTTGGTCCGTAAAGGAGGTGTTAGTGCGGCGAACCAGGCAATCATACTATGCGGCTTTATCACTCTCACTTTACCATGGGAGCTTGAAAATGGGACTATAAGATAACCCCTGGTGCACATGCAGCTATCTGAACTAGGATGCCTTAAGCGTGTGACTGGGTGATACGTCTCCAACGTATCTATAATTTTTGATTGCTCCATGCTGCTTTATCTACTATTTTGGACTATATTGGGCTTTATTTTCCACTTTTATATTACTTTTGGGACTAACCTATTAACCGGAGGCCCAGCCCAGAATTGCTGTTTTTTTGCCTATTTCAGTGTTTGAAGAAACGGAATATCAAACGGAGTCCAAACGGAATGAAACCTTCGAACGTGATCTTCTCACCGAACGTGATCTAGGAGACTTGGACCCTACTCCAACAAGTGCAGGCGGTCACGAGGTGGAGGGCGCCAGGGCGCCCTCTACCTCGTGGGCCCCCGACGCTCACCGACGCATTCCTTCCTCCTATATATACCTACGCACTTCAACTGATCAGAGAGGAGCAAAAACCTAATTCCACCGCCAGACATTCCTGTATCCACGAGATCCCATCTTGGGGCCTGTTAGGAGCTCTGCGGGGGGGCATCCACCACGGAGGGCTTCTACATCAACACCATAGCCCCTCCGATGAAGTGTGAGTAGTTTACTTCAGACCTTGGGTCCATAGCTAGTAGCTAGATGGCTTCTTCTCTCTTTTTGGATCTCAATACAATGTTCTCCCCCTCTCTCGTGGAGATCTATTCGATGTAATCTTCTTTTTGTGGTGTGTTTGTTGAGACCGATGAATTGTGGGTTTATGATTCAGCTTATCTATGGAAAATATTTGATTCTTTGAATTCTTTTATGAATGATTGAGTTATCTTTGCAAGTCTCTTCGAATTATCCGTTTGGTTTGGCCAACTAGATTGGTAGTTCTTGCAATGGGAGAAGTGCTTAGCTTTGGGTTCAATCTTGCGGTGTCCTTACCTAGTGACAGAAAGGGTTGCAAGGCACGTATTGTATTGTTGCCATCGAGGATAACAAGATGGTGTATTTATCATATTGCATGAATTTATTCCTCTACATCATGTCATCTTGCTTAAGGCGTTACTCTGTTTTTAACTTAATACTCTAGATGCATGCTGGATAGCGGTCGATGAGTGCAGTAATAGTAGTAGATGCAGAATCGTTTCGGTCTACTTGTCTCGGACGTGATGCCTATGTACATGATCATACCTAGATAACCTCATAACTATGCTCAATTCTGTCAATTGCTCAACAATAATTTGTTCACCCACCGTAGAATATCTATGCTCTTGAGAGAAGCCACTAGTGAAACCTATGGCCCCCGGGTCTATTATCATCATATCAATCTCCATCACTTTTATACTTGCTTTGTTTTTACTTTGCTTTTACTTTTCACTTTGCATCTTTATACCAAAAATACCAAAAACATTATCTCTATCAGATCTCACTCTCATAAGTGACCGTGAAGGGATTGACAACCCCTAATCTAGTTGGTTGTGAGTAGCTATCATTTTGTGCAGGTACGAGGGACTTGCGCGTGGCCTCCTACTGGATTGATACCTTGGTTCTCAAAAACTGAGGGAAATACTTACGCTACTGTGCTGCATCATCCCCTCCTCTTCGGGGAAAACCAACGCAAGCTCAAGACGTAGCAAGAAGGATTTCTGGCGCCGTTGCCGGGGAGGTCTACGCAAAAGTCAACATACCAAGTACCCATCACAATCCCTATCTCTCGCATTACATTATTTGCCATTTGCCTCTCGTTTTCCTCTCCCCCACTTCACCCTTGCTGTTTTATTTTCCCTCTCTTTCCCAATCTCCTCCTCTCTTTCCCTTGCCTTTTTCTCGTCCGTCTGTTTGCCCGTGTGTTAGTTTGCTTGCTTGTCATCATGACTAGTCCCTTATCTACTCCTATGTCTCTCGAGTTTGAAGTTCTTCACTTCAAGCAAAGGCAAGGAGAAAACTTAAAAGATGCTTGGTAAAGGATGATGGAATCTTATCGTAAATGCACCCTAGAGGTGAACTATAGAATCCTTTTTCAGAATTTTTATGTTGGGTTAAATATAACATATAGACAACTCCTGGATTGCATGGCCAAGGGAAATTTCATTGAAACTGATCCCACTATTGCGCACGAAATTATAGAGGGAATAGTGGGAACACCACCCCAAAAAGAAGGATCTCATCCTAACCAGGAAGAAACCCAAATGTTTGAAAAGATTTGCGAAGCAACAAAGATTTTACGAAAGTCTCTTGATCCTCTTAAAAATATTGGCGGAAATCTTAACCGTATGAATGTGTTGATTACTCTTTGTAATAAACGGTTGGATTCTTTAAATCTAAAAAATTTCGAGTATGACGGGAAGAGGGAAGAACCCCCCGGATTCGAACATGACTCCGCTAAAAAACCAAAAATTAAAGATGGCAATACCTAGATCTATCCTTGCTTTTATGCCTAGCTAGGGGCGTTAAATGATAGCGCTACAATATGGAAGAAATCGCTATAGATTTAATAGGTCGCCGAATTGCTGACCAGCTCTCGCCGCATCACGACGGTTAGTTTTCGGCTTTCTCTACTGAGGTGCTTACCTAGGACAGCCGAAAACACAATCGCAGTAGTTCTCCCTTTACTACCTTTGCCGAAAATGGAACGTAAGGTAGCAAGCACAGGAGCCGGTCAACCCAACTATTGACCAAAGTCGTGATTCAGAGCCGATGCATATAATGCAGTATTCGGGACGCCAAAGTGTACTCTGAGAGTGTTCAGACTTTCTATTGATGAAGATATATATGGCTTCAATAGAGCCCCTTGCGATTTAAGTCATACCAAGGTGTATATGCCAATTTGGACATGAAGTTGGAAAACTGATTAAAAATAAGCCGAGACTGAACAAGGTTGGGCAAAACTGCTGTCATTATAGTGTGATTGGTATGTCAAAACGTATTTTTATAGAAGATGCAATAAGCATCACGACTATTTTACATGCCAAAGACAAGAGAAAGCTGTATACAGGTCCTAAAATTAAAAAGACGATCTTGAAGATCCTTTTAACACGCTGCCGCACGTCTTCGCCGCTTGCCACCTTGATGTATGATCCTTTGAGAGGATCAATAATTGAGTATGCATAAGGGGCCTACAAGGGGGCCCTTGCTACCACTGGAAATTGATGTTGGTTGTAAAAAACCTGAAAAGTAAAAACAAGAAGAAAAAGGTGGAACAGTATGGATGTGGGGATAGGGTCGAGCCGTACCGTGGACCTTATGTTTAGCCTTCCTCTGTCCTTGCCCATGGTATTTTTAACGCATAGTTATGTACGTGAGGTACGTATGCCACTATCAGGCTGGGGCATTGACGGAGGCCGAATTGCTAATCTAGCTCTGGATGAGCCGGACTGTCAATATAAGAACTTTTCAGCAAGTCCACATACTCAACTATCATTTAGTCTTTCACAATTGCTAACAATCACGCAATACTTATGGGTATGGAGTTTTAATCGGACACAGAGAAAGATAGGGGCTGATAGTGTTGCCTCCCAACCTTTTATCTCAAGGGTAATGTCAACAATAATAATTCATGCTAACTTACATCCAATTGGATATCTATATCAGGATCTTTCCAACACAATGTGCTTGCCAAAGGATAAAATGTAAAAAGGAAGGGTGAAGATCACCATGACTCTTGCATAAGGAATAAGAGAAAAAGTAAAAGATAGGCCCTTCGCAGAGGGAAGCAGAGGTTGTCATGTGCTTTTGGTTGGATGCACGAAAACTTAATGCAAAAGAATGTCACTTTATATTGCCACTTGTGATGTGGACCTTTATTATGCAGTCTGTCGCTTTTATTTCTTCCACATCAGAAGATCGTATAAAGCTTATTTTCTCCACACTAATAAATCATACATATTTACAGAGAAATTTTTATTGCATGCAACGATGACAACTTACTTGAAGGATCTTACTTGGACTCTCATGGCAAAACTAGGTTTAAGGATATTTGGAAGCACAAGTAGTATCTCTACTTGGTGCATAGAATTGGCTAGCATGAGGGAGAAAGGCAAGCTCAACATGTTGGATGATCCATGACAATATACTTTATTTCGAATATAAAAAACATAACCCATTACGTTGTCTTCCTTGTCCAACATCAACTCTTTAGCATGTCATATTTTAATGAGTGCTCACAACCATAAAAGATGTCCAAGATAGTATATTTATGTGTGAAAACCTCTCTTTCTTTATTACTTCCTATTAATTGCAACGATGACCAAAACTATGTTTGTCAACTCTCAACAACTTTTAATCATCATACTCTTTATATGTGAAGTCATTACTCTCCATAAGATCAATATGATCTCTTTATTCCTTTTTATTCCTTTCTATTTCTTTTATTCACTCAAGATCATAGCAAGATAATCAAGCCCTTGACTCAACACTAATCTTTATTATATATAGCTCACGGACTCGATTACATAGAGGGATCATAAGGCAAAACTCAAAACTAAATCATACTAAAAATTTATTCTACTAGATCAAGATATTACCAAAAGGATCGAACTAAGAAAAACGGTAAAGATAGGAGTGTGATGGTGATACGATACCGGGGCACCTCCCCCAAGCTTGGCAGTTGCCAAGGGGAGTGCCCATACCCATGTGATTATGTCTCTTTCTTTGAGGGTGGTGATGTGATATTCTTGGCTATGATACCCCTCAGGATACGATTCTCCTCCTCGAGCTGTTTGACATGCCGTTTAAGATCCATTATTTCCTTATGGAGCTTACTCGTGACGGTTAAAGCTCCTTGCACCCATGGATGCTGCATAGATGCGGGAGAACAAGTAACACTCCTTTTCATATTTTCATAAGAGAGAAATTTAACATTGGAGGGGATGACCAAGTTTGGGATAGCTGAGCTCTGTAGTTCCCCCATCGTGAATCCTGCGCGGAAACAAGAAGTAACTTCTTGATCCAACTCCATGGCATCTATCCTTTTCAAGTCAGCTTCCATCTCTTCCTTCGTTGAGGGCCCAAAGTGATAGGCATTGCTATTGCCCCTGGTCCTGGTGTCGGATGGGACACCCGACTCTCCCCGACTGACTCTTGAGAAGACATCTTGCTCTAATCTACGGCAGAAATAGCTCAAAACGAAAATAGAGGATATTTGCGTGGTACGGTGGTCAAAACCTTCAGGAGATTCTATAATGAATTTTTACTGACTAAAATAAGTATCGTGCAAGAAAACGGAGTCCGGAGAGCACACGAGGTGCCCACGAGGCAGGGGGCTCCCACCCTCGTGGAAGCCTCGTGTCCTTCCCGGACTGCTTCTTATTTTCCTATTTTCTTAAATATTCCAAAACGGAGAAAAATTGCCATTAGAACTATTTTGGAGTCGGTTTACTTACCGTAACACATACCTATTCCTTTTCGGAGTCTGAAACGTTCTGGAAAGTGTCCGTTATGTATTCCTCCGGGGTTACGGTTTCAATAATATTAGTTTCAACATTTATGGGATTACCTGAGATATAATGTTTGATTCTTTGACCATTCACCACCTTCGGATTTGTGCCTTCGAAGTTGTTGATTTTTATGGCACCGGAACGATAGAACTCCTTGATAACGTAAGGACCTTCCCATCTAGAGAGAAGTTTTCCTGCAAAAAATCTTAAACGAGAGTTGAATAACAACACATAATCACCTAAATTAAACTCATGCTTTTGTATCCTTTTGTCATGCCATCTTTTAACTTTTTATTTAAACAGTTTGGCATTCCCATAGGCGTGAGTTCTCCATTCATCAAGTGAGCTTATGTCAAAAAGCCTCTTCTCACCGGCAAGTTTGAAATCATAATTTAGCTCTTTAATAGCCCAATATGCCTTATGTTCTAGTTCGAGAGGTAAGTGACATGCTTTTCCATAAACCATTTTATACAGAGACATACCCACAGGGTTTTTATATGCAGTTCTATATGCCCATAATCCATCATCAAGTTTCTTGGACCAATTCTTTCTAGATCTATTAACAGTCTTTTGCAAAATTAATTTAAGCTCTCTATTGCTCAATTCTACTTGACCGCTAGACTGTAGGTGGTATGGAGATGCAATTCTATGATTAACATCATATTTAGCAATTATTTTACGAAAAGCACCATGAATAAAATGTGAACCACCATCAGTCATTAAATATCTAGGGACTCCAAACCTCGGAAAAATAACTTCTTTAAGCATCTTAATAGAGGTGTTATGATCAGCACTACTAGTTGGAATAGCTTCTACCCACTTAGTAACATAATCAACAACAACTAAAATATGTGTATACCCATTAGAGGAAGGAAACGGTCCCATATAATTGAAGCCCCAAACATCAAATGGTTCAATTACGAGTGAATAATTCATAGGCATTTCTTGACGTCTACTAATATTACCAATTCTTTGACATTCATCACAAGACAAGACAAACTTACGAGCATCTTCGAAGAGAGTAGGCCAATAAAAACCGGATTGCAATACCTTATGTGTAGTTCTATCTCCAGCATGGTGTCCTCCATAAGCTTCGGAGTGACACTTGTGTAGGATATGTTCCTTTTCATGCTCAGGTATACAACGTCTAATAACACCATCTACTCCTTCTTTATAAAGGTGTGGGTCATCCCAGACGTAATGTCTTAAATCATAGAAAAACTTTTCTTTTGCTAGTATGTGAAACTAGGTGGTATAAATTTAGCAACAATGTAATTAGCATAAGCAACATACCATGGAGCAGTATGAGAAGCATTTATGATATTTAATTGTTCATCAGGAAAGCTATCATCTATAGGTAGTGGGTCATCAAGAACATTCTCTAACCAAGACAAGTTGTCTGCAATGAGGTTCTCAACTTCCTTTCTATCAATAATATGCAAATCAAATTCTTGTAGCAAGAGAACCCATCTAATTAGTCTAGGTTTATCATCTTTCTTTTCCATAAGATATTTAATAGCAGCATGATCAGTGTGAATAGTTAATTTAGAATCAACAATATAAGGTCTGAACTTATCACAAGCAAATACAACTGTTAAGAATTCTTTTTCAATAGTACCATAATTTCTCTAGGGCACTGTCTAGAGTTTTACTAGCATATTGAATAACATTTAATTTTTTATCAACTCTTTGTCCTAGAACAGCACCTACAGCATAGTCACTAGCATCACACATGATTTCAAAGGGTAAATTCCAATCAGGTGGATGAACGATAGGTGTAGAAATCAAAGCTTTCTTAAGTATTTCAAATGCTTCTACACAATCATCATCAAAGACAAAAGGTATATCTTTTTTTAATAGATTAGTCAGAGGCCGAGAAATTTTTGAGAAGTCCTTAATGAACCTCCTATAAAAACCGACATGACCAAGGAAACTTCTTATACCTTTAATGTCCTTGGGACACGGCATCTTTTCAATAGCATCAACTTTAGCTTTGTCAACTTCAATACCTCTTTTAGAGATTTTATGCCCCAAGACAATACCTTCATTAACCATAAAGTGGCACACTACAAGAAATATGTCAACTTGTGACCTTGACTATTGGTCACTGAAAGGTCATTGTTTTTCATTTGCGACCTTTTTTTGACCAAAAACATAAGGTCAAAAGATGGCGGTCGTAAACTGAAATTAATGACCTTCTCTATGAGAAGGTCGTAGACGTTTACGACCAAAATATGCCTATTGTTTTGTTTTGGTCACTAGCAGCCTCCCCAGGCCACGTAGGCATCCGACGTGGCAATATGATGTGGCACAAGAATCAGCCCGGTCCAATTTGGTGTTTATATGGGCCGAGCCCATTAATTCGGCTTTTTTAATATTTATTTTTCCTATTAATTTTTGCTAGCTACATGGGCTGGCCCAGCAATTCGGCCTTTTTATTTCTAGATGCAGCCTTTTACAGCGTATGATATTTTATTTTTTTCCATTTTATTTTCCACTGTTTTACATTTGTCCCAAATATCATAATATCATACACTGGTCCCACACGTCAGAAATTTCAAATGTACCCAAATTATTTTGATAAGTGGGTCGCATGAGTCATGTTTCCATTGAACACATTTTCAAATCACATACATAATTACTATTTCATATGAAATAGAAATTGTAATTCTGAAATATACAACATTTAATTCAGATACAGAGAGAAGATACATGAAATTCTAGAGTTCACAATGCCGAGATAATCCAGCTATTATTACATAACTTGCTATATAAGAATGTCTTGGAGCTTCTTTGAACCTCTTTCATCTTGAATTTACGCAAAATATCTGCCAACATGAAAACAGAACAATAAGGATATGGTAAATAACAACAACACGTGATGGGGTGCTATTTAGTAGTAAGATCAAGTCTGGAAAGAAACATGCATGAAAATTACGAAGAGCTAGAGCAAGTCTACATGAAAATTAAGAAGTGGTATTTAGTATGGATGCCCTCAAGTTTTCGTGCACGTCATGCCAAGTCAGCCAACACGTAGCATGCATATGGGACGTAAAAATGATCAAATGAGGAAGGGCTGAAGCCAAACAGTGGTTCCTCCTTGCAATGATCATAGTTAGATAGCAGCGACCTACTACAGTTCATGTTACAACAACACTAGTTCATGTGAGAAACACATAGGGTCCAAAGTACAAACTAAAATCAATCTCACTTGGGTAAACCAGGACATGACGAAACAAAATAATTCATTTTGGATTAAAAGAGGAATATGGTGTCCACCTTATACTACTACAACATCATCATCAGGATTAAAACAACACATTTATAGTAAAGAGTGCTGGATAAGACAAATATCAATTGAAACCAACTAGAGCAGGTGAGCCAGGGATAAGTAGCAGCAGGAAAATAATGGTACATTCACAACTTCAGTTCAGGTAAATATCAGCAATAGTATCATCTAGCACAGCAAAATAACAGCTTGACCCAGACTATACAGTCAGCCTCCTATACACCCAACCTACAGCAGTTGCGGCTACACCCTAACTATAGCAGCAGTTCTACCAGTAGCAACAGATCGAGTCGATTGTCTCACCTACAGTAGCTCACTAGGAGCCAAGTTGAGGAGGGCCGAGGAAGGAGCAGCTGGATGCAGGTCGCGGGCATGGTAGGGGAAGGACACAGGCAGAAGGATGCAGGTTGTCCGAGCATCCCGTCGACGTTGTCGCCGTCGTGGTTTCCGGAGAGCTGTGGCCGTGGCTGTGTCCACATGCATGTATCCAGCCTACAGCCATCATACGTTCATTCAGTTTATTCAGCATAATCCTACCGTCATTTCTGAGTGAACTAGCCAGAGTTCTGTAGTGTAAATATGTATCTGAAAAACAAAGCGAGGGCATGGCCATATATATACCTCAGTGATGGCCTCAGCCTCACCAAGTCGCGCGGGTTTTGCATCAACTTAAGCCTGAGGCACAGGCAAGTCACCGTAGCCATACTGCAGTGCTACACAGTCGGGGTGAATGTTATCCTGCAAAGCAATTGTAAGGTGTGAACAATGATCCCCAAAAATTCAAGATGGATGATAGTTCTTGACTTCTTGCATGAAACAAAACATATTTCGTGCGAGCAGACTATGTACACTTTAATGAGAATAATATAGGATGCTTCACTTGCAATAAGTAAATGCATCCTGAAGGTCGTAGTGAATCAGAGATTGGAACTGCAATTTGCAATGTATCAAAGATTGGGACTACAATTTCATCCCTAGCAAATATATGTTTCCTGATTAATATTCATTTCCAAATGCAGGAAACCATCCCGGTGACCCAGCTTGTCTGAAAGACTGCTGCTGTTATGCAGGAGTTCACACAATCTGTATGCTACTATACTTGGCACTTTCTATTTATTATACTACTAATGAGGTTACGAAATTATTTAAATCAGTCACTTGTTATTCCTAAATTACTATTAGAACAATAAGTTGCTTGACAGTTTTACCGAAAGCTTCACAATGCCATTTGATGTAACTTGTTTCTGTTAACAAGAATTCAAATATGAAATATAACTTCAATGTCCGTTGATATTGACACTGAATTGTGAAACACAACAATCATTTAGGTAATTGCAGAGAATCTGTGAATCAAGAATCAAGAAAACAATAATATACGAGTGTCACAGCAACATTAATATACGAGTGTTATAATGTTCACACAATCAAGAATCAACAATCATCTAACTTGTTTCTGTTAACTCTGTAGCAACATTAATATACAAGTGCCACAACAACATCCTCCATCCAACTTGCAGTGAATCAAGAAAGTTGAATTACTTACTCTACTACTAACAACAAGCCTCTACGCGTTAATAGTAAACAACTGGAATTAATTACTTACTCTTCTACTAACAGCAAGCCTCTACACTAAATTACTTACTCTATTACTATAGTAAACATCAGGATTAACCGAAAAGGTTTCCATTAGTTTTAATTAAACTGAAACCCTTCGCAATTTTAATTGAATATTATAGATCAAGAAGAGAATCTGGAAATTTTAATTGAATTCAATTAAATTTGTGCTACTGTTGCTGTTATAAAACTACTGAAACTAATCATGCAACAATTAGCATGAGATATAAGCAGCCCTAAGCACCAAGATTACTAGACCAAGTCAAATTTAAGCTACTGAAAAATGGTGGAAGATTCATGACAAGAATAACTGTAGAAAAAGCTTCATGTGCTAAAATATTGAAGCATCATGTGCAAAATTACTCTAGCTTTATGTGCAAAATTAACAGTAGGTGGTGGAGCTATTCCAAAATTATCACAAAATTTAAGCTATCATCCTGTTGCAGAAATAAATTTAGTCCAGGCCCCCTTCATCCGCCAGGCTGCCGCCAAGCTCCAGCCCCTCCAGCAGCGATCACAAGGGACTCCTGTACGACATCATGAGAACAGTCAAGGACTGCAACATCCAGGTAACAACAAAGTTCAGGACAATAAAATTGATATTATGGTCATTTCACTGCAATGATTCTTCCTACTGTTGTCATCCTTAGAAGTGAAAGCTTTCTGCTAGCCATTCTGTTACTTCATAGTGTCATGGCATGTCAATATATTCAGTACAAACATATAGTAGTAGGTATGTAGGAGAACCTCATGCTTGACAAGGGTTTCTTTGAATTTAATGGCTGACAGCCCCTAGCTTACTGAACATAGTTGGTAACAAATTAACAAACACAATAGCAAGCACTTAACTTGACAGGAAGGAAGGAAGGAAAATGAAGGAGGGGAGATGGCATACCTCGTGTACAAGACCTGTACTGCAGCTCGTGCCCGGTCCTCTGCTACTGATGCGCCTTATCGGTGGCCAGCAAGAGGGCGCCCATGAAGGCGAGCTGAGCTCTCCCGTGCGTGTCATGGTTGCAGGCAGGAGGACGTTCATGTGGGGGAGGGGACAGAACGCAAATCCTCCAGACGGGTGCTGGTGGTTGGCGATGGAGGAGGTCGTCGGGTGCCTCGTGCGTCCAGGCGACGACGGCAACCTTGGTGAACCGCCATCACTAGCGTGCATGGACCATCCTATGCCCATCAGCCGCACGAGCACGCTGGAGGTCGCAGCCAGATCGAGGGCTTGACGACGACCTGTGTGAGGAAGAAAAACAAATCGGGCATGTGTGAGCAACATCCATATCAAATCGAAAGGAGAAGAGAAGAGGGCGAGAGAAGACCTTGTTGACGACTTCCATGGTGTCGAGCGCGCGTGACGAGGGCACTACTAGGAAAAGGCCTACTAATGGCGCACCTAATTTGGCCATTAATGGCGCATTAGTGGTGCGCCATTAGTGCCACGCCATTAGTATATTTTACTAATGGCGCACCACTGGTGCGCCATTAGTATCTGGTATACTAATGGCGGACCCCGGATGCGCCATTAGTATATACAACAATCGCGCCATTAGTATGCCTCCCAGGGGGCCATGTTTACCAAGGTGCTTTGGCATACTAATGGCGCACAACAAAAAGATGCGCAATTAGTAACTTCGACATACTAATGGCGCACTGTTTAATGATGCGCCATTAGTACCCTTTGGCATACTAATGGCGCACTGTGATGTGATGCGCAATTAGTATGAATATTAGGGTTTTTTTTAATTTTCTGTTTTTTGCACAGGTTACAAAATGTATAATTGGACAAAATATAGACAGCACGCATCAACAACAGATTCATCGAATACAATAGAAGATTAGTCTCTAAATACAATTCATCATATTAGTCTCCGAATACAATTCATCATATTAGTCTCCGAATTGAAAAGACCGAACAAAGATAGAACATTATATTACAAGTCTCGAGACCGCGAGTAGCGAGTTTGTCTTCACATTACAAGTCGATATCGATCATCTAAACTACCATCACATAGAAGAGAGCTGCGGTCATCACGATGAGCATCATCACGATGAAACTCGCCTTCATCCGGTTCCTCCAACGCCCTCCCTCTCCCGCTAGATAGCGGGCGATCTAGATTCTGCCTCGGCCCTAGTGGTGTACCCTTTGTAACTATTACCGCTGAATCGGTGAACCTGTCTCCGACACTCCTCCTAGTCGTCGTAGACTCCGGGAACCTTACCCTTGTACACGACATACGACGACATCGTTATGCACTAGCCAAACGAAACGTTAGTACCAATTCGCAAACAATACATAAGCAATATATAAGTATGCAACAGAGCGATCGGAAGAGAAAAGCAAGACATTAATAGCATCGATTACATCTAAGTTGAACGACTCACGAAACCAAAGAGACATACTACAAGTTCATTAAAGTTTAATTACAACATGAGCCAATCGATGTTTCAGAACTAGACACAGCATCACTGCTTTCGACTCGACTCAAGGGACCAGAGCGTGGATGAAGCCGCCGTCTATCGTGGGAGTCATGAAATAACGGGCGTTGTCAGCCTGCATTTGTAGCATTGTGTCGATGTCACTATTGGACGGTTGATTTCGAGGTAGAACTGCCCCGAGGTAGGCGACATCTTGATGGATGATTTCCGCAAACTCCGATTGGATGCGAAAGAATTCTTGTCTCGATATCCGCGTCTGGATTGCCGACACGCCGCGCCCAATCTTTGAGTTTACTCGGTAGCGAAGTTGATGATGGTCCCGCACGATCGCCCGCATGTGATGGATGGCGAGTAGGCACCCTTCGACTGCCAAAGCGGCTGCTTGACGCAGCGTAACATCGTATTGTGGGAGAACACGTGCTTGCCGTACTTACGAATAGGCCTGGTGAAGGTGCCTCCAGATTTGGCGTAGCCGGGGAGAACATCATCAAGAACCTTCTTGACATTTGTGTAGTCTACGTACGACTGACGGTCCGGGTCGAAATACGTGGCTATGGAATATTTGGGGCTTAGGAGGATGAGCGTGCCATGTGTGTCACTGCAGAAAACACGGAATGTTAAAAGAAAAACGATCAAAATCTAAGATTTCATATGTTACGGGCTGGTTGAGGGGAGGACTTACTCGGGGAAGTAAGGCACGAGGAAGTTATCCTTATCTTGGTTTGCCAGAATGACGCCTTCGAGGTAAGAACTCGCGACTTGCCGGTCCCCAGCGCTGCCCAAGATCTTGGCACGCATGTAGAGGGGGTCGACTATCACGATGTCCGGGGTCTTGTCGCGAATGATCTGCATCTCCATACTCAGCGAAAATAGCCGAACGAGGTGTAGTGCAGCGGATGAAGGTTCAACATAGCGTGGATGTCATCAAACCGCAGGACGATCGTACGCCTGATGGAGTTATCCACAAAGCCCTTGCCCTCGGCACCTTGGCCGCAAAACCGGGTATGCCACATCCTTCTCTCTGAAATGCCGCTTCTCCAAAGAAAGAACACTGTCATGCAGACTCCGCATAGCACCGGTTGCAACATTGAGCATATTTGTTGGTAGCATCGCCCTACCCGCCACATGCACCCTCCTCGAGATATCCTTAGGTGAAGGTGGCCCGTCCTGAGCACGGATCGTACTCGGTGCCGGCTGGCCAGCACCCTTGTTAGTGTTTCTTTTTCGTGCCTTCTTCTTCTCCTGTAATGGGACCGAGTTCTGCTCACAGACCGCCTTCTTGACTGTGTTGAGGCTGATAATATTTCGCACCTCGCCTATCTGAGGCTTGGTGAAGTCGGCAGCTGGAGGCGTCTCCTGAGAGCTGAACGGCAGACGACGCCTGTTGCAACTTGGCTTCTCCGCGGTACCAGCTAGATCGCGCACGTCTTTTGTTGGGTTGGGTTCTTCAGAAGGAGGCCCCATGAAGTCGCCACCGTACCCATGATCGTCAAAGTACTGATCGACGTTGCCAAATGTATCGTCGTCATCGTCATTCTGATCGTGTACCATATGCATGTTTGGATCCAGTGGCATAGGGATGTCCGGCACCGTTGAGGCGGTCTTGCCATGGGGCCGACTTGGCGCTGGCACGACTGGCGGTGTTGTCTTTGGGGTGGTGTCCCCGCCCCAAACGAATCGCTCTTCGCCAAAGCAGGGCCAGCTCAGCAGCGCCGAGGGTCATCACATCATCATCGCCGCCCCGACGGGTCGAATCGAGGTAACAACTCGTCGCAGCCTGGCAGCACCGAACCAGTTGAACCCTAAACAAGTTGGGTGGCATCTGGTACCGTGGAACAAGGTTGCCGGTTGAACGATTTTGCCCTTGGCGACATCGACCAACTCATTGTTCACGGCGCGGGAGAGTACACGAACGTCGGCGGCGCCTGCGAAAACATGTATGCCGTCGTGGATGCCCGACCAAAGGCAAGGAGATGAAGTCCTCGGCGAGAGAGGCTTAATTAGTTACTGTGATGATGGCGCCGAGCTCGGCTAATGTCGAGGCACCGCCAACGGCGGGCGCAGATTGATGAGGGGCCGCTTGCTGCAGAGGTGGCGGCCGGCGTACACCCGGGTGCATTAAGCTCCCGTGCCGGGGTCGGAGACACCAATGCCGCCTCCGCCGGAGACACCAATGGCCCCGCCATCGCGTTCTGCGAGTTGCTGGTCGTGAAGCTAGGAATCGGGGGCGGCCCCTGTTGGCCGCCCGCAATCCACACACTCAACCCCTCGATCAAGGTAGGCACAATGGCGGTGATCGTCGCTCCGAGTTGTTGTTGCACTTGCTCTTGGACAATCTCCGTAATCCGCGCCACCTGTGCCTTGAGTTCTTGAACCTCGCGTGCCTGGCTTTCCGAGCTGGTCTTTTTCTCCTTTCGCCCACCCGTGTTATAGTATGACGACCATTTTGTCGACAAGCCTTTGCCGGCCACACGACCAGCTGACGTCGGCTTACTGAGCTTATCCTTGTTCTTCATTACATTCAACGCCCTATTTAGAGTGGTGTCCCAAGGGTTGTTCTTAGTCGACCCGCCATCGCTTTCAATCGCTGCGGAAGGAATGTGAACCATTTAGAAATTTGGCTTCGTTAATTAGAATGCAACCATATGGAGCTAATTACGCGGGGGTGTATTCCTTACTAGAACAAGCTCAAGCGCCCTGGTCTTCGGATCCGTGGTAAGGTCCTTTGTTTTCGGGTCCTTGTTGTACCGGCCCGACAAAGTTCCCGGTCTGCTTGTCATCGATTTATCAAGAGGGGCGATAGGCCTTGCTCGCACGGTCCGCCTCCTCCTTGTCCCATATAGGCTCCGCCACTCAGAACCGCCGGACCGTGTGTGTTCCCCTAAGTTCAGCTCCCGCATTTCTTTCCCCACCGACTTGATTCGGAGTTTGCGGTGCTCGAGCAATTGATCTTGAAGTCGCTGTAGTCATCTTCGGTGATCGAAGGATTTTTCTCCTTGGTCTTCTCATAACTCTCACCTTTCTCGATCATTCTCTTCACATTGCTTTTCCAAGTAGACAGGGCCTTGCTTATCTTCGTGAGGGCAGCATTGTTCACTTTATTCCCTTTGAGGCTTGTGTTTTCAAATTCAGCAGGGAACTTGTATCGCTCGTGCAGCCGTGAAGAGGAGGTTGCGCAAATTCCCTCGGTCGATGCCTCGTGTTCTCGGTGTTGATCGAGACGGTGCTCGGAGAATGCACCCGAGCTGAAGCGAGTACTCCTTGACTATTCGTTCGGCGCCGTTGGATTCCCGCCGAGTCCACTTCATAACTTCCTCCTTGAGGGTGCGGAGCACGGTCGGGCGCCGTCCTTCCGCTGCCTCTTCGGTTGGCTGCCATCGTAAATGCGCCGCCATCATCGATGGTGGCATCCTCGGCGGCACCATCACCGTGGCATCGATGGGGTCATCCTCGGCGGTACCATCGGTGGTCTCGGGATCGGTGTGGAAGGCGGCGTCCTCATACAAGTGAGGTTGTTCCTCCATCTCCGGGACAGATCCTGAATGCCTTGCCACTCAACCCCGGCCTCATCGTTGTTGGCCATGTTTCTCTCTAAATAGGAACAAAGTTTGGTCAAAAAGTTGGTTATCGTCAAGGAACAAGATCATGGTCTCATCATTTAGGGTTTTTCGACGCTGAGGCACCCTAAAAGCCTAAGCTTTCATCATTAGTCACAAGTACGCCGGCCCATGCATTAGTCACAAGTACCCCATATGTCCTATTTTTAGCAAAGTCATGCTAAAATTCACGGAAAATTTCAGCATGACCTTTGCTGAAAATAGGACATATGGAGTACCCGAATTTGCTGGAACGGAAGTTAATCGACATTCCAGCAAACTCAAGGGCCTCTCGGGTGGACAAGGCAAAAAAGGCCTCCATCACAACATGGAAAATACATTGGCATGTGAAGAGGTGAAACAATATATGCATCTCCAAGCAGTATCATTCAACATTTTGGACAAACCACTACAAGCAATACTGGATCAGATACAAGTAAACCACTACTAGCACTTGGATCATATGCTAACGCTACATTGATACATCATCATGCTGGGTAATATTAAACCCAAGCAACTTTATAATCAACCCAAGAAACATCAACTACTGCACTGTCCTGCCTAATAAAAACAGTCATGCCAGCATATAGTATATAAATCTGAATTTGTGTTTACAAGAAGAGTGCCCATTGCAATGTAAACCTGAGAACACAACTCACCTCAAGTGCAGGATATAGCAGACACCTACTTCTTCAGCCAAGTGCAGATAAATGACCGCTTGCGAACCTGTTTAGTCGAGTTGAACATTAGAATCCATACTATGCTCTACTATGCTTGTAAAGGAACACTGCTAGCTAGCTCTTTGTCGAGTTGCCAACATTCGTCGTCAATGAAAAAAATGAAGAAGAAAAAGGCATGCATGCACTTTGGTTTGCCAAAACAGAGCACTTTAGTCCTCTATTTTTGCTAACTGCTACACATACCCCCAAGTGAACCACCACAACATCTAAAAGCTAACAATTGTTTTTGCTTATATAATCAGACTTTTTGTGCTAAAAAAACCATAGAACAACTGCTCCAAATTTCTAAATAAACTGCCATTTCATTTTATTCAATAATGAACTGTACTCTTTATGGGTTTTTTAGTTAAATGCAGAAAATCCAAAGTTAATTCTGCCTGGCTTTTCTAAGTTTTTTATACATAACTGCTAAAACCCTAGGAGTTAACCGAGCCACCAACAGAATGTGGACTTAAAAAGAGAGAGTCATGGATAGTGACATGATACATTTTCATAAAATTAGCTAGTTTTACTTATGGTGCACAGAGGAAGAAGTACTGCAGTGCACTTAGAAAAAAATGAAGGAACTTCTCTCTTTGCTACAACGTCCATATAGTGGAGGATATAATTTATACAGATTGAAGATTTGCAGCCACAGAATACATGAGGTTCATATAGTGGAGGATATAATTTATACAGATTGAAGATGTGCAGCCACTGAATACAAGAGGTTCTCCTACTTTTTTTTCCTGATATCTTGGTTGTATTCACATCAGATCCAGTTTTCCTTTGCTACATTACTCTGTTGAACCATAATTCTTGAACAAATCAGCTTTTGTTGTATCATCATCTGAAGTTTCTCTAAACTCTTATTCTGAGGATAAGTTCAGATCCTATCATTTGAGGCAGAGATATAACATAAATTCAGAGATGAGTAATGGTTGTAAGTTGTAACAGGCTATGGAAATAGCAGGGCAAGAGCTTGATAGCAGTCATGTTGAGTTGTTGACACAATGTTGTAAACGACCTATTTATCATATGACATGGAGCTTCAAGGTTGGCATATGACTGCAAAAGATGTAGTCAGATTTTAGATAAGAAATCAAATCTGAACAAGCTTCAAATCAACATCATCGATCATTGTTGATTTGACCTTATACCAGGCTATGAGACAAACCAAAAAATGGTGGAAATCCTGAAACTGTATGCACTATGCAGACAATGAACCATGAAATGGCACCAAGAATTCAGGTTTGCATCAACGCACATTCCGAATTCTGAATTAACACATGGTTGCTCACGTAGTCAATTATCTTCCAAAATGAAGTGGCGATATATACTTAATACTACATAAGATTGTATTTCTGCATAGGATGCTTTTCTCGACAAAAGCAGCAGGAACTTGCAAATGCAGACATCTAAAAAGGGTGTGTGGATAGTTAAAATCATGTGGCAAATTGGGCAATGGCATTAATCTAACAAGCATCCCTCCACCCCATATGAAATATATAAACAAATCCCTAGAGGGAAAACTGGACAGAGAGACAAGAGAACCAAAAAAAAAGTGAAACTGGACAAACTGCAGGAGCCCATTAATCACATGGATTCCTTGGGAAAGGGACAGCGCATAATCATGACTGGAGACTAAAAACAGCTCCTAATCGACATTATTATGGAGCAAATCTAGCTCTAACAGGAGGAAACTAGTTTCCCTCTGCTAGTAGTACAATTCTCCCATGAAAGCTTGATAGGACCACAGCTACTTAGAAGAGAGAAGTGAAAGCCTGAAACAACCCATTGTCTAGTAATCCAATGAATAAAATGTAGAGTACATGGGCAGGAAAATAAATCTAGGAAAATTACAGAGAACGAGGGACAAATCTGGTTTGCCCAGAAAGACGGATAAATGAAGTACTAGCAAGTTTCTTTATATACTAAAAGTGCTATATAATACACAGAGCATTAGGCGCAGAGAAACAAACATAGTAGTACCCACTCTGTTTTGGGTCCCCGGCGACGAACACGAGAAACCAGTGCCGTCGACGGCGGCGGAGGGGTCGGCGAGCTTGTTGAAGCGGGCGGCGGACGCGGCGGTGGCGAGCTGGTACTTGCGACGCAGCTTGAGAGGCGGCGCGTCAGGCCGAGGCGGCGCCGAGGCGGCATCGAGGCGCCGAGGCGGCATCGGGCGGCGCCGAGGCGGCGGGCAGCAAGCGCTCGGAGAGGAGAGGGAAGGGATCAAGGGCGAGGCGAGGAGAGAGAGGGATAGGTTTGGGCCGGGAGGAAATATGGATGGGGCGGCACAATACTAATGGCGCACCACCCTCGGGCGCCTATAAGTACATTCATACTAATGGCGCACCTCACCACGGTGCGCCATTAGTATTTTTTTTTATTTCTGCTCGAGCCAACAGGTTATCTTCCCGATCCACATCAAGTTCCTCTACTAGCTCGACCGGTCAAGAGCCGCTCACACCAAGAGGTCCTGGGTTCGATTCCTGTGCTCCACAATTTTTTATGCATTTAAAATGTTGTTTGATACTTATTTGTGTTTAAATATGTTCAAACTTGTTTAAATCATAACAGTAATATTTTTTATAAGACAGTAATATTTTTTAAAAATATCATCAAATAGTAATGCCGTGGAGCGGGGAGGGTGCGGGCGGTGGGGGGTTCAAGGCGGCGGTTGAGTAGAGGAGGGTGCGGGGTCGGCGGCGGTTGAGTAGGGGAATCGAGGGTGCGGGGGTCACGGCGGCGGCCGTGGACGGGGGTGCTCGGCGAGGGGGACTGGATCTGGCGAGGTGGGATAGCGATCGAGATGGAGGGGGATCGAGATCGAGTGTCCATGAAATTTAAAAATATTCATGATAGTTCAAAAAGTGCCCATGAAATACAATCGAGAAATCAAGGCTACGATTTAAATATAATCGATCTTAGCTAGCTATTTGTTCACAATCTTCTTGCCCTTCTTTTTCGCAAATGGAGTTCTTCTGTGGAACGGACGTCCTTTAGGTAGGGTGGTCCTGCTTCTTCTTGTGGTGTATGCTGCTACTTCATCATCGTCGTCATGTTCGATCCTCGGGTCGCCGTACTTGTCGAAGTCTTGCTCATTGGCTACTCCATCCATTCCGATGATCTTCCTTTGCCTCTCCTCACGACAACACGACCGGGCTTTGACGGTCGGTAATGAAGAAGCATTGGTCAACTTGGGAAGCAGTACCCATGGCTCATTTTTCGGGTGACGCTTATACCATGGGTCTTGGATTTGGCTTCGTATAACCATGGTGGTGAAATACCGGTCTTCTTTTAGGACGCTCTTAGCCCATCGACACGGAACATCGGGACCTTCTCTCCAACAGAGCTCAGCTCCCGATCTCCTTGATCCATCCGTAGTATCTGTCCTTGTCATTACCGTGTAGGATTCCATCGTTACCCGGAGTTACGATAACCATCGCTCTTCATGTCCTTGGCCTCGTGTAGAATGTGTAGCCGTTGATATCGTGACGCCTCATAGGTCATCAAAGTTGTGCTCGGCGCCTCGTGACAAGGCAAATATGCGTTGTTCTTCCGCGGAAGAATCCTCATGTAAAGGGTACGATGAAGCTTCTTCTTGAACCAACGCGTGAAACATGAGTTGTGCTCTTTGATTATATCTCCGTCCGTCCTCTGTTGGCCTCGGTCATTGTACGCCTTCTTAATAAAGGTTTTGTGCTCTACCACCCAAGGATCGACCACGCCTATGTGTTGTAGCGCGACTAGGTTTGCTCTTTCAAAGTCGGCGAGTCGACCCTCTAAGTCGACATGCATTTCGCGGCGACCCTCACGGTGACCCCATCCAGCGAGCCTGCCGAGGTGCTCGCTGACGGCGCAGACCAACGGGTTCTCGATGCCTAGATAATTAGTGCGAGAGGAGATGCACTCTTCGTCGAAAAGCCCTCGCTATACTTCCTCTGGACGTGACATGTTGCGAACGTATCCTTTGATGACACCATTCATCCTTTCGAACGGCATCATGATGTGCAGGAACGCCGCCCGAGTTGGATGATACCTCCACTATATGGACCAGCAGATGCACCATAACGTCAAGAATGCGTGCGGAAGTACATCTCAAGCTCGCATGGTATCACCACGATCTCTTCCTCGTAGCCTTCGAGTTGCCTCACGCCAATCGACTTCCGAGATGACGTCGAAAAAGTTGCATAGGCCAAATAGCGCTTCACGGACGTGCGCGTCCATGATCCCACGGATTGCAACCGGAAGTATCTGCGTCATCAAGACGTGATACCGTGAGACTTCATCCAATCGAACTTCGCTTCACTGGGTCTAGGTATCTGCTTATCTTCCCCGCGTAACCGTAAGGAAGTCTACCCTTGCTTTCGGCCCATCTTTGGTCCTCTCTAGCATGTTGAGCAGGGTACCAAGCAGACTCTCGCACACGTTCTTCGTGATATGCATGACATCAAGGCTGTGAGGCACATGGTGGATCTTCTAGTACGGCAAGTCCCAGAAAACAGACCTCTTTTTCCATATCTTCAGCAGCGCCTCTGGCGCCTTTTGCTTCTTTCCCGGCTCTGGCGCCTTTTGCTTCTTTCCCGGCAGTGGGCAGTCTTTCCAAATTTTCAACAGCTTGTCTATTTCCTCGCCGCTCCTCGTACACGGGCGTGGGTTCGGTTTCACCATCGAACAGCTCCTTGCGCTTCTCCACGGGTCATCGTCGTGAAGCCACCTTCGATGTCCCATGAACATGGTTTTCAAGACCCGGATCTCTATCTAGCTGGCGATACGCCAGTCATCCATGCACCTTACGCATCCGTAAAATCCGTGGACTACCTGCCCGCGAGATATTCAGAATCGAGATAGTCGTGCACCGTCGTGAGCAAAGCGGCTCTCATAGGGAAATATTCTTTCTCTGCGCGTCCCACGTATTGGCTGGTGTTTTCCACAGTGTTTCAAGCTCCTCTTTCAGCAGCCCCAGATACTGATTGATGTCGCTCCTCTGGTTGTTTCGCCCTTCAATTAGCATACTCATGTGAATGTACTTCCTCTTCATGCACAACCAGGGGAAGGTTGTACATCCACACAAACACAGGCCAGGTGCTATGTGTGCTTCTCTGCTGCCAAACGGATTGACTCCATCGGTGCTCGCGCCCAAAGACGATGTTCCTTGGATCGCTCCCAAATTCTAGGTCTTGGTTCAGCGCTTGCCACCGCTCGCATCCTTAGGGTGACTCAGCATCTTGTCCTTTTATCTATCTCCGGATCATTTGCGCCATCTTCTCGCTTCTTCTCCTCCCTATCCGCGTGCCAACGCAGGAGCTTTGCTACCTTAGGGTCCACGAAATACCGATGCAGACGAGGAGTGATCGGAAAGTACCACACCACTTTTCGAGGAGCTTTCTTCCTCTTCTTGTATCGAGTGACGCCAAGACACCGGACATATGGTAGACTCCGCGTGCTCGTCCCGATAAATGATGCAATTGTTCATGCACACATGGTATTTCACGTGCGGTAAATCCAGAGGACACACGATTTTCTTCGCCTCCTCCAAACTGGTCGGGCACTTGTTCCCCTTGGGAAGACGTTCGTGCTGTAATGACATGTTCTCGCCGAAGCATCGCCGGTCATTTTGTGTTTTACCTTCATCTCCGAGCCATGAGCGCACTTTCAAAGCGGTATCCTCGGCCTGCATCCTTCATACTATGGAGTAACCGCGTCTAACTCAAGTTGATCCATCTTGGCTTTCTCTCAGGCGGCAGCTCTTACGTTATCCGTCTGCTTGAGAAGCAGCTCTTGAATATGAGGGTCCTGCACCCAGCCCATCGATGACTTCGTTTCTTGCCCGGCCCCCATGGACGACTTCGTAGTCATCTTCATCACCTTGCCACCGATAGCCATCCATGAAACCACGCAAGAGCAGGTGGTGCCGCACCTGCCCGGAATCCGGGTCCGCAATAAGGCTCTTCAGCTTGCATCTTCGACAAGGACATCTTATCTCCGTCTCGTTCTTTTGAAGCATCTCGCCTTCATGGACCTCAAAAACCTATTCACGATGCCTTCGGTCATCGTATGCGGACTATGGTCGCCACGGGTAGAGCAAAACGATATTTTAGAACCAAGAAAAATTTGGCATGACTTTCCTAAAAATAGGACCAAAAGAATGCTTAATGCCAAAATTCTCGCTAAACGGAAATGAATCAACATTCCGCAAAATATTGGCAACTATCGCATTTCAAATACCGTACATCTCCAAACACAAACACATATGCAACACACAAACATATGCAACACCACGAACATACATAGATCTAGCTAGGCCATAAAAAGTGCATGTGCACATTGTTGTAGGAGAACAACATAAATATAGCTTCCCCCTTACTTACCTATCAAAACAAGGTAATTTAACCACTTAATTTGAATGAATCTATGGTGGAAATGAGGTGAAAAGAGGAGGCACCCAGACAAGGAGGAGGTGGAGAGAATGAAGTGGGGAGAAAGTGAGTGTGGGTAGGAGAGGCTGTCCAAAATATCTTGTTGCTGCCCACTTACTAATGGCGCACCAACTCTAAATGCGCCATTAGTAATCCAGGTTACTAATGGCGCACCTTCCGTGGTGCGCCATTAGTAGTTTTGCAAAAAATATACTAATGGCGCCTCGTTACACAATGGCGCCATTACTAGTTTAAACTAGTAATGGCGCACGGTGGAAGTGCGCCATTAGTAGTTTTGCAAAAAAGGAATAAAAAATATAATTAAAAAAACAACATTAGTGGCTCACTTGCCGACAGGTGCGCCATTACTAGTTACAACTAGTAATGGCGCACTGAGTCTGGATGCGCCATTAGTATGTTTGGACAGGCGCACTAGTTCAAAAAAAAATTTTGATACTAATGGCGCACCTTGGGCCAGGTGCGCCATTAGTAGTTTCAACTCTAATGGCATATCAGAAGGTGGTGCGCCATTAGTGTCAATCCCATCTATAGCCCTTTTTCTAGTAGTGGGGAACGGATCCGGAAGCAACACGGCGGATCTGGTCGCTGCCTGACCTGCTGCTGCTCAACGGGTGGAGGTAGAGGCGGGTGGGCGCGCGGGACTACTGCAGGGGGGAGGGGAGGAGAGCGAGGGAGTCGGGGGAGATGAGGACGACGAGGAGCCGCGGGGGCGGGGCTAGGGTTTGGGGAGACGATGAGGATGGGGGTGGGCTGCGGCAGGTATGCGGCGAAGGTGAGGTGTGATAGGAGGAGGGCGTAGGCGAGGCCATGAACAGCGGTTCTGGCTCTATGGACGCGGTACGTGGAGGAAGTGGGGTGGGGCGGAGAAGAGGAGGGTGGAGTGAGGCCGGCGGCGAGGTGTGGTGACGGGAGGAAGGGGCCGGTGGACGAGGGGGACGAGGGCGATTGGATCTGGGGAGAAGGGGGAGGCGGCGATGGAGAAGGGGGATCTGGGGGAGAAGGGGGAGGGCGTCCAGGGCGCCAAGGCATGCATGGCGGTGCGGCGCCGCCATCGTGGTGGTTAGTGCGATCTTGGTGGAGGGGACGGGAGGGGCGGCGGCTAGGGTTTCATGAAGGGTGTGGGTGCGGGATTGGAACGGTGGTGAGTGCGTGCGTGGGGTTTGGTACGGCGGTGAGTGGGTGCGTGGGGTCTGCGGGTACTATGGGGAGTGGGAGCGTGGGTGAGAGGGTGAGGGGTGAGGGCTGCCGTTGGATTCCGGAGCATCCGACGATGTCTGATGCATGATCCGCGTGATAGGCTCCTAGACCAATCAAAACGCAACAAGCAATTTGAAGACTTTATGACCATCTAAATTGGTCGAAATCAATTAGATTAAAGATAAAAAATTTCATGAAAACTTCCGTTTTCATTTTTTTTGAGTGCTTAAAATGAGTATTTTTAAAGGATCAACCAAATATTTTTCAAATGATATCATATTTTGCACAAGGTTTGAATTTTGAATTGGCAAACAATATTGACAAAGAGAGTTTTTTATTTTCTTTGCACGAAAAATCAATTTTCCATTTTTCGAGTGCCCAAAATGAGTTTTTTGTGAAGGACCTACCATATATTTTTTTGCAAAATTGGACCAAATCATTTTTATAAAATACTAGGCCATATTTAATGCACAATTGACCAAATGGTTGGGTGTCAAATGTTTTTATTCACCTCTCATGAAAAAGACAAATTTCCGCCGATTCAGCTGGAAGCGGGTCAAATTTGAACTACGGCTGCCTCGTAGTTGTTGTGGAGCGTTGTAGAAAATAACAAATTATCTACGGTTTCACCAAGATCTATCTATGAGTTCATCTAGCAACGAGTGATAGGAGTGCATCTACATACCCTTGTAGATCATGAGCGAAGCGCTCAAGAGAACGGGGTTGAGGGAGTCGTACTCGTCGTGATCCAAATCAACGATGACCGACTGCCGAACGGACGGCACCTCCGCGTTCAACACACGTACGGTTGGGGAAGACGTCTCCTCCTTATTGATCCAGCAAGGGGGGAGGAGAGGTTGATGGAGATCCAGCAGCACGACGGCGTGGTGGTGGATGCAGCAGGGATCCCGGCAGGGCTTCGCCAAGCTCTACGGAGGAGGAGGAGGTGTTGGAGTGGGATAGGGAGGCGCCAGGGGCATGGGGTGTGGCTGCCCTCCCTCCCCCGTCTTTATATAGGCCCCCAAGGGGGGGGCGGCCCTGGAGATGGGATCTCCCAAGGGGGGCGGCGGCCAGGGGGATGGAGTGCCCCCCAAGGCAAGTAGAGGCGCACCCTCCCCTAGGGTTCCCAACCCTAGGCGCAGGGGGGCCCAAGGGGGGCACACCAGCCCACCACGGGCTGGTTCCCCTCCCACTTCAGCCCATGGGGACCTCCGGGATAGGTGGCCCCACCCGGTGGACCCCCGAGACCCTTCCGGTGGTCCCGGTACAATACCGGTAACCCCGAAACCTTCCCGATGGCCGAAACTCGACTTCCCATATATAATTCTTTACTTCCGGACCATTCCGGAACTCCTCGTGACGTCCGGGATCTCATCCGGGACTCCGAAAAACTTTCGGGTTACTGCATACTCATATCTCTACAACCCTAGCGTCACCGAACCTTAAGTGTGTAGACCCTACGGGTTTGGGAGACACGTAGACATGACCGAGACGACTCTCCGGCCAATAACCAACAGCGGGATCTGGATACCCATGTTAGCTCCCACATGCTCCTCGATGATCTCATCAGATGAACCACGATGTCGAGGATTCAAGCAACCCCGTATACAATTCCCTTTGTCAATCGGTACGTTACTTGCCCGAGATTCGATCGTCGGCATCCCAATGCCTCGTTCAATCTCGTTACCGGCAAGTCACTTTACTCGTACCGTAATGCATGATCCCGTGACCAAACAGTTGGTCACTTTGAGCTCATTATGATGATGCATTACCGAGTGGGCCCACAGATACCTCTCCGTCATACGGAGTGACAAATCCCAGTCTCGATCCGTGTCAACCCAGCAGACACTTTCAGAGATACCCGTTGCATACCTTTATAGTCACCCAGTTACGTTGTGACCTTTGGTACACCCAAAGGACTCCTACATTATCCGGGAGTTACACGATCTCATGGTCTAAGGAAAAGATACTTGACATTGGAAAAGCTCTAGCAAAACGAACTACACGATCTTGTGCTATGGTTAGGATTGGGTCTTGTCCATCACATCATTCTCCTAATGATGTGATCCCGTTATCAATGACATCCAATGTCCACAGTCAGGAAACCATGACTATCTGTTGATCAACGAGCTAGTCAACTAGAGGCTCACTAGGGACACGTTGTGGTCTATGTATTCACACGTGTATTACGATTTCCGTATAATACAATTATAGCATGAATAAAAGACAATTATCATGAACAAGGAAATATAATAGTAATCATTTTATTATTGCCTCTAGGGCATATGTCCAAAAGTCTCCCACTTGCACAAGAGTCAATAATCTAGTTACATTGTGATGAATCAAACACCCAGAGAGTTCTGGTGTTGATCATGTTTTGCTCACGGAAGAGGTTTAGTCAACGGATCTGCGACATTCAGATCCGTATGCACTTTACAAATTTCTATGTCTCCATCTTGAACATTTTCATGAATGGAGTTGAAGCGACGCTTGATGTGCCTTGTCTTCTTGTGAAACCTGGGCTCCTTGGCAAGTGCAATAGCTCCAGTGTTGTCACGGAAGAGTTCGATTGGCCCGGACGCATTGGGTATGACTCCTAGGTCGGTGATGAACTCCTTCACCCAAATTGCTTCATGCACTGCCTCCGAGGCTGCCATGTACTCCGCTTCACATGTAGATCCCGCCACGACGCTCGCTTGCAGCTGCACCAGCCATCGCTCCACCATTCAACATATACACGTATCCAGGTTTGTGACTTAGAGTCCTCCAGATCTGTGTCAAAGCTAGCGCCGACGTAACCCTTTGCATTTGAGCTCTTCGTCACCTCCATAAACGAGAAACATGTCCTTAGTCCTTTTCGTGTACTTCAGGATATTCTTGACCGCTGTCCAAGTTCCTTCCGGGATTACTTTGGTACCTTCCTACCAAACTTACGGCAAGGTTTACATCAGGTCGGTACACAGCATGGCATACATAATAGACCCTATGGCTAAGGCATAGGGGATGACACTCATCTCTTCTATATCTTCTGTCGTGGTCAGACATTGAGCCGTGCTCAATTTCACACCTTGCAATACAGGCAAGAACCCTTTCTTGGACTGATCCATATTGAACTTCTTCAATATCTTATCAAGGTATGTGCTTTTTGAAAGACCTATGAGGCGTCTCGATCTATCTATATAGATCTTGATGCCTAATATATAAGCAGCTTCTCCAAGGTCCTTCATTCAAAAACTCTTATTCAAGTAGGCCTTAATGTTGTCCAAAAGTTCTATATTATTTCCCATCGAAAGTATGTCATCTACATATAATATGAGAAATGCTACAGAGCTCCCACTCACTTTCTTGTAAATGCAGGCTTCTCCATAAGTCTGCATAAACCCAAACGCTTTGATCATCTCATCAAAGCGAATGTTCCAACTCCGAGATGCTTGCACCAGCCCATAAATGGATCGCTGGAGCTTGCATACCTTGTTATCATTCTTAGGATCGACAAAACCTTCCGACTGCATCATATACAGTTCTTCCTTAAGATAGCCGTTAAGGAATGCCGTTTTGACGTCCATCTGCCATATCTCATAATCATAGTATGCGGCAATTGCTAACATGATTCGGACGGACTTCAGCTTCGCTACGGGAGAGAAAGTCTCGTCGTAGTCAACCCCTTGAACTTGCCGATAACCCTTAGCGACAAGTCGAGATTTATAGATGGTAACATTACCATCCGCGTCCGTCTTGTTCTTAAAGATCCATTTGTTTTCTATCGCTCGCCGATCATCAGGCAAGTCTGTCAAAGTCCATACTTTGTTTTCATACATGGATTCTATCTCGGATTGCGTGGCTTCAAGCCATTTGTTGGAATCTGGGCCTGCCATCGCTTCTTCATAATTCGAAGGTTCACCGTTTTCTAACGACATGATTTCCAGGACAGGGTTGCCATACCACTCTGGTGTGGAACGTGTCCTTGTGGACCTACGAAGTTCAGTAGCAACTTGATCCGAAGTACCTTGATCATCATTAATTTCCTCTCCAGTCGGTGTAGGCACCACAGGAACATTTTCTTGAGCTGCACTACTTTCCGGTTCAAGAGGTAGTACTTCGTCGAGTTCTACTTTCCTCCCACTTACTCCTTTCAAGAGAAACTCTTTTTCTAGAAAGGATCCGTTCTTGGCAACAAAGATCTTGCCTTCGGATCTAAGGTAGAAGGTATACCCAATGGTTTCCTTAGGGTATCCTATGAAGACGCATTTTTCGGATTTGGGTTCGAGCTTTTCAGGTTGAAGTTTCTTGACATAAGCATTGCATCCCCAAACTTTTAGAAACGACAGCTAAGGTTTCTTCCCAAACCATAATTCATACGGTGTCGTCTCAAGGATTTAGACGGAGCCCTATTTAAAGTGAATGTAGCTGTCTCTAGAGCGTATCCCCAAAATGATAGCGGTAAATCAGTAAGAGACATCATAGATCGCACCATATCCAATAAATAGAGTGCGATTACGATGTTCGGACACACCGTTACGCTGAGGTGTTCCAGGCGGCGTGAGTTGTGGAACGATTCCACATTTCCTTAAGTGTGTACCAAATTCGTGACTTAAATATTCTCCTCCACGATCTGATCGTAAGAACTTTATTTTTCAGTCACATTGATTTTCTACCTCATTCTGAAATTCCTTGAACTTTTCAAAGGTCTCAGACTTGTGTTTCATCAAGTAGACATACCCATATCTACTCAAGTCATCAGTGAGAGTGAGAACATAACGATATCCTCCGCGAGCCTCAGCGCTCATTGGACCACACACATCGGTATGTATGATTTCCAATAAGTTGGTTGCTCGCTCCATTGTTCCGGAGAATGTAGTCTTGGTCATTTTTCCCATAAGGCATGGTTCGCATGTGTCAAATGATTCATAATCGAGAGACTCTAAAAATCCATCAGCATGGAGCTTCTTCATGCGCTTGACACCAATGTGACCAAGGCGGCAGTGCCACAAGTATGTGGGACTATCGTTATCAACTTTACATCTTTTGGTATTCACACTATGAATATGTGTAACATCACGTTCGAGATTCATTAAAAATAAACCGTTGATCATCGGAGCATGACCATAAAACATATCTCTCATATAAATAGAACAACCATTATTCTCGGATTTAAATGAGTAGCCATCTCGTATTAAACGAGATCCTGATACAATGTTCATGCTCAAACTTGGCACTAAATAACAATTATTGAGGTCTAAAACTAATCCCGTAGGTAAATGTAGAGGCAGCATGCCGACGGAGATCACATCAACCTTGGAACCATTCCCGACGCGCATTGTCACCTCGTCCTTCGCCAGTCTCCGCTTATTCCGCAGCTCGTGCTTTGAGTTACAAATATGAGCAACGGCACCGGTATCAAATACCCAGGAGCTACTACGAGCACTGGTAAGGTACACATCAGTTACATGTATATCACATATACCTTTAGTGTTGACGGCCTTCTTGTCCGCTAAGTATTTGGGGCAGTTCCGCTTCCAGTGACCCTTCCCTTTGCAATAAAAGCACTCGGTCTCGTGCTTGGGTCCATTCTTTGACTTCTTCCCGCAAGCTGGCTTACAAAGCGCAGCAACATCCTTGCCGCCCTTCTTGAAGTTCTTCTTACCCTTGCCCTTCTTGAAGTTAGTGGTTTTATTGACCATCAACTCTTGATGTTCCTTCTTGATTTCTACCTCTGACTTCATCATTGAAAATACTCCAGAATAGTTTTCACCATCCCCGCATATTGTAGTTCATCACAAAGCTCTTGTAGCTCGGTGGGAGCGATCAAGGATTCTGTCAATGACCGCCTCGTTAGGGAGGTTAATGTCTAGTGGGACAAAGCGGTTGTGCAACCCGGACATTTTGAGTATGTGCTCACCGATGTAACTGTTTTCCTCCATCTTACAACTATAGAACTTGTCGGAGACTTCATATCTCTCGACCCGGCATGAGCTTGGAAAACCATTTTCAGCTCCTCGAACATTTCATATGCTCCGTGTTGCTCAAAACGCTTTTGGAGCCCCGGTTCTAAGCTGTAAAGCATGCGCTACTGAACGAGGGAGTAATCATCAGCACGTGACTGCCAAGCGTTCATAACATCTTGGTTCTCTGGGATGGGTGCTTCACCTAGCGGTCCTTCAAGGACATATGCTTTCTTGGCAGCTATGAGGATGATCCTCAGGTTTCAGACCCAGTCCGTATAGTTGCTGCCATCGTCTTTCAGCTTGGTTTACTCTAGGAACGCGTTGAAGTTCACGTTGACATGAGCGTTGGCCATTTGATCTACAAGACATTTATGCAAAGGTTTTAGACTAAGTTCATGATAATTAGGTTCATCTAATCAAATTATTTAATGAACTCCCACTCAGATTAGACATCCCTCTAGTCATCTAAGTGTTACATGATCCGAGTCGACTAGGTCGTGTCCGATCATCACGTGAGACGGACTAGTCATCATCGGTGAACATCTCCATGTTGATCGTATCTTTCATACGACTCATTTTCGACCTTTCGGTCTCTTGTGTTCCGAGGCCATGGCTGTACATGCTAGGCTCGTCAAGTTAACCTAAGTGTTTTGCATGTGTAAATCTGTCTTACACCCGTTGTATGTGAACGTTAGAATCTATCACACCCATCATCACGTGGTGCTTCGAAACAACGAACTGTCGCAACGGCGCACAGTTAGGAGGAACACTTTCTTGAAATTATTATGAGGGATCATCTTATTTACTACCGTCGTTCTAAGTAAACAAGATGCAAAAACATGATAAACATCACATGCAATCAAATAATAGTGACATGATATGGCCAATATCATATAGCTCCTTTGATCTCCATCTTGGGGCTCCATGATCATCTTGTCACCGGCATGACACCATGATCTCCATCATCGTGTCTCCATGGGGTTTCTCGCCAACTATTACTTCTACTACTATGGCTAACGGTTTAGCAATAAAGCAAAGTAATTACATGGCGTTGAATCAATGACACGCATGTCATACAATAATTAAGACAACTCCTATGGCTCCTGTCGGTTGTCATACTCATCGACATGCAAGTCGTGATTCCTATTACAAGAACATGATCTCATACATCACAATATATCATTCATCATTCATCACAACTTTTGTCCATATCACATCACAAAGCAATTGCTGCAAAAACAAGTTAGACGTCCTCTAATTGTTGTTGCATCTTTTACGTGGCTGCAATAGGGTTCTAGCAAGAACATTTTATTACCTACGAAAAAGCCACAACGTGATTTGTCAACTTCTATTTACCCTTCATAAGGACCCTTTTCATCGAATCCGCTCCAACTAAAGTGGGAGAGACAGACACCCGCTAGCCACCTTATGCAACTAGTGCATGTCAGTCGGTGGAAACTGTCTCACGTAAGCATACGTGTAAGGTCAGTCCGGGCCACTTCATCCCACAATACCGCTGAAGCAAAATAAGACTAGTAGCGGCAAGAAAGTTGACAAAATCTACGCCCACAAGAAATTGTGTTCTACTCATGCAAAGAGAACTACGCATAAACCTGGCTCTGATACCACTGTTGGGGAACGTTGCAGAAAATAAAGAAAAATTCTACGGTTTCACCAAGATCTATCTATGAGTTCATCTAGCAACGAGTGATAGGAGTGCATCTACATACCCTTGTAGATCGCGAGCGGAAGCGTTCAAGAGAACGGGGTTGAGGGAGTCGTACTCGTCGTGATCCAAATCACCGATGACCGAGTGCCGAACGGATGGCACCTCCGCGTTCAACACACGTACGGTTGGGGAAGACGTATCCTCCTTCTTGATCCAGCAAGGGGGGAGGAGAGGTTGATGGAGATCCAGCAGCACGACGGCGTGGTGGTGGATGCAGCAGGGATCCCGGCAGGGCTTCGCCAAGCTCTACGGAGGAGGAGGAGGTGTTGGAGTGGGAGAGGGAGGCGCCAGGGGCATGGGGTGCGGCTCCCTCCCTCCCCCCCCTCTTTATATAGGCCCCCAAGGGGGGGCCGCCACTCCTGGAGATGGGATCTCCCAAGGGGGGCGACGGCCAGGGGAGTGGAGTGCCCCCCCCAAGGCAAGTGGAGGCGCCCCCTCCCCTAGGGTTCCCAACCCCAGGCGCAGGGGGGGCCCAAGGGGGGGGGGCGCACCAGCCCACCATGGGCTGGTTCCCCTCCCACTTCAGCCCATGGGGCCCTCCGGGATAGGTGGCCCCACCCGATGGACCCCGGACCCTTCCGTGGTCCCAAAGATACAATACCGTAACCCGAAACCTTCCCGATGGTCAAACTCGACTTCCCATATATAATTATTTACCTCGACCATTCCGAACTCCTCGTGACGTCCGGGATCTCATCCGGACTCAACAACTTTTGGGTTACTGCATACTCATATCTCTCCAACCCTAGCGCCACCGAACCTTATGTGTAGACCCTACGGGTTCGGGAGACACGTAGACATGACCGAGACGACTCTCCGTCCAATAACCAACAGCGGGATGTGGATACCCATGTTGGCTCCCACATGCTCCTCGATGATCTCATCGGATGAACCACGATGTCGAGGATTCAAGCAACCCCATATACAATTTCCTTTGTCAATCAGTACGTTACTTGCCCGAGATTCGATCGTCGGTATCCCTATACCTCGTTCAATCTCGTTACCGGCAAGTCACTTTACTCGTATTGTAATGCATGATCCCGTGACCAAACACTTGGTCACTTTGAGCTCATTATGATGATGCATTACTGAGTGGGCCCATAGATACCTCTCCGTCATACGGAGTGACAAATCCCAGTCTCGATCCGTGTCAACCCAATGACACTTTCGAAATACCCGTAGCATACCTTTATAGTCACCCGCTTACGCCAGGACGCTTTGGTACACCCAAAGCACTTCTACGGTATCCGGAGTTACACGATCTCATGGTCTAAGGAAAAGATACTTGACATTGGAAAAGCTCTAGCAAAACGAACTACACGATCTTGTGCTATGCTTAGGATTGGGTCTTGTCCATCACATCATTCTCCTAATGATGTGATCCCGTTATCAATGACATCCAATGTCCATAGTCAGGAAACCATGACTATCTGTTGATCAACGAGCTAGTCAACTAGAGGCTCACTAGGGACACGTTGTGGTCTATGTATTCACACGTGTATTATGATTTCCGGATAATACAATTATAGCATGAATAAAAGACAATTATCATGAACAAGGAAATATAATAATAATCCTTTTGTTATTGCCTCTAGGGCATATTTCCAACAATAGTTTGCTTTTTATTTTTTCCAAAAATCATTTCTAGGTACATAAGTATCTATTTAATCAGAGAAACATCAAACTTTTTCCAAGATTCAACCACTAGCTAGGAAGGGTCATTCCCGCCGTTTTGACCCTATTTTGAAACGGGCATAAAAAATTCAAAAAAAATTCAAAAAATTGGGAAACCTTCGCATTGTGTCATTATATGTGGCCAAGTTCCCAGGAAAAACAACAAACTTGTAATACGGCAATTATTTTAAAAAAGTGTTCTCAGAAACGAGCTATCATTAGTGAAGACATGGCTTTCAAGCCAAATGATCAATCTTATGTCCACATTCATGGCATAGTTTATTCAAATGATCTCATATTGTGCACAAGGGTGCATCTTGCAATTCCAAACAATGTTGCCTAAGGAAGTTTTCATTTTCTTTGGACGGAAATTTCATTTTTCATTTTTCGAGTGCCCAAAATAAGTTTTTTTTATGAAGGACCTACCATAAGTTAGTTGCAAAATTGGACCAAATCAATTTTCTAAAATACTAGGCCATATTTAATGCACAATTGACCAAATGGTTGGGTGTCAAAAGTTCTGATCCACCTCTGGTGAAGAAGACAAATTCCCGCCGATTCAGGTGGAAGCGAGTCAAATTTGAACTGTAGCTGCCTCATAGTTTGCTCTTTATTTTTTCCAAAAATCATTTCTATGTACATAAGTATCTATTTAATCAGAGAAACATCAAAAGTTTTCCAAGATTCAACCACTAGCTAGGAACGGTCATTCCCGCCGTTTTGACCGCATTTTGAAACGGGCATAAAAAATTAAAAAAAATCAAAAAATTAGAAAACCTTCGCATTGTGTCATTATATGTGGCCAAGTTCCCAGGAAAAATAATAAACTTGTTATATGGCAATTATTTTGAAAAGGTGTTCTCAGAAACGAGCTATCACGTGTGGAGATAAATGGCTTTCAAGCCAAATGATCAATCTTATGGCCACATTCCTGGCATAGTTTGCTTAAATAATCTCATATTGTGCACAAGGGTGCATATTGGAATGGCAAACAATGTTGCCTAAGGAAGTTTTCATTTTCTTTGGACGAAAAAACCATTTTCCATTTTTCGAGTGCCCAAAAGGAGGTTTTTTTGTGAAGGACCTCCCAAATAATTGTTGCAAAATTGGACAAAATCATCTTTCTAAAATACTAGGCCATATTTAATGCACAATTGACCAAATGGTTGGGTGTATAAAGTATATTTTCTCCGATTCAGGTGGAAGCGTGTCAAATTTGAACTGTAGCTGCCTTCTAGTTTGCTCTTTATTTTTTCCACAAATCATTTCTAGGTACATAAGTATATTTTTTATCAGAGAAACACCAAAAAAATTCCAATATTCAACCACTAGCTAGGAACGGTCATTCTCGCCGTTTTGACCGCATTTTCAAACGGGCATAAAAAATTCAAAAAAAATCAAAAAATTGGGAAACCTTCGCATTGTGTCATTATATGTGGCCAAGTTCCCAGGAAAAATAACAAACTTGCAATATGACAATTATTCTAAAAAAGTGTTCTCAAAAACGAGCTATCACCTGTGGAGATCAATGGCTTTAAAGCCAAATGATCAATCTTATGGCCACATTCATGGCATAGTTTGCTTAAATGATCCACCTCTCGTGAAAAAGACAAATTTTCTCCGATTCAGGTGGAAGCGGGTCAAATTTGAACTGCAGCTGCCTCATAGTTTGCTATTTATTTTTTCCAAAAATAATTTCTAGTTACATAAGTACCTATTTAATCAGAAATACATGGTTTGGTGGCGATACGTCGAGGTTTGGGCAGTGGCCGAGGGCCCCAACTCTAGAGCGCGTAAACTCGCATGCCCGCCGCGTGGTCACCGCATGACCGTGGCGTTGCCATGTGTTCTGGGCAACCTAGGCATGTCTATTGGGTTGGGAACTCCCCAGGTAGGTGCTAGGAAGAAAATTACAACATAAGGTTCTCACGAGGAGACCGATCGATGCTCAAACATGAATTAGCAGCCAAGTGTTTGACTAGCGGTACAGGAAATGTACATGGATAATGGGTGTGTGTTTTGGCTGAGGATGATCAGTTACCAAGAAGACCGTCTTCACAAATTTTCAGCTCAAAAGGAGGAGCCTAGGTTGTACTTGCTTTGCAAAGTACCACACTAGACATAAATATGAATGTTGAAGCTGGGCTCAAAATAATGAATGGATTGAGCTGGCATTTGGTGGAGGATGGTTATTTGGGCATAGGAAAGCACTGTAGAAAATGGATACTATTTGGACATGCCAAAGTGGTACTTCCTTCACAAACTATTGTTCTGAACAGAATAGGAAAATGAATATTTTTGAATTATTTTTCAACTAGGCAAGGAAGGTTTTTTACAGATTTGACGAATATATGACCCAAAGAATTTATGAGATTTTTTTGGGAATTTTGGGAATGACAGAAATATAGGTTGCTTCACAACCTAGGGCCAAAACTGCCACATGGACATGACACATAGGCAAAACTGATGAGGTGGCGCCTAGTCATAGCAACCCACCACAATTTACAAGTCTATGACCATCTATATTGGTCGTTGACAACTAGAAATAAGGCAGCGGACTAGCGTTGTTTGCTTTATGACCATTTCGTGTAAGGAAATTACGACCTTTCAGACCAAAATGGTTGCAATGGTTTAGGGTTTGGAGCCCCCCGAATAGCTTTTGACCAATTGGTCTCAAATGGTCATAGATCTATGACCAATTCTTCCAGGGTCACTGACAGAAGGTCACTAGTTGACAAATTTCTTGTAGTGGCACTTCTCCCAATTCAAGACAAGGTTAGTTTCTTCACATCTCTGCAAAACACGATCAAGGTTGCTCAAGCAATCATCAAAATAGGATCCATAAATAGAGAAATCATCCATTAAAACCTCACAAATATTTTCACAAAAGTCAGAGAATATAGCAATCATGCATCTTTGAAAGGTAGTAGGTGCATTACATAAACCAAAAGGCATACGTCTATAAGCAAAGATACCGAAAGGGCAAGTAAAAGTGGTCTTTTCTTGATCCTCAGCTGACACAGGTGTTTGAGAGAAATCAGAGTAACCATCTAGAAAGCAAAAATGTGTATGTTTGGATAATCTTTCTAGCATTTTATCAATAAAAGGCAAAGGGTAATGATCTTTTTTAGTAGCTTTATTTAATTTGCGGAAATCAATTACCATCCTATAACTTGTAATAATTCTTTGCGGAATCAATTCATCTTTATCATTAGGAACGACAGTAATACCTCCCTTCTTAGGGACACAATGGACAGGACTTACAAACTAACTATCAGCAACGGGATAAATTATACCTGCTTCAAGGAGCTTTAATATATCCTTTCTTACCACTTCTTTCATCTTAGGATTTAGCCGTCGTTGGTGATCAATAACTGGTTTGGCGTCTTTCTCCAAATTTATTTTGTGTTGACATAGAGTGGGACTTATGCCCTTAAGGTCATGAAGACTATCCAATAGTAGCACGATGCTTCTTTAGAGTTTTCAATAATTTCTTTTCTTCATGCTCTGAAAGGTTAGCACTAATAATAACAGGATATATATATTCTTTTCATCAAGATAAGCATATTTGAGAGTATCAGGTAACGGTTTAAGCTCAAACATTGGATCACCCTTGGGTGGAGGAGGATCCCCTAGGATTTCAACAGGCAAGTTGTGTTTCAGAATAGGTCCCTGTTTAAAGAATACCTCATACATTTCCCTTCTTTCATTCACAAACATATCACTTTCATGGTCTAGCAAATATTGTTCTAAAGGATCATTAGGAGGCACGGCAATAGAAGCAAGACCAATAATTTCATCTTTAATAGGCAATTCTTCATCACGGGGTTGTCTATGAAATTTATGAAAATTAAACTCATGAGACATATCTCCCAAACCAATAGTAACAATATCCTTTTCGCAGTCTATCCTAGCATTAACAGTGTTTAAGAAGGGTCTACCAAATATAATGGGACAAAGCTATCTTGTGGGGAACCAAGAACAAGAAAATCAGCAGGATATTTAACCTTCCCACACAATACTTCAACATCTCTAACAATCCCAATCGGTGAAATAGTATCTCTATTAGCAAGCTTAATGGTAACATGGATATCTTCTATCTCAGCAGGTGCAATATCGTGCATAATTTCTTCGTATAAAGAATGAGGTATGGCACTTGCACTAGCACCCATATCACACAAGCCATGATAACAATGGTCTCCTATTTTAACAGAAATAACAGGCATGCCTACCACAGGTCTATGTTTATCTTTAGCACCAGGTTTAGCAATTCTAGCAGTTTCCTCATAGAAATAAATAACATGCCCATCGATATTATCAGCCAAGGGATCTTTAAACATTGCAATATTAGGTTCAACTTTAACTTGCTCAGGGGGTTTATGTGTCCTAATATTACTTTTGTTGACTACAGTTGAAGCTTTAGCATGATCTATTATTCTAACAGGGAAAAGTGGTTTCTCAACATAAGAAGTAGGAAAAATAGGATCATTGTAAGTGATAGTCTTTTCTTCATCTTTAATAGGTGAAACTAATTTTACTTCAATGGGAGGATTATATTTAAACCACTTCTCCTTAGGGAGATCAACTTCAGTAGCAAAGGATTCACAGAAAGAAGCTACTATCTCAGAGTAAAGTCCATATTTAGTGCTAAATTCACGGAAAGCATCGGTATCCATAAAAGATTTAACACAATCAAACTTAGGTGTTATACCTGACTCCTTACCTTCGTCGAGATCCCAATCTTTAGAGTTGCGTTTAATTCTTTCCAATAAATCCCATTTGAATTCAATAGTTTTCATCATAAAAGAGCCAGTACAAGATGTATTGAGCATGCAGCGATTATTGAGAGAAAGCCGAGCATAAAAAATTTGAATAATCATTTCTCTTGAGAGCTCATGATTGGGGCATGAATATAACATTGACTTAAGCCTCCTCCAAGCTTGAGTAATGCTTTCTCCTTCGCGAGGCCAAAAATTATATATATAATTACAATCACGATGAACAGGGTGCATAGGATAAAACTTCTGATGAAATTCCGATTTCAATCGTTTGTAGTTCCACGATACCATATCATCACATAGCCTATACCATGTCAATGCCTCTCCCTTAAAAGATAAAGAGAATACCTTCTTCTTAATAACATCGTCGGGCATACCTGCAAGCTTAAATAATCCACAAACTTCATCCACATAGATTAGGTGTAAATCAGGATGCAATGTTCCATCTCCTGCAAAAGGATTAGCTAGCAGTTTCTCTATCATACCATAAGGAATTTCAAAGTAAACATTTTCAGTTGGTTCAGTAGGTTGAGGAGCAACTATTTGCTCTACTTGTCGGGGTGAAGATACCCCGAACAAGCCCCTCAAAGGATTACCTTCCATAGTAACAAGTGAAAGTAAATTTAAGCACACCATATAAATTTTTCCTTACCAGATTCCTCCTACCAAAGGCGCTTCAACCCACGGCAAGGCGCCAGAAAAAAGTCTTGATGACCAACATGTATAGGGGATCTATCATAGTCCTTTTGATAAGTAACACTGTCAAACACAACGAGCAGAATGAAATGACAAGCGGTTTTCAGTAAGGTATTCTCTGCAAGCACTGAAATTATTGGTAACAGATAGTTTTGTGATAAGGTAATTTTTAACGAGTAACAAGTAACAAGTGTAAATAAAGTGCAGCAAGGTGGCCCAATCCTTTTTGTAGCAAAGGAAAAGCCAGGACAAACTCATATACAGAGAAAAGCGCTCCCGAGGACACATGGGAATTATCGTTAAGCTAGTTTTCATCACGCTTATATAATTCGCTTTCGGTACATTGATAAATTGATATGTGGGTGGACCGGTGCTTGGGTGCTGTCCTTACTTGGACAATCATCCCACTTATGATTAACTCCTATTGCAAGCATCCGCAACTACAAAATAAGTATTAAGGTAAACCTAACCATAGCATGAAACATATGGATCCAAATCAGCCCCTCACGAAGCAACACATAAACTAGGGTTTAAGCTTCTGTCACTCTAGCAACCCATCATCTACTTATTACTTCCCAATGCCTTCCTCTAGGCCCAAACAATGGTGAAGTGTCATGTAGTCGACGTTCACATAACACCACTAGAGGAGAGACAACATACATCTCATCCAAATATCGAACGAATACAAAATTCACATGACTACTTATAGCAAGACTTCTCCCATGTCCTCAGGAACAAACGTAACTACTCACGAATCATATTCATGTTCCTAATCATAGGGGTATCAATATGCATAATGGATCTGAACATATGATCTTCCACCAAATAAATCAACTAGCATCAACTACAAGGAGTAATCAACACTACTAGCAACCCACAGGTACCAATCTGAGGCTTTGGGACAAATATTGGATACAAGAGATGAACTAGGGTTTTAGAGGAGATGGTGGTGGCGAAGATGTTGATAGAGATTGACCCCCTCCCGATGAGAGGATCGTTGGTGATGGCGATGGCGATTGTTTCCCCCTCCCGGAGACAAATTTCCCAGGAAGAACAGCTCTCCCGGAGCTCTAGATTGGTTCCGCCAAGGTTCCGCCTCGTGGCGGCGGAGTCTCTTCCCGAAAGCTTTGTCACAGCCCTAGAATTGCTTGACATTAGTTGCATTAAGGCATTCATGTCATCATGTTAACTTCCATGAAAATTGAAATGGGGATTGTTGAAACCCTAGCACCAATTGAATTCTAATAGGTTCAACTAAAATCATTTTCAATAATCCCAAAATGCCCTGTGAAAATGTTCATGATTAATGGATAGAGGTGAAAGCCTCTTCCAAAAATGATGAACATATCTTATAGGTCATTCCTGGATTTTGAATTAAATCCTAAACCATTTGACTTTGGGCATTTAAACACTATAAATAATTTAAGTGCTCAAATAATGTTGGAAGTATTTGTGGGCCATAGAAATAATTCAGAAAGTGCCCGTGAATATTTTCAGGATTTATAAAATTGATTTGGTTTTTTAAAACTGGATCAAAAACAAACTGCATAACAGAAAACAGAAAACAATTAAAGGAAAGAACAGAGGCCCACCTGGGCATTACCTGACTTACCTGGCGCCACTTGGCCCAGCGCTGTGCGGCCTGGCTGGCCCAGCTGGCCAGCCCAGCCCACCACCGCCACCCACCCTGTCGTCTTCCTCCCCGCGCCAGTAGGCAGGGGGCGTGTCGACGCGCGCGCGGCCGAGGCCTCCACCTCCTGCTTGCCGCTTCCCCTCTCGCCCTGGACGCGCCACGGAGACGCCCCGAAGCCCCTCGCTCCTCCCCCCTCACTCTCTGCTCTCTCCCTCGTCCTCTGCTCCCTCTCCGAGCACACCCGAGCGAAGCTCGTCGCCGTCGTTCGCCGAACCCACGGCCACAGGCCCTCCCTCGCCTCGCCGACGTGTCCATGGCCTCCGCCTAGCCCCTCTCCTCCCTCCTCACCAAGTTCCCCGACGCCGGAGCACCCCGAGGCGCCGCCCCCACCGTTTTCCCCTCTTCGGACCCGCCGATCGCCGTCGCCCAATTCGCCGGCTCCGGTGCCCACCCGAGCTCACCGACGGCCTCATCGCATCCACGGTGAGCCCCGAGTCGACTCCCCCTCTTCTCCGACTCATTCTCCCCCTCTAGCTACCACTCCCACCATGACCGAAACCCGCGCCGCCATTGCTGTCGCCGTCGTGGCCACAGCCACGATGGCTCTATTCCGAGCACGCCGTCGTCTTCACCGTACTCGTAGGAGTCCGTAGCACCCACCCTTCCGGCCTGCGGTGCCCCCTAGCGCCAACCCCGAGCGTGCCCGAGCTCCGGCGGCCGCCAAGTTCGTCGCCGGCGTCGATACCGGCCGCCCCGAGCTCTAACCACCCCACCAAGAACCTCAACATCCCGGCTCTCGTGGGTACCTCCCCGACCCTTTTGGTGGCCGGAATGGCCATTTGCACTTGCGCCATGGTCGGGTTCGCCGGCGGCTAAACGCCGGCGCCCGCTGACCGCTGACCGGCGTGGGTTGACCACCGCCCGGTTTGACCTCCCCTCTCCTCACTAACATGCGGGCCCCGCCCGACTAACTACCTTAGTTAGGTTTAAACTAATTTAACTAACCTAGGTTAGTGCTAATTAACTAGATTAGTTTAGTTAGTCACTGACGTGTGGCCCCCACACGTCAGGTTTGACCCGGGGCGCCCTGTTGGCCCGCTGACGTCACATTGACGTCAGGCTGACGCCATAATTAGGTTTCTAGATTTAATTTAATTCAGTAAATTTCAGAAAATACTCTAAACTTCTAAAAATCATATAAATTCAACCGTAACTCGGATGGAAATAATTTATATATGAAAAATGATCAGAAAAATATGAAGAATCTGTTTATGCCATGATCATGCATGTTTGAACAAGTTAACATCACTGAATAGGATGAATCATGATTAGGGTAATTTATGAAATAGCATTTTGAGTTGGAATTCAACCTTGCTTGAATTCCACTTCAACTAACTTGGACTATTATTGCATTAGGTGAATTCAGTACCTTAACATGATCATGCATCATATATGTGCATTGCATTGATTGTGTTCTCTCTTGTTTGTCGGTAATTGTCCCCTCTCGGTAGACGATGTACCGACGATGAGTTCGATGACACCGATGAAGAACTATATTATCTTCAGAAGTGCCAGGCAAGCAAAACCCCCTTGTTCATTCCGATACAATCCCACTCTCTCGCTCCTGCTCTATTTTACTGCATTAGGACAACAACGACTCATGTGTTACTTGCTGCGGTAGCTGAACCCCTTGATCCTTTGCATGACTGTCATTCCACAAGAATTAGATGAAACCCACTAGCATGAGTAGGAATTGTTTGAGCCATGTTGTGCCTACTCATTTATGCTTGTTTGTCATGCCTGCTACTGCTTAGAGTTGAGTCGGGTCTGATTCATCGGGAATGAATTGGAATTGTTATGAACATGTCCTATGCAGTGTAAGCTAAGTGTGGTGAACACGATTTGGTAAAGGTAGCGGTGAGAGGCCATGTAGGAGTACATGGTGGGTTGTCTCATTGCAGCCGTCCTCAGGAACTGAGTTCTGTATTTGTGATCCATGAAACAGTTACTACCACGCATTGGGCCCGAAACCAATGGACCCTCTCGGCTTCTTGACCACCCTTGTCCTCATCCGGAGTTGCAAGTAGTTTCGGTGTTTGTAGCATGTTTGGGGCCGACGCATAGCGCTGACCTTAGGGGTGGGTTGTGTTGCGGTAGGCACCGTGGGTCTGTACCGAGTGCCCGTTTGGTATCTCGGGAACCCCGCACACATCGTTCGGGGCTGTATGGGAAACCTCGGCGGACTCCTGCGGATGGAACCCGAATAGGCGATAAACCTGGACTAGGGACTTGAGTGTTTAGGTAGGCCGTGGCCGACACCCACGTTGGGCTTCCGCTTGAAGGTTGCCGAGTACATGTCGTGTAAACGCGGTAAGTGGTGAGCGCGTGTGAAGAAGTACACCCTGCAGGGTTAAATATGATCTATTCGAATAGCCGTGTCCACGGAGAAGGACTTCGGGTTGCCTATATCAGTTCATAGACAAGTGAAAGTGGATACTCTAAAATGCGCAAGATAAGCTTGAGTGCTATGGATGGCGTTCTCGTAGGGAGACGGGAGCGGGTCCATAGTGGTGTATTGATATGGTGAATATGTGGACTCGTATGCGCCACCTCAAAAGAGTTACTTGCAGTCGTAGTTCAGGATAGCCACCGAGTCAAAGCTGGCTTGCTGCAGTCAAACTCCACCACCCCCCTTTTGATAATGATGCATATGTAGTTAGTTCTGATGTAAGTCTTGCTGAGTACAATTGTACTCACGTTTGCCTATTCTATGTTTTTGCAGAGAGACGTCAGTCTCGCTAGTAGTTCCGCTTGGACTTCGACGTTTAGCTTGTTACCTCAGCTACGATCTTGTGCCTCGGCAGGATTTGGTAGATAGTCAGGCTTCTCAGCCTTTTTCATTTATAGTTGTCTGTCTCAGACATGTTTAGCTTCCGCTTGTGCTTTGACGTGTATGCTCTGAGTGTTGGGTCATGAGACCCATGTTTGTAATTTCCCGCTCTTCGGAGCCTAATGAATAATATCTGAGTCGTAGAGTTATGTTGTGATGCCACGTCGTATTTACACATATTGAGCATATTGTGTGTATGTTTGAAATGCTTGGTATGTGTGGGATCCGACAAACTAGTTGTTTATCCTTGGCAGCCTCTCATATGGGGAAATGTAGTCTCGTGCCTCCGAGCGATAGTAGTCCGCTACAGCCCGGTTCACCGAGTCCTGCTAGCCCAGACTACTGCTTGGACACTTGATCTGGCGGCATGTGTCTCACTTTCCTTATGTCTCGTTCCTTCGGGAAATGTCACGCGGTGTTATTCGAGTCCTGCCTAGCCTGCTACAGCCGGGATACCGGAGTCCTGTTAGCCAGTGCTACAGCCCGAATACATACGTTGATGACCGACATGCTCGATGTGATTCATGTATGCTGTCCCCATGGGTTAGCGCCGCTTTGGGTTCACGACTAGCCATGTCGGCCCGGGTTCTTTGTCATATGGATGCTAGCGACACTATCATATACGTGAGCCAAAAGACGCAAACGGTCCCGGGCCATGGTAAGGCGACACCCGTGGGAATACCGTGCGTGAGGCCGCAAAGTGATATGATGTGTTACCAGCTGGGTCGATGTGACTTAGGATCGGGGTCCTGACAGCGTTGGTATCAGAGCCAGGTTGCCTGTAGGATTACCAAGCCAAACTGGTCGAAGTTGTGTCTAGAAATGCTTTAGTTATGTAAGGGAATTGACTGTGGAAGGGAACGTAAGGCTCTTTTTACTCCTTTACCTCATGGCCTTCTGATCTGAGTCACCCTCTTCTCTTCTACGGGGTTTAAGAACTAGGCTTCTCATCTATCTATTAGGATGACGTGTTACTAATCCATAGACCTTTAAGATTGTTGGTTTTATTCCCCAGTCAGTTCCTACTATTTCCGTATGATAGCTGTTGATCTCAGAATCTTGTTATGATGCTGTTGAGTGGTTATGCCACCATTTTCTGCAGGATGTCTCAAATCATTTTGAGCATTTACAGCCGTTATGCTGTCCGAGTCCTCCCAGGTCTCTAAATAGTCTGATGCATTTGCAAATCCTTTCTTCCGTTCCGATGTCCTTTTGGTCAGAATAAGCACACTAACCAGTCAGTCGAGGTACTCCATTGCCTCGACATATATGTTGGAACTATTATTATGACCCTAGGTGTTTAGGAAGTCACCTAGCAATTTAGCAATGCTTTTGTATCCCCAGTGTGATGATTCTGGCCATCATTTTCGAAAGCATCCCGTGATGCCATTTAGTAGTAGGCATTCTACTCCTGGGTTTCTGAACCCGAGATTCATCCTATTTCATGTTGTTAGTATTTGCTAGTGCCTTTAGGATATTAGTACCCTTTGTGATGGTCCTCGAAGTCCGTGGTATTCTCCTTCTTCCAAATACCATGAACTAATTATGGCGGAAGTTCTTTTGAACCAAAAGATCACAATAAGAGTGCTCTTGAGGAGTTCTCCATTCATAATTGTGAATCTGCAAATTCTACCTTCCGCGTGGATTACCCGGAAGAAATGTTGAGCTTTGCTCGATATACTAATCTATGCATCCACAACTCAGAAAATTATATGTTCCTTGAGTTGTTCCTCTTTAGTCGTATTCTGACCTTCATCTATCAATTGATAGCCAAGGGTATGTGTGCATTGTGTTCATCGATGCATTTTATCCTTGTGGTCCGTCAAGCCATTCTGTTCTGGAATGACTAGGAGAAACAAACTCCAGTACCTCATCCATTTCCAGGATTGGGTCAAAGTAGTTGTATTCCGCAGATCAAAATGCCAATCCAGCTTTTGATTCTGTTCTGCCCTGAAGTATTGCCATCTTATGTCAAGAATGTCATGGGAATTGCACAACCTCTTAGGAATTCTTGATGCGGTGGTACTTCTCGCCATCATTATTCATTCCCCGGCCTTCGTGTTGTTGTAACCGGAATGCCGACAAGTGAATTGTGATGTGTGAAATCAATACTCCGAGCAACTTGTTGCTTGGCAGCTAATGGACATTATCCTCATTCTTGGCATGTTGGTTATTAAATCATCATCCTAAGATTGATCGTGCTACCTAGGCCTTATTTTCGATGCACTCCTCGATTGATGAGTTAGGATCTTGTCAAGTCGTCACTCATTTGATAATATCGTCTTGCCCTCAAAAGCAAGATTGCTCTCGAGCTTAGTAACATACCGGTGGTTCGTGACTTTCCAAATATATTCTTGGAAGTGTTACCGGGTTGTTCCCTGACTGTTATGTTAAGCTCGTGATCAAGTCGGTTTCTTATGAACCACCCTTCTCCAAGAATCTGTGTTGAATACCCCTGAGCTAGTCGGTTAAGCTAGACAACAACTTGGAGAGTTGGAAGATAAAAGCTTGTCCAACTTAGTTCGTTCCAAAGGGATATTCTTGTGTAGTATGTGTTGAAGAAGGATGATACCTTCATCGATTGGTCCCTCTGATCAGTTGCTGGATCTATTGTCCTACCAATTCTTTGACTTGAGTATGGGCCATTGTCAAGTCAAATCAGAACCAACGATATTCGTAATGTTGTCTTACTCGTGGTTGATCCTTCGAGCATACACCATTACATCTTTTGGTCGACCAATACTATCACGTGTTCACATGATGGTGGAAGTCCAAAGATATGGAAATTCGATGAGTTGTTTGTTGAGCCCATCAAGAGCATTTGTCTCCCCATGAGTCATGTTGAGCATCAACCTAGTATTGGAAACTTGTGTAAGCAATTCTTCGTGTTTCGCTCATGAAGCATATGTTTGGATGAAAGTAGTGACTTCCTCTAATTCATGTGCCTTAGGGGTAAGTTGCCGCCATGAATTTGAGAAAGGTTTGTTTTGTTCCTTTGGAATCATCCCAAGTCAGTCATGCACGTGCGAAGTATTCTATGGTCTGATAGACTGATCATCTTCATTCCATATGGATTCCATAGCACACTAAGCCACTGATTGAATTGTTCAAGGAGAAGGAGTTCCTTCATAACAACTAGTTATAACTTATGATAGGACTTCGTTATCCTCGATGATGGTTCCCAACCGAACTCGGTAGTGTTTTATTATAAGACTACCATGTGGTCATGCTTGTCTAGGACAACGTGTTCATATGTTTGTAGCGGAACCAGCTCACATTTTGGAGCTCGCTACCTTAGTTCACTTCCCGAGAATCTCGCAACGTCTTCTCGTCGATTTGTGTTGCAACCTTTCCTGTTCAGACATGCTGAGTCTGAAGTATCCTATTCCCAATCGGATCTGAATCTCAGGCAGATATGATGGTTGGAACATTCTAACAGCTGCATTTTCGTTCCCAGCTGGCACCGTCCTGGTGCTATCTCGCTATAGACTGTCTTCTTAGCAACTCTTGCCCAGGTTTTCTTCAAAAAGTGAATTTACCATGGGTTCTCCCCCCCCCCCCCCACCTTCGACGATAAGCAAATCATCCATTGCGTTGTCTTCAACAAGGTAGTCCACATCATCCATTCTAGTCCGGGGTACCATCCTTTTCGCATTCCACCAAATGATCGTTTGTGATTGCCTTAGGCTGGTATACAGAGTTCCAATGATCTATGGATCAAAAGTAATTCTTTTTGCCACTTAAGGGAATAGCTCTTTGCGTTACCTTTCTCGAGGTGTTCCGTTACGGGATCATGGTAAATATTTCCTCACCACCTTGACACCATCCACCATCTCCCTAGGCGTGGAATTGTTGCCACCAATCAAACCCCGTTGTTGCCTCTTCCATCCCTCTCGATGCATTTGGTGTCTCAACTCGAGATGTGTCACCGTCTCAGTCCGTAATGTCGATCATGCTTGCTTAATCTTCGTGAAGATCGAGTCATGTAGGGCTTCCCCTTCTTTCTGTTGTCGTGTCGGGTGAAGATCTCGAGGACGTCAAGACCAAGAAGATGGAGTGAACCAACATCTTCGAGAAGGCAATTGGATCAGGGAATTGTAATAGCTTGTGACCTCCCTTTTCCTCTTACCTCACGTCTTGAATCTCGGGGCGAGATCCTTGTTTAGTGGGGGTGAGTTGTCACAGCCCTAGAATTGCTTGACATTAGTTGCATTAAGGCATTCATGTCATCATGTTAACTTCCATGAAAATTGAAATGGGGATTGTTGAAACCCTAGCACCAATTGAATTCTAATAGGTTCAACTAAAATCATTTTCAATAATCCCAAAATGCCCTGTGAAAATGTTCATGATTAATGGATAGAGGTGAAAGCCTCTTCCAAAAATGATGAACATATCTTATAGGTCATTCTGGATTTTGAATTAAATCCTAAACCATTTGACTTTGGGCATTTAAACACTATAAATAATTTAAGTGCTCAAATAATGTTGGAAGTATTTGTGGGCCATAGAAATAATTCAGAAAGTGCCCGTGAATATTTTCAGGATTTATAAAATTGATTTGGTTTTTTAAAACTGGATCAAAAACAAACTGCATAATAGAAAACAGAAAACAATTAAAGGAAAAACAGAGGCCCACCTGGCATTACTCGACTTACAGGCGCCACTTGGCCCAGCGCTTGTCTTGCCTTGGCTGGCCCAGCTGGCCAGCCCAGCCCACCACCGCCACCCACCCTGTCGTCTTCCTCCCCGCGCCAGTAGGCAGGGGGCGTGTCGACACGCGCGCGGCCGAGGCCTCCACCTCCTGCTTGCCGCTTCCCCTCTCGCCCTGGACGCGCCACGGAGACGCCCCGAAGCCCCTCGCTCCTCCCCCCTCACTCTCTGCTCTCTCCCTCGTCCTCTGCTCCCTCTCCGAGCACACCCGAGCGGCTTCATCGCCGTCGCTCGCTTGAACCCACGGCCACAGGCCCTCCCTCGCCTCGCCGACGTGTCCATGGCCTCCGCCTAGCCCCTCTCCTCCCTCCTCACCAAGTTCCCCGACGCCGGAGCACCCCGAGGCGCCGCCCCCACCGTTTTCCCCTCTTCGGACCCGCCGATCGCCGTCGCCCAATTCGCCGGCTCCGGTGCCCACCCGAGCTCACCGACGGCCTCATCGCATCCACGGTGAGCCCCGAGTCGACTCCCCCTCTTCTCCGACTCATTCTCCCCCTCTAGCTACCACTCCCACCATGACCGAAACCCGCCGCCGCCATTGCTCGTCGCCGTCGTGGCCACAGCCACGATGGCTCTATTCCGAGCACGCCGTCGTCTTCACCGTACTCGTAGGAGTCCGTAGCACCCACCCTTTCGGCCTGCGGTGCCCCCTAGCGCCAACCCCGAGCGTGCCCGAGCTCCGGCGGCCGCCAAGTTCGTCGCCGGCGTCGATACCGGCCGCCCCGAGCTCTAACCACCCCACCAAGAACCTCAGCGCATCCCCAGCTCTCCGTAGGTACCCTCCCCGACCCTTTTGGTGGCCGGAATGGCCATTTGCACTTGCGCCTTGCCGTCGGGTTCGCCGGCTAAGCGCGCCGGCGCCCACGATCACTGACCGGCGTGGGTTGACCACCGCCGGTTTGACCTCCCCTCTCCTCAGCGACATGCGGGCCCGCCACTAACTTCTGTAGTTAGGTTTAAACTAATTTAACTAACCTAGGTTAGTGCTAATTAACTAGATTAGTTTAGTTAGTCATCGACGTGTGGCCCCACACGTCAGTTTGACCAGGCGCCCTGTTGGCCCGACGACGTCACATTGACGTCGGTGACGCCATAATTAGGTTTCTAGATTTAATTTAATTCAGTAAATTTCAAAAATACTCTAAACTTCTAAAATCATATAAATTCAACCGTAACTCGGATGGAAATAATTTATATATGAAAATGATCAGAAAAATATGAAGAATCTGTTTATGCCATGATCATGCATGTTTGAACAAGTTAACATCACTGAATAGGATGAATCATGATTAGGGTAATTTATGAAATAGCATTTTGAGTTGAATTCAACCTTGCTTGAATTCCACTTCAACTAACTTGGATTATTATTGCATTAGGTGAATTCAGTACCTTAACATGATCATGCATCATATATGTGCATTGCATTGATTGTGTTCTCTCTTGTTTGTCGGTAATTGTCCCTCTCGGTGAGCGATGTACCGACGATGAGTTCGATGACACCGATGAAGAACTATATTATCTTGAAGTGCCGAGCAAGCAAAACCCCTTGTTCATTCCGATACAATCCCACTCTCTCGCTCCTGCTCTATTTTACTGCATTAGGACAACAACGACTCATGTGTTACTTGCTGCGGTAGCTGAACCCCTTGATCCTTTGCATGACTGTCATTCCACAAGAATTAGATGAAACCCACTAGCATGAGTAGGAATTGTTTGAGCCATGTTGTGCCTACTCATTTATGCTTGTTTGTCATGCCTGCTCTCGCTTAGAGTTGAGTCGGGTCTGATTCATCGGGAATGAATTGGAATTGTTATGAACATGTCCTATGGAGTGTAAGCTAAGTGTGGTGAACACGATTTGGTAAAGGTAGCGGTGAGAGGCCATGTAGGAGTACATGGTGGGTTGTCTCATTGCAGCCGTCCTCAGGAACTGAGTTCTGTATTTGTGATCCATGAAACAGTTACTACCACGCATTGGGCCCGAAACCAATGGACCCTCTCGGCTTCTTGACCACCCTTGTCCTCAGTCCGGGAGTTGCAAGTAGTTTCTGGTGTTTGTAGCATGCTGGGGGCCGCACGCAACGCTGACCTTAGGGGTGGGTTGTGTTGCGGTAGGCACCGTGGCCCGTGTACCGAGTGCCCGTTTGGTATCTCGGGAACCCCGCACACATCGTTCGGGGCTGTATGGGAAACCTCGGCGGACTCCTGCGGATGGAACCGAATAGGCGATAAACCTGGACTAGGGACTTGAGTGTTTAGGTAAGCCGTGGCCGACACCCACGTTGGGCTTCCGCTTGAAGGTTGCCGAGTACATGTCGTGTAAATGGCGGTAAGTGGTGAGAGCGTGTGTGAAGAAGTACACCCCTGCAGGGTTAAATATGATCTATTCGAATAGCCGTGTCCACGGAGAAGGACTTCTGGGTTGCCTATATCAGTTCATAGACAAGTGAAAGTGGATACTCTAAAATGCGCAAGATAAGCGTGAGTGCTATGGACGGCGTTCTCGTAGGGAGACGGGAGCGGGTCCATAGTGGTGTATTGATATGGTGAATATGTGGACTCGTGTGCGCCACCTCAAAAGAGTTACTTGCAGTCGTAGTTCAGGATAGCCACCGAGTCAAAGCTGGCTTGCTGCAGTCAAACTCCACCACCCCCCTTTTGATAATGATGCATATGTAGTTAGTTCTGATGTAAGTCTTGCTGAGTACAATTGTACTCACGTTTGCCTATTCTATGTTTTTGCAGAGAGACGTCAGTCTCGCTAGTAGTTCCGCTTGGACTTCGACGTTTAGCTTGTTACCTCAGCTACGATCTTGTGCCTCGGCAGGATTTGGTAGATAGTCAGGCTTCTCAGCCTTTTTCATTTATAGTTGTCTGTACTCAGACATGTTTAGCTTCCGCTTGTGCTTTGACGTGTATGCTCACGAGTGTTGGGTCATGAGACCCATGTTTGTAATTTCCGCTCTTGAGCCTAATGAATAATATCTGAGTCGTAGAGTTATGTTGTGATGCCACGTCGTATTTACACATATTGAGCATATTGTGTGTATGTTTGAAATGCTTGGTATGTGTGGGATCCGACAAACTAGTTGTTTATCCTTGGCAGCCTCTCATATGGGGAAATGTAGTCTCGTGCCTCCGAGCGATAGTAGTCCGCTACAGCCCGGTTCACCGGAGTCCTGCTAGCCCAAAGACTACTGCTTGGACACTTGATGGCGGCATGTGTCTCACTTCGTTCCTATGTCATCCCTTCGGGAAATGTCACGCGGTGTTATTCGAGTCCTGCCTAGCCTGCTACAGCCGGGATACGGAGTCCTGTTAGCCCAGTGCTACAGCCCGAATACATACGTTGATGACCGACATGCTCGATGTGATTCATGTATGCCTGTCCCCATGGGTTAGCGCCGCTTTGGGTTCACGACTAGCCATGTCGGCCCGGGTTCTTTGTCATATGGATGCTAGCGACACTATCATATACGTGAGCCAAAAGCGCAAAACGGTCCCGGGCCATGGTAAGGCGACACCCGTGGGAATACCGTGCGTGAGGCCGCAAAGTGATATGATGTGTTACCAGCTGGGTCGATGTGACTTAGGATCGGGGTCCTGACAAGCTTGCTTATGATTTTTTCCAGGGTAAAAGACTTCATATAGCAGAAGATGGGCACCGGAGGCCAGCTAGGTGGCCCACGAGGCAGGGGGCGTGTCCTCACCCTCGTGCCCAGGGTGTGGGCCCCCTCTGGTGGATTCTTTCGCTAGTATTTTTTACTAATTCCGAAAATAACTTCCGTGAAGTTTCAGGACTTTTGGAGCTGTGCAGAATAGGTCTCTAATATTTGCTCCTTTTCCAGCCAAGAATTCCAGCTGCCCGCATTCTCCCTCGTCATGTAAATCTTGTAAAATAAGAGAGAATAAGCATAAGTATTGTGACATAACGTGTAATAACAGCCCATAATGCAATAAATATCGATACAAAAGCATTATGCAAAACGAACGTATCATCGATCGTGTATTCTATCCAAACTAGATGGACCATCTCCGTTTCCCTTGAATGGCTTCTTCCGTTGACTGGGTTTAGAGCCACTGAATCCGGCGTCGACCGCGGTATCTTCGGTACCGTCTCTATTGCCTCGACTCTTGTGCTTGTTGCGTCGTGGCTTGCCATTACCATCCCTAGCTTCTGAGGTGCCAGGGTCGCTACTGTTATTGCTTCTCCGAGATAGCCAGCTATCTTCTCCAGCGCAAAAGCGGGTCATAAGTGCGGTAAGGGCAGCCATGGACGTCGGCTCTTCTTGGCCGAGGTGTCGGGCGAGCCACTCTTCTCGGACGTTGTGTTTAAAGGCCGCGAGGGCTTCGGCGTCCGGACAATCCACAATTTGGTTCTTTTTAATCAAGAACCTAGTCCAGAGTTTCCGGGCTGATTCTCCGGGTTGCTGGACTATGTGACTGAGGTCATCGGTGTCTGGGTGCCTTGGAAGTTGTCTCTAAAGGCATCCTCCAAGTCTTCCCAGTTACCAATGGAGTTTTCTGGGAGGCTGTTTAGCCAGTGCCGAGCTGGTCCCTTTAGGCTTTAATGGGAGGTATTTGATGTCGTGGAGATCATCGCCGCGGGTCATGTGTATATGGAGAAGACAGTCTTCAATCCATACTGCGGGATCTGTTGTTCCATCATATGATTCAATATTTACGGGTCTAAACCCTTCTGGGAACTCGTGCTCCATTACTTCGCCGGTGAAGCATAGGGGGTGTGCGGCGCCTCTGTATCGAGCGACGTCACGACGGAGTTCGGCTGACATCCGTATGCGAATTTCGGACCATACGGGGTTGTGTTTGTTGCGCCAGGCTTGATGGTCGTCTTCTCATGTTGGGGCACGCCCCCTTGATCCATAGATTGATCTGGCTTGGCCTGCTCTATTGTCCTGTTCCTGCCGTAGGCCATAGGTATAACTTGGGGCCGCTGTCCCCCTACCTCTATGGCGGGGTGGTGCGGGCTGGTGTTCGGCTTGAGTTGCCGCTCTGTCCCGGTCACGTGGTGGTCGGTCAGGTTCGTCAGCAGCGTTATTCTTTGGCTGTATTGGCTGAAGGGCAGCTTGTGCTTCGGGTAGCTCTTTGTTGGGTGCTCGATGCCGTATTCTTCGGCTGCCAGGACTTTTGTCCATCTGTCATTGAGCGTATCCTGTTCGGCTTGAAGTTGTTGCTTCTTACATTTTAGGCTTCTCGCAATAGCGATTAGCTGGTGCTTAGAGCGCTCCTGCTCAAGTGGTTCCTCTGGCACGATGAAGTTTTCGTCGCCGAGGCTTACTTCATCTTCGGAGGGTGGTAGATAGTTACTATCCTCTGAGTCCTCGTTTCCCACCGGATCGTCAGGGTTGACTTGCCCCTCCTCGCAATCATCTTGTTCGGATGTTTGCTCAATGGGTGCTTCGTTGTCTTCAGAATTTTCCGGAGTGTTGTTATATCCAGTGCCTGTAGTACTGACTTTTTTGCGGCGCGATTTTGAACGATGTCGCTGACGTCGACGCTTTGGCGGCACCCCGACGGGCTCGTCCTCGATCGGATCCTTCCTGCCATCGCCGTCATCTTCTTTGGGTGTGTCAACCTTATATACGTCATATGTAGAGGTGGTCGTCCAACGTCCGGTAAACGGAGGGTCTTAGGCTTGTTTGTCTCAGGCATCGTCGTCCGTGCCGTCGATGTCTTTGGAGGCGCAGTCCAGCATGTCGGTTAGATCTTCGACAGTTGCTATGAAGTGGGTGGTGGGTGGGACGTAAAATTCCCCGCTCTTAGCCCCTAGTCCGGGCTGGGCATAGTTTGGAAGCGATTCCTCGGTAATGGCGAGGGATTGCATTAAGTCCAGAGCCTCGTTTTGGAGCAAGGTTTGGACAGAGAGGCGAGGGTCCGCAGAGCTGACTGGGGCGAGAGCCTCCTGGCCGCGCGCGCTCAACGCATACCTCGAGAGTTCGGATTTAGAGTCCGAGGGAGAGTCCGGCACTTTAGCGGCAAGGGGAGCTCGGTTCTTCTTTGGGTTTGCTGATGATGCCATCCCCTCCAGATCTCCGGTAGCAAGTTTCGTAATTGCCAAGAGTCTGGTGGGCTCTAGACTCCCGTCGTCGGACCTGGTAGCCAGAGCGGCGGTCGGGGCCGCGAACCCTTCGAAGATCAAGTCTCCTCGGGTATCGCGACATAGTTTAGGTTCCCAAAACTGATCTGATGACCAGGGGCGTAGCTATCGATCTGCTCAAGGTGCCCAATCGAGTTGGCACGTAGTGCAAAGCCGCCGAATATGAAAATTTGGCCAGGGGGGAGTCTCCCCAGAAACAACATCATTGTAGATGATCGAACGAGCGATCGAACCTTCCGTCGACAGCAGGAGGAACTCTCAATGAAAGCACCAATGTCGGTGTCAAAACCGACTGATATCGAGTAGGGGGTCCTGAAATGTGCGTCTGAGGATCGAAGGTAACAGGAGACAGGGGACACAATGTTTGCCCAGGTTCGGGCCCTCTTGATGGATGTAATACTCTACTTCCTGCTTGATTGACTTTGATGAGTATAGGGGTTACAAGAGTTGATCTACCTCGGGATCGTAATGGATAAACCCTAGATGTCTAGCATGTATAATTGTCATTTCCTCTATGGACTAAACCCTCCGGTTTATATAGACACCGGAGGGGCCTAGGGTTGTACAGAGTCGGTTTACAGAGAAAGGAATCTTCATATCCGAACGCCAAGCTTGCCATCCACGCAAATGAGAGTCCCATCCGGACACGGGGGAAGGCCTTCTATCTTGTATCTTCACGGCCCACCAGTCCGGCCCACGTCACATAGCACGGACGCCCGGGGACCCCCCTAATCCAGGACTCCCTCAGTGTGCAACATACGAGCAAGGGTTTCAGGCTTGGTTGTGCTATCAGGAATATGCATCATGGCAGAGTAATCAAAATACTATGGATGTCGTTGATGCTTCGTGTTGCATGGAGTAACACAAACTTCTTTTAAGTTTTAATTGTTTGTTCAGTGACCTCACCCTTATTATTTAGTGCTACGTAGCTGACGTTATTAGTTCAAAATTTGGAAAACTATGCGTGCAAACTTAACAAATTATAGAAACCTTAAACTAATTAATAGGAGGAAGCATAACATATATATTGTTCTACCATCCGTGGTATTTAGTAACTTATCTTGTTATTAAATATGTAGGAGGCAAAGTATTTGGCTAAGGTGGTGGACAATCAAAAAATTGCACCAAACAACAATATGACAATTTATTTTTCATGGATCATATATCAAGTTTGATTATTCCTTTCTTCTTTTTGCTAGTCTGTATATCTATCCTAAGCATGGAATACTTTTTATAAATAAAACACTTGAAAAGCAAATATTGTTTGCAAATTTATTTTACATGGTCACACACCAGTGGGTGTTTGGCTAGCTACTACTCAAGAGAACTATCCTTAGGCAGTACTTGTTGGCCCCTGAATCTAGAGATTTGCAACAAGTGGTAAAATTCCCCTCACTTAAGAAACCATGCTATTCGTTTTATTTGAACAATAATAATAATTTTGCTCTAAAAAATAAGAAATTTGTCATAAGACCATTACAAAGTTTCAGAAAATTTTACTAAACTTGAACAATATATTTATCTTCAATCGATGAATATTCGAGGAAAACACACCATTCGAGGCAAACTATAAAGAGTTTACTCCATGAAACATTTTCTTCATCAATTTCATTTAATATTTAAACTACAACTTCATTTTAAATTAGTATTCATGTTCCATCATGCTTTGTCCTAATAATATTAATATGTTTAATATTTTAAAAAATCATATAATTTGAACTTTGTAGTCCATGAAATATTTTCATCGTCATTAAAATTAAATATTAGACTGCAACTTCCTTTTATAGGAGTATGCTCAAATAAACCTTCATATTCCATCTTGTTATGTAATAATTTGTATTTTTCTATTTTTTGAAATGACATGTTAAAGTGCAGTGTGTGTTACCTTCCAAATTTTTTTCTTATATGCTCCAAAACAAATTCTACATGAGACATGCGGAGAAGGATAAGGAATGAAAGGAGTAAAACAATGATAAGGAGAAGGACACTAGTAGATAAAGGGGCTTTTGTCCCGGTTGGTAAGGCCCTTTAGTCCCGGTTTTTGAACCGGGACTAAAGGGTCGTTACTAATTCCTCACCCCTTTAGTCCCGGTTGACTAAAGGCCGCAGCCACGTGGAGCTCCACCTTTAGTCCCGGTTGGTGGAAATTTTACGATTTTTTTTATTTTTTTTTAATATTTTTTTATTTTCAAATTTCTGAATTATTTTAACCTCTAATCTCTAATCACCACCCCTCATCACTGCTCAATTTATCCTCTAATCTCTAATCACCCCTCATCATTCCTAATCATCTAACTTCCTAACGGTCACCCATCCTCCCACTCCCCAGCTGAGCACGCTTAACTTTCGGTTCTATTCTCCTTATTTCCAAGTCTGCACTTGTTGTTTTCTTGACAATAGTAAGATGTCAATCCTATTAACCCTCGTGAATTTTGCGTGAGCATGGTGACACATTTCACTGTTTGAGTTTGAAACTATTGTTTTAAAAACAATAATTATGTAGTAACACTAATATTTCTTGAATAATTAGTTTGACCATTGTTTGACCATTGTTTGACCATAGTTTGACCACAGTTTGACCAGATTTGACCAAAATTCAAAGTAACTGAAATAATTATTTAGTAACACTAATATTCTAGAATAATTAGTTTGACCATTGTTTGACCACAGTTTGAAATTTTTTCGATTTTTTCCACTCTAGATCTTAAAAGCCCCGTAACTTTTTTTCTGTTAGGTTTTTGAGGATTTTTCGATATTTTTCCACTCTAGATCTTAAATTTTGGATGTAACTTTTCGAGTAGATGATTTTTCATATAAAAAACTTTTTCATCCGAGTCAGTATGCAAAAGTTATGTCCATTTTACTAAATTCTAGAGAGATTTTGCAAATAAAGTCCAAATTCACATTTGCAAATTTTCCCAACAACTAGACCACATATCACATGGGAAACTTTTTTTTTTTTTACATTTTCATCATTTTCTTTTATTTTTTTTTAAACTGAAAAGGCGATCCACAGGGGGGGTGGAGTTTGAAAATGTGACCTTTAGTACCGGTTCATGCCATGAACCGATACTAATGCCTCAAACCCCATTAGTACCGGTTGGTGGCTCGAACCGGGACTAAAGGTCTAACCTTTAGTCCCGGTTGGTGCCACGACCCGATACTAATGGGCATCGCACCCTTTAGTCCCGGTTCGTGGCACCAACCGGGACTAAAAGGTCCAGACGAACCGGGACAAATGGCCCACGTGGCCCCTGGGCGCACGAACCGGGACTAATGCCCCCATTAGTCCCGGTTCTAGACTGAACCGGGACTAATGGGCTAACCCGGGGTGGACCAAAGCCCTCTTTTCTACTAGTGGGATCCTTCATGGGTTGGTGGTGAGGAGGATCATTGGCCTACCCAATGTTTGAACTGCAATGGATGGAAAACATATCTTGGATAGAGTTCTAATTCTATTAACATGATCATTGCCAATACTAAAAAGGGAACATTCGGGTATGGTAATTTACCTATTATTCTTTTAGTACGTCGATCTACCAGTTAGTGGGTTGCCTATGGTGATAATATTCATGTGTGTGCTAACAAATCCTTGATTAAATATTATTAGGCACACCCGGATTCGACCATCCTATTGTAGAATTGGTCACTTGCTTCTGTTCTTGCCATTGGTACAGTCAATCTGAAGTTTACTTGGGGAAACATCATGCAGCTGAAAAACGTGTAGTATGTCCCTAGTATAGAGCAGAATCTTGTTAGTGGATCTTGTCTTCTCAAAGATGGGTTTAAGTTAGTGCTTGAGTCCAATAAAGTGGTATTGTGTAAGCATGGAACTTCCGTTGGAAATGACTATGTGTGTGTGTGGGGGGGCTTGTTTCGCATCCCTTTGGAGGACTTCTGTAATAAATTTGTGAACAATGTACGGATCAGTGCTGATGATACTAATGTTTGGCACCCACAAATTTTTCATATAATTTTTTGTTGTATGATGGAGCTAGCTAGTATGAGCCCAGTTCTGAAATTCAGCCTAGTCACTCATCACATATCTTGTATCGACAAATCTAGAGGTCATGTAATGTGCATAAGCAGGAACGCCACACGTAAAAAATTGACAGGCTGAGTAATGTGGGAATAAAGTTTGCCACACTTTAGAAATTTTCTAGTATTTCCATTGAGACATAAAATATTCTTGAATTTAAAAAAACAAGTTCGATATCCTAGCCTAGTCATGGAAGTGATGTGTTCTAAACTCCATTGAAAGTCCAGGAAATGTATTGAAGGTGTAGAATGATGAAGGTGTGAGAGGATAGTTGGACTACATGGTTAAGATGTCTCTAAACTAGTATTCAATTATAGAAAATGTTAGCATCGACTCTGGACTTTACGGAAATGAGAAATTAGATATAGACATCATTAAAGTATGAAGATAGTGATGCATAAGGAATTGCACAACAACGACTAATAAGTATTATGATTATATTTCACTTTTGGCTTTGTTGTTAGTTCCCAATCTTTAAAATGTGATAACTCTTATTTAAATTATATGCATACAAACTCTTTTTCTTATAATTGCGAACAATGGTAATATAGCATGTCCCATGTGAATAGATTTGTTTTTAGAATTCTTCAAATGATGTTTCTTTTTATCGAATAACTAATTCTTTCTTCAGATGTGTGCACACTTACATTTTGAAACTAATGAAGTATGTCTGAGTGGTATTTAGAGAACTGAATTTTGACAACTTAATTATACCAAAATGGTTTCACTTGATTTAATCAATAAAATCATTGAATAAGATGATGATTTTCATTGTTCATATCTCAATGATTCATCTCACGGAACACATTTATCATGGAAAACACTCTAACATCAACGTAGTAACTACGAGAGGTGAAACACACAAAAAAACATTAAGGAGGAAAAGGCATGACTAACCAAAAAGCAAAAAAATAGTGGATTGTTCTACCCCAAATCTCTAATTGCGGAATAAGACTACAATAATGTTCACTTCAGAATAGAAAAGGTCCAACTGACCTCACTAAAATTAGTTTCGACTGTTTCCAGTAGGTTTCTAGAAATTCTTTCTTAGTCCTAAAGCATGTTGATATCATGAAGGGCATGCAACATACCAACGAGGGTTTTGAGCTTGGTTGTGCTGTCGGGAATCTGCAGCACTGCATAGTAATCGAAATACTACGCATGTCGTTGATGCTTCGTGCTGCATGGAGTAACACAAACGTTTTTAAAGTTTCATTCTTTGTTCAATTACAGCACCCTTATTATTTAGTGTTATGTAGCTCACATTATTAGTTCTAAATTTGAGAAAGTATGCTGCAAACTTAAGAAATTATAGAAACCTTAAACTAATAAGTGGAAGCATAACATATATATTATTCTAGCATCCATACTATTTAATAACCTATCTTTTTATTAAATAAGCAGGAGGCAATGTATTTTGCTAAGGTGGTAGACAATCAAAAAAATTGCACCAAACAACAATATGACAATTTATTTTTCATGGATCATATATCAAGTTTGATTATTCCTTCTTTTTGCTAGACTGTCTATCTATATTAAGCATGTATAGGCTTTTTGTAGATAAAACACCTGAAAACTAATATTGTTTGCACATTTATTTCACATACTCACACACCAGTGAGTGTTTGGCTAGCTACTACTCAAAAGAACTACCGTTATGCAGTAGTTGTTGGCGTCCGAATCTAGAGATTTGCAACAAGTGGTAAAATTCCCCTCACTTATCAAACCAAGATATTAATTTGGATAGATAAAACCATAGTGTAAGTCAAGTCGCACTACAATACAAATAAGAACCCAGTTGCGCCCCGAACGGTTCTAGTCATGTTGCCAGTTTTGCTATCTTGCTAGTTGCAATGAATTACGAGAAAATAATGTGCAATAAAGATTTTGTGTTTTCATACTAGTTAATATATGAAATAAAATAGTATGTAAAATAGACTTCGAGAGTTCTGTTATGGGGGAAATTTAACACGGTTCATAGGATCACTAGTATCATCTCTCATCATGGTGACATATAAATAAAAGCATAGGTATGTATAATGAGTTAACAATCATTCATGGGAAATAATAGCATAGGTCTGGATGATGTCATATATGTCGTACATCCACTAACCTACTAGACCAACACACACAAAATCTAATAGCTAAAACTCAGGCCAAAGTACCTGAAACTCTCGTAAATTCATTGAAAGTAGTGAATGATAAAACATAGATGTGCATAGAGCACTAGTGACATACATTTGAAAACATAACCACTACGGAGTTATGCAACATTTTACAATTAGAATGCAGACTTATCTAAGCTTTTTTTTTCTCTTGATGTAATTGAAAATACATCACAAATAGGGATCTACTCCATCTAATTCACACCACTCAGTCTATCAAGCTTTCATATAAACGTTCCAATGAATGGGCTACTGACATGGATAGCAAAATAACCATCTATAAATTATCGATTCAACTATGATAGTTTGAGCCTAAAGTAATTATTCACCACATAACAATGATTCACCAAAAGAATTAGGGATAATTGGTTTTGTGCCCCTAGCTGGGTCACACTTGGTACGTTTACCCCTAATTTCCAAAAACACTAATTCATATCGTAAGCACTTTGCTCGTCTATTTCTTTTGCCCTTCGACCATTTGACCGTCACTTTGAAAACTTCATAAAAAATTCATATTGACTCAGAAAAATGCAAATAAGATATCAAAATTTCCAGAAATACATCACCTATATGTGCATGTCATTTGCATCCATGACATAAGTTTTGGAAAGTCCCCATCTTAGTTTGAGCTCATACAATCTCAGCATGAACAGTAAAATCTAAAAAAATGGGAAACAATTTAATTAAATTGATGACAAGCATTGACTATTATTTTGCGAGCTACCAAGTTTCATCAGGGACTGCCCTTCGCGGAAGTCGTTTGGAGCATTGATTTTTTTAGGCCAAAACTTCCACGAGTGTCATCCCTTATGAAACTTGGCAAGAATTCCAAAACATCTTTTAATGTTTTCCACCAAATGATTTTAGAATTTTTATAATTTGGTTTCAATTTTTCCAGGTTTTAATGTTCATGCTGAGATCATATGAGCTCAAACTGAGATCTGGACTTTCCAACACATTTTTCATGAATGCAAATGATATGCACATGTAGGTGATGTTTTGTGAACATTTTGGTATCTTATTCGCATTTTTCTAAGTTAGTATGAATTCGTTATGAATTTTTTAAGGTGACGGTCAAACCGTCAAAGGGAAAAAGCATAAGACGAGCAAAGTGGTTTGGGCAGGAATGAGTGTTTTCGAAAACTAGGGTTAAACTTGCCGAGTGTGACCCAACTAGGGGTATAAAACCAATTATCCCGAAGAATTATGTCATGTTGATCACACAATCATGTAGGGTAGTTCATGTGATCGTTGTGTCGAAATACAAGAGATAGAGAGTGATGCTACATAACAACTAATACGAACTCCTAGTCCAAGAAGTAGTGTAGGATGAATTGTTGGTTAATATGGTAGTGAATTGCCTATTCGATAGAGTACATGTACAATGTTCTAGAGGAGTTTCGCCCCAGTACACGAAGTGGCAGTGACAAAAAGTACTACAAGATAATTAGGGTGTCCTCTCAAACATAAAGTAATTATTAGTCACTGGGTCAATACAAATCAGGTGGCACCCCTTTTGGTAGGAGTCCTTATCCGGTAAAATACGGACGCTTGATTTGTCTCAGATTTTCTGTAGTTCTACCAGGTTCTTTCACTTAGAGACATAAAAACATGCAAACTGCCTTTAGTCTCATAATTAGTAGGATAGTCCAACAAAATATAAATGTCGCATAAAATAATAAGAAATTAGCATGATAACTTCAAAAGATATAGATACATTTATGATGTATCACATGGTCCCTGACTATCGTTGCCGTGCCTGCGTGCAAGAGGAGTTTGGGTACTCTCCTTGGGGTGCTGCTTCCTACCACCATGCAAGGGCTCAGGTTTGGGTCTGGCATAAGTGAGGGGACTCAGAGAGTTGTGAGATGTTTTATAGCTTGACGAGTGTCGTGGCAACATGGCTAAGTCCTTGATTAATATGAGTTACTCAAGGAAAATACCGTTTCGACATGTCCTGGCGTGCACTTGGCAACTTGAGTGGGCATATCAATCATGGCAAGGCCGTCCACACGCTAGACGGTTACAGTGGGGCAGCGTAATTGGTCTAGCGCTGACTAATCAGCCTGCCTAGGATTCAACTTTGAATTCTCTTTCGAATACAAGTGAAACGGTATACTTTGTGTAGCAGGTAGATCCTATATTATTAGTTATACAGATGGTCGAAGTTTGACCCAAAATACGAGCAGGCCCAATAAATCTGGACGGAAGGAGCACATCGGAAATTTTGATGCCTTTTTGTTCCTTTTCTAACAATACACTTATACAATAGATAGATAGATAGATGTAGTGAGTTCAAGTAATGTTTCAAAACATAATTCATCTATTTTACAATGTTTTTAAGAAAAGTGATCACTAATTAATAAATGATGTAAAGTTGAATAATTAATCACATAAATTACAAAAAGAATTAGTGGATACACTTCGATTGAGAATGCACCAGGTTTAATATTGTTTCAACCCGGGTGTAATAATGAATAGTATAGATACATCTGAAAATTTTATCCATCCAATTGTGTATTCATAAAATGTTTAGCCAGATTTGCATTCATACTATGTCTTTTATATTGAATTTTTTTTTAGAAAGGATAATATATTAATATCAAGTACACCCGGCCTCTGCAACAACTCAATGCCACAAGCAACTCGAGGCATCGAGGATGCACACAACCAGAAAATGAAAAGAAAGAACAAAAGAAACAACCAAAATCTAAGCCGCGCAGTAACCAACAATGGCATCAAGCATTACCATGACAACACAAGGGCTGCGAGAAAGGTTCTCCAAAAGCAACAGCTTCAGGAATATAAGGACATACAAGTGTCACCGTCGCCGGATTCAGTCAAAGACTAAATCCCGAGTTTTCACCCTGAGAGAATAACTGAGAAAGATCATGCAATGCCTTGAACGAGGTAAGAATGTCGAAACACCGTCATTGCCAAGTATGACCGACAAATGCCACACCATGCGTTTTCACCCTGAAACTCTAGTATTGGTATTGAAGTAGAACCACCGAAAAGTATCCACAATGTGTTGTTCAACTGCTTGCCCACCCTCTTCATTCCTTTAATTAATCCTCGAGAAAGCCGGACACAGACAAACGCCCACATGCGTCATGCCCGACACCACTCAGCAACGAATATGCATAATCCTCGTGCACGAGGACCATGGAACATCACATCTCAGAACATCTTCAGCCCAAATGTTTGGCTTTCCACCCACTGTTCAGAGCTCACACTCACAGTTATGTTGTGAAAAATTGTGCTTGTATGAGCTTGTTGACAGGCGACACGACTACCTGGCACCACCGAAACCCACGTCTAGGGCACCTTTGGCAGACCCATGCCGTCCTCGCCACTAGCTGACAACAACTTGGGAAAGGATCCCTTCAGTTGTACAGCTGCAACCGTGGCCACCCACGTCCCTAATCTGCAGACTGGATGTTACCAGCGCAAGCCAGCTCAACAAAGGCAGGTTCCACCCATTTCCAACGTGTGCATTTCCTCCCAAGATCGACTTGCCTTTTCCATTTGCATGCATGAAAAACAAATTTGATCGTCGAACAATTTTAAGTAAGTAATAAACAAGACAAACCATCTACTAAAAGAAATAATTATGACTGAACAGCAAATTTTCTTATTTCCTCTAAGAAGTGCGTGAATACAGAAAGTTCAGTGTAAGAAATAACAGATTAAACAAACAATAGATTGCTACTAAATTTTAAACATGATTTTCATCTTATGAGCACATAGTTGTGGTTCCCTTGATCGATCTATCCAAACAGCTAAGATAACAGCATGAAAGCATGGATCTTCTTTTTTATGGAGGCAAAACGAGCTCTCGTGAGGCATCCAAAGACAGATCGGTGGCTCAAGCCAAGGTGAGGTCCAAGGTGCTCCCTGAGCCATCAGCCTCCTCCTCGGTGCAGTCCACCGGCTGCGCGCTGCTGCTGGACGACTCCCACTGCCCTAGAAAGTCTATCTCGGCTGGGGGGGTCCCTTCCACTGCGGTACTCCTTCCAAAACTCAAAGTTGGCTGCAAGCCTGCAACCATGCTACGGGTGCCGCCATTTCCAGCTCGAACTGGCATAAGTGCTGGCGCCACAGTTGGGGGCACCACCATGGCAAGCGGCACAGCAGGGGCTGGCTGCACTGCAGGCGGGACTGCTGCGAGAGGTCTTGGTGCCGCAGCTGGGAGCGGCACCACAGGCAGCATCCTCCGAGGGGTGATGTGCCACTGTATGTGGACAGCAAGGACGCTGTCCGATACACACTGCACGTTGCAAAGCGGGCACGGAGGTGGCAGTGGCGGCAGCCCTCCATTTGGTCTACAGCCGTTTGGGTTCCAAGCCATCGGGTGGATTTGAGTGAAGAGGGGATTGAGGGCTGAGGGGTTTGAAGAGCTGGCTTGCTTGGGGAAAATGGGCTGGGATGGTTATACTTATATAGGATGCGGCTGAATCACCCAACGGTCAAAATCCACCCGTCATCTCCATGCGGAAACTTATCATTCGTGCTTTTTTTAGTAAGAAACGTGTGCCACAAGGGATGTACTTATCACTTGTGCTATTTTAGTAAGAAACAACGGATGTACACACTAGCTTCCTGTTTTACATCACCAACACCGTCAAAGGAATAATTATTTGAGCCAGAGACACCACTTTTAAATTTTAATAATTTCTACAATATTTCAGGCGCCCATAATTTTTGTTTTCACTTCAGTTCGGGCCAGTTCAAATGATTCTCTGTAATTTATTCGTAAATCAAGCCCAAGAAATATTTAAAAATTATTGATTTATTGCACAAATACATGTATGGCTCATCGAGGTATTATGTTAGCTAAATACCTCCGTAATTTTTAAAATATTGCACAAATACATGTATTGCACCGGCCTACTAAATCTTGTACACCAGCCCAGTTAAAATTTTGAATGTCAAAGGCCTATTTGAGTTGTGTGGCAAGTGTGTGAGTCAAGTATCATATGCTAGTTGACAAAGTTTAGTACATGTCACGTCGTCGCGATGGGTGAATCGAGTTTGGGCAATATTCCGAACAATCCAAGATCCCGTAGATCGATCAAGGATGAAGTAAGAAGCGAGGATGCGTAGAACAATATTCTGAACACCGTTGACGTAAATAATTAGTACGGAAGCGGAGAGCAATTCCGGGATAAATGAGGTATAGTCATTAAAAGTACAATACTTTGTCTCCATTAATTACTTCTAGAAAGAATGTTGGAGTACCCGTCACCTAGGAGCCTCCAAGGCTCAGAGTTCCATCCGCTCCATCAGTTTCATAGTGGCGTGCCGTGGGCGCTTCCCTAGGGCTCTCGTCGCCGTAGGATCATCCCGCACGGCGCACCCCCGAGCGACTTGCCTCAATGATAGGTGGACCGCGGGGGCGCATAGCGGCATGGGTTCACCATCATCTGGTGGCTTTCGTCATGCCCTCTCCCCCATGAGTGATGGGCATGGCTGACCCGCCAGTGAACATCTTCACCCTTGACGGCCTCGTTCAATCGCGCCAGGCGGGGCGTGCGTCACGGCCGCAACAACGGCTCGCTCGTGGGGCCAGGACATCAGGACCATTCACCCTGTGCCAAGTTGTTTTGGTCTGTTTTGTTCGCACCAACTAGGTGCGTAGGGGCAGCGTGCGCGGGCTTGGTCGTGCGCGCCAACCAGGTCCTCTGTTGCGTGCTAATTGTAGGTGTGTGTGTGTGGGGGGGGCATCCTATCAAGATCTTTCACCTCATGTCCAAATGATTCAGGTTGTTTCGTTTACGCCATTCGGGTACGCATAGTTGACTCTGCTTGGTTCGAGCCCAATGACATATGTTGTCTGGCTAATGGACTCAAAGCCGGAAAGACCACGCGCATGGATGGACCCGGCTGGCGCGACCGAACATACCCTGGTAGGGTTGTGTTCGTCACGACCTTCTCTGGCCAGTCAGCAATGTAAGGTGGTCGTATCCTTCATGTGTCCCGTTGCACCCGTGTCCGCGTGCCCATCCTATGTGGTGATTATGTCGGCTCGTTTGTCCCTGTGCTATAGTAATCTTTAGCCCATCTCCTTCATTTTCTTTCTTTTCACCTATTTTTTTGGGGTGCCCATCCCTTGCTTGCCTCAACTTGAAGTTCTCTTTGGCTTCCTCGTTGTAGTCCCGTGATGCCTCCCGTCGCTCGCGTCACTCCACCAGAGGCTCTCTTCGAGTTCCTCCCTTGCCATTCAAGGTCCGGCGTGGCCTTTGCCTTGCCACTATCTCAATCTCGGCGATTGTGGATCTGCTCTTATGAGTTTCTTCTTCTCATTGCTTGGCTCTTAAGTTGCTGCTTCAGGTGAGTTGCTTCTTTGATTTTTTCTTGCTTTGTTCATGTTGTTTTTTCCTTACGTTGTAGGAACAATGCTTATGTTTGACAGTTGCATGGGGCGTGCAGAGGGTAGGGCAGCAGGCGAGGGCATAGCCCATCTCCGTCCATCCAAACTGAAGTGTGTCTGAGTGTTTGGCAGCACAACGCATCTGGTGGACAACACTGAAGAGGAGGCCGATGATACAATGAGCACCTTGGAATTGACATTAACTTGAGCTACTAATATGTACTTGGAGTCCTCGATAATTGCTAATAAGACTAGCTTTTCCCTCGATAAATAAATAACATTCATGCTTTTCATACTGTTATCTTATATGCTTGGATTGATCACAGGGGAAACAAAACTCCTTGACGATGAGTTGAATATCATGTTTAAAATTTAGTACCAATCTCTAGTTTGTTTAATCTGGTATTTCTTACACTGATAATAGGGGCGGATCCACCGTTGTAGCGTTGGGTTCAAGTGAATCCAACGAATTTTTGCTGCCTCGTACATGTGTATAGGTATAATAATGGCGTGTATGAACCCACTCGAAAATCTAGGCTGCACCCATCAGAATTGGATCGCCTGAGCTAAAAGCCTATCAGCCCACATATCTTCACACGACTAGCCCAGCTGAAGCCCATAAGTAAATTTCTACGGTCTCCATGTGTGCGTAGGATTCCATGTCTCGTACGAGATTGTACGCATCAGATAGCATCTCTCGCTCGGCCTCAACAAGGTCTTCCATCTTGTCGCCTCTCCCTATCACCAGCAGCAAGCCCGCAAGGAAGCAACAACAGGTCGGCGTGCAGTTCAAATTCAAGATAATGGGAGATCACATCACCACACGTTATTTTTTTCATCTTCTATTTATTCTAGCGTGATAATGGCCTTTGCCTTATTTTTATAATTAACTTTTCCGGAAGTGATCACCAGATTTAGTTTGTGATGTAGGCACTTCAAGTCCACCTGTTAGATATTGGTAAAGTGCATCAAGTGTTGTTGATGCAAGTAGTGTTATGAAGCCCAGTATACCGAGAAATAATATTAAGATGATCCATCTATTATTTGTGTTGCTGCCTTTTCACAGATCACAACGGGAAAAGTTGGGAGTTGCTGGAATGGTTGAAAGGGGACACGCTGAAATGTGAGTGATTATACATGCTTTTATGATTGATGTATTATACACTGGTCAAACTAACTTGACATTTTTTATGGTGTTTTCGAGGAGAAGCCACACCTGAAGCTATGAAGTTATTTTGGTGCTACTCTACTCACAATATGTAAACTACAGGAGTTTATAATTTCTGCCTTTCAATTTTTTATTTTACAGATGTTGTAGTATTTTGTGTTCAGTGTAAAAATATGAGTGCTACTATATTTCTATTTGCTACGTTGTCTTTGGGTCCTATAGTCTTGTTACATGATAGTGTGAAATTGGACATTATACTTTATTAAGCCATACTAATTGTTCACAATAAATTAATGACAAAACCCATTAACTCGATTTTCTGGCTCCGCCGCTGACTGATCATGATGTGTACACATAGACCTCCGAGGGAAAAGTAACATATGGGATAATTTGTGGTGTTCACATTTTATTTTGTATTAAAGATAGTGGTGTTCACATACATAACAACTTATTTTAGTACATGCTTTGTGTCATGTGTCTCACTTCCATTTATAAGGTTCAACGTTTCAATTCAGATTCACTTATGTTTAATTTCATTTTCATGGGCAGGGTTCCGTGCGAAAAACCACTTCTCTGCAAGTACTCAAGTGATCACTATTTTGAATAGTGTCAAAATGGTATTTAAAGTTTCAGAAAATCCAATAAAATTTATATATGTTCATATGAATGTACACTACACATTTGTGAAATTTATGTGAGGCCATAAGTAACTATGTGAGCTACACAAAAATGACAAAATAAGATTTTGGGAAAATGAATAGTGTATGTACTGGTCACTATTTAGAAATCACGATTTTGCCTCTCTTTTTTTTTGCAAAAATGCCAATTATGATGTATTGTCAAAAGCTAAGAGTGGCAAAATTAAAATATCAAAATTTTATATACCAAAATTTGGCAAAAACTAATGTGGCGAAAACAAAATTCTGCCAGGAAAATCTAGCAAGAGTGATCAGCCAGCTTGTAGAGTGTGAGTTAGTCAGACGAACCAACATGTGATTGAATGGTTAATTATGAGGAGAGTAGTATATATCTCAGGCCCACCAGGGTTCAAGTCTTGGTGCTTGTATTTTTCTAAATATATTTCAGGATTTTCTCTGATACGCGTTCAGTTGGAGAAAACGTTCACATCGACTACAAGTAGGGCTCGACCAAAAGCTCGTAGCTCGCGAGCTTAATGAGCGCTCGATAGTTCGGCTTGTTAAGCTCGGAGCTCGCTTCTTAATGAACAGAGCCAATCATTGAATTCAGCTCGTTAAGCTTAACGAGCTTAACGAACGAGCTAACGAGTTTCACGAGTAGCTCGTTAAGCTCATTAGTAACAACATAACACATATTTTCATCTTACTTGACAAACTTTTTGTAGCACCTCAGCCCATCAATTCAATCTAATCGACATATGAGGCAACAAACTAGTGCAATTCCTTTTGTAGTCACCATATTTCATCTTGAAAACCACATCTACACATTCATCCTACATAACATAACACATTATAATTTGTTAACGAAGGCCATGAAGCTTCATGCGCTTAACGAGCTTCAAACGAGCCGAGCCGAGCAGTGTTTTCTGCTCGTTAATCTTAACGAGCTTAACGAGCCGAGCCTTAACGAGCACGGGCTTAACGAGTACGAGCTTAACGAGCCGAGCTACTCGTTAGTCCACCCCTAACTACAAGACACTTATGGTGACTTTGTCAATCTTCAGATGATATGTCAGTTCAGTCTCTAGGAGATTCTTATAGACATAGGGTGTACGTGTATGCGTTCAGAGTGTATGCACGTGTTTACGAATGTCACTGCCTGGTGTTAAAAAAACTTCCGAGTCACAATAACGGACAACAAGGGAGGTGGTGATGTTGCACGTAGACGGCATGGAGTTCCGTCCGGCTCGCTAAAGTAAGTCACCATCGTCACATGATCATTAATGGCGCCCCTCGGATGCTACTAGTAGTAAGAGTATCTATTCCCACAGCACTCCCAAGCTCCCAGTTGCCTCCATCCGTCCCCTTTTCTTCCTCCTCCTCTGACGCCACTCCTACAGGGTTCGAGCCAGTGAGCATGCACGCAAGACGACTAATGTAGGCGGGAGCCGTAGCAGTGTCGGACGGCTACGAGGTCGTCTTCAACGTGAAGGTCTTCTCTGATAGGGAGCTGCGGATAGAGGTCGTCTACCGTGACAACGACGCGCCTGGGTCCGGCACCAGCCGCAAGCGCCACCGAGGGGAGGACAAAGGTACGTGCAATAGCCAGCCTCCAGGCCTCCATTGGTGCGTCGGTTGGTACCGTTGACTACTTTACTCTTCTATTTTTTGTTCTTTTTCTCTAGGGTGTTAGTTTGGTACAACCTCCATCCCAAATTGTTAACATTCGTACCTAGACAAATCTAAATGTAATTTGGAATGGACAGTTCTGATTCTTCATTAGCTAGTAAATTCGTTTGTACTAGTTTTAAGGTAATTAATTTAGGTTTCTGTTCTTCATATTTGTGGGTAATAAATTTTCCACAAATCCATATGCATAACTTATGAATGGATATCAGATTTATCTAGACGAAGCAATCAGCAAATTTGTATATGTTCTTCAATCGACTGCACTGCACATACTTCAATGCAGCAGAACTTTATGTAGCTGGTGAGAAAAACTAGAATGATTTGGTATAATTTGTATTACCTCCGTCCTGAAAAGGTTTCCATAGTTTGTCTAGATACAGATAAAGATGTATCTAGTCATGTTAAAGATGTATCTCGTAGGGTCACCAAGTAACCGATAAATTGATTAATCAGCTGATTAATGGATTAATTGTCTCATTAGCCTATTAATCCTCTACTTGCCAACCAATCGAGTAGCTATCAATTGCTGATTTCCTCAACATTGATCTAGCACTAACGTCCTTTTAAGGACGAAAGGAGTATGTGACTAGAAGTAGATATTCACTTTGCCTTGCCGTTTTCTTCGTAGGTTTACTTGTTTTTTTGGGTTCTTTTCGCGTGTGGCTTCTTTTGTGTTGCTCTTCGTAATTTGTTGGGGATGTCCACGGTGTGAGATCCATTTAGAACATATAAATTGTTGAAGAGCCCATGATCTGATGCCTTGGAAGAATCAGTTCACTTTTTTTTTTCTTCAGAAAGTTCTATTTAGCATAGTTTTAAAGCAACTGAGGCAGCACAAGAGCAGGGTGCCTGGGCTAGAACTCATGAGAATGATAAATACTGGCTTGGCGGATACTTTTACCTGCAAATAACTTGTCTACTAATTCTGCTCACATTGAGAACATGATGTTCCAGATATTTTTACCAGCAAAAAGCTTATCTAGTAATTCTGTTACGCGTGCCTTCTTCTCCTAGTGTTGCATGTTGCATTATATTTATCCAACCTTGGTATTTTGCGGGGGGTGATTTAGAAGATATTGACTCACCTTGTACTGTGTCGAATACACCGGTTTTATGAGTTGAGATGATTTATGTCAGCTCAGCGATTCTTGCTGCAAAAAAGTAGTTTCGTTTCCAAGGTAATTCTGACGATCTACTGAAATGCTTGTTTTTGTATAATCTGTTGCTCATCTTTCTGATGAGCTTCATGCTTGTTAGCTTTTCTCAAATCGCATGAAAGAATCTGGCCAGGGGGAGGCAACAGTCAGAACTGCTGATTCTGGTAACTGTGTACTGTACTATTCTTTGCCATTGTGATTTTACTATTGATGTATGCACCTTTTGAATAAAACATGTTAAAATTAAAGAGTGGCCCGTTTAGAGTTACTTTGATGATTAATTGGCCATTTTAATTTCATCTACAGAATTTGCCAACCAAATGGATATTTTCTCATGCATTACAGGTTTCACAATTGATCATTACACTTCAGTAATCATCTTTGCGTAAAACAATAGTTATCCATTTTCTTTTCTACTTCTTTATTTAATTGTTATTACTGCTTGAGATTTATTGAATTATTTTATCAAACCTTATGCCTCCTTGCTTACATTTTCGACAGAGGAGATAGCCTTCATGGAGCTGTTACGTTTTATGCATAGTAGAAAGTTGACAGCAACAACTGAGCCCACACCTCTGGTTGATTTATTGATGGCTGCTGACAAATTTGAGGTCGTTTCCTGCATGAAGCTTTGCGTTCAGCTTCTCATGGTCCTGCCCATGACTCCAGAATCTGCAGTGATGTGCCTAGATCTCCCATGCATGTTCCATTTCAATGGCAGCGGACCTGACAGAGGCAGCCATGAAATTCCTTGGTGAAAGGTACCCGGAATTCCGGTCAACAGAGTATGTGATCCCATATTCTTTAGATTGAGACACCTCTCCGTTTTCCCTTTACTAGAAAGCATGTGGACATTGTTGTCACAAAATGACATGGTTTTGCTGCACTGCAGGTTCCAAGATGAACTTATGAGGATCCCTGTTGCTGGGGTTGAGGCCATGTTATCAAGGAATGACTTCGGGGTTGCTTCTGAAGTAACTGTCTATGACTTCGTGCTCAGATGGGCCTGTTCACCGTGCCCAAATTCTGAAGAAAGGAGGAATATCTCGAGTTCTCTTTTACTTCTAGTAATGTGTCTTCCTATGACCAATGCTGTTTAGTATTCTTGCCGTCCGGTTAACTGGGCTGTAAAGCGTGACCAGTGCCGCTCTCTACGTATGCTGAGAGCAATACTCAGTCAGCCATTCAGTTGGGAAGAGTATGTCTTCTCCATCTCGGTACACTGGGTTGGTCATCTTGGTCTCTATATAGAGATGGAACAAAACAAAGGGCCAACTAGGGCAGTGGTTGTCCACATGGAACCCATCCTATGAAACTGAGATTAAACATAACTGAATCCGAATGTTAGTATCGAACTATATTAAATGAAGTTATTGTATATGTGAACACCACAATCTTTAAAACAAAATAAAATGTGAACACCACAAACTATCTCATATGTTATTTTTCCATCTGAGATCTATGCAAGCACATCGAGATCAGAGTAAGAAATACAAGATTAAACAAACTAGAGATTGCTACTAAATCTTAACCATGATATTCCACTTATCGTCTCATGGTTTTGTTTTCCCTGAGATCTATCCAAACATATATGATAATAGTATGAAATGCACCAATCGTATTTGTTTATGGAGGGAAAATCTAGTCTTAAAGGTGGCTAGCTTTTGCGAGGCCTCTAAGTACATATTTGTAGCTCAAACCCATTTTAAAAAAGTAACAGATGAGACAAACCATGTATATTAAAAGAAGCAATTATATGTCTGTGAACCTCAATAATCGTTCACGTTGTCTTATTCCTCTGAGATATATCCAAAAACAGCAACATCAGACTAAGAAATACCAGAGTAAACAAACTAGAAATTGGTACCAAATCTTAAACATGAAATTCATTTTATCGGCACATCGTTTATTTTCCCTGATCGATCTATCTAACAGCCAAACAGCTAAGATAACAGCATGAATGCATGGATCTTGATTTTTATTGAGGCAAGAAGAGCTCTTGCGAGGCTTCCAAGACAGATCGGTGGCTGAAGCCAAGGCGAGGTCCAAGGTGCTCCCCGAGCCATCAGCCTCCTCCTCGGCACCGTCCGCCGGTTGCGCACTGTTGCTGGACGACTCCCACTGCCCCAGAAAGTCTATCTCGGCTGGGGGGGTCCCCTTCACTGCGGTACTCCTTCCAAAGCACAGAGTTGGCTGCAACCACTGCTTTGGGTACCGCTCGAAATTTCGCTCGGAATAAGACTACAATTATGGTCACTTCAGAATAGAAAAGGTCCAACTGACCTCACTAAAATTAGTTTCGACAGTTTCCAGTAGGTTTCTAGAAATTCTTTCTTAGTCCTAAAGCATGTTGATATCATGAAGGGCGTGCAACATACCAACAAGGGTTTTGAGCTCGGTTGTGTTATCGGGAATCTGCAGCACTGCATAGTAATCAAAATACTACGCATGTCGTTGATGCTTCGTGCTGCATGGAGTAACACAAACATTTTTAAGGTTTCATTCTTTGTTCAATTACATCACCCTTATTATTTAGTGTTATGTAGCTCACATTATTAGTTCTAAATTTGAGAAAGTATGCTGCAAACTTAACAAATTATAGAAACCTTAAACTAATAGGTGGAAGCATAACATATGTATTATTCTAGCATCCATGCTATTTAATAACCTATCTTTTTATTAAATAAGCAGGAGGCAATGTATTTGGCTAAGGTGGTAGACAATCAAAAAAATTGCACCAAACAACAATATGACAATTTATTTTTCATGGGTCATATATCAAGTTTGATTATTCCTTCTTTTTGCTAGACTGTCTATCTATATTAAGTATGTATAGGCTTTTTGTAGATAAAACACCTGAAAACTAATATTGTTTGCAAATTTATTTCACATAGTCACACACCCAGTGAGTGTTTGGCTAGCTACTACTCAAAAGAACTACCGTTAGGCAGTAGTTGTTGGCGTCCGAATCTAGAGATTTGCAACAAGTGGTTAAATTCCCCTCACTTATCAAACCAAGATATTAATTTGGAGAGATAAAACCATAGTGTAAGTCAAGTCGCACTACAATACAAATAAGAACCCAGTTGCGCCCCGAACGGTTCTAGTCATGTTGCCAGTTTTACTATCTTGCTAGTTGCAATGAGTTACGAGAAAATAATGTGCAATAAAGATTTTGTGTTTTCATACTAGTAAATATATGAAATAAAATAGTATGTAAAATAGACTTGGAGAGTTCTGTTATGGGGGAAATTTAACACGATTCATAGGATCACTAGTATCATCTCTCATCATGGTGACATATAAATAAAAGCATAGGTATGTATAATGAGTTAATAATCATTCATGGGAAATAACAGCATAGGTCTGGATGATGTCATATATGCCGTACATCCACTAACCTACTAGACCAACACACACCAAATCTAATAGCTAAAACTCAGGCCAAAGTACCTGAAACTCTTGTAAATTCATTGAAAGTAGTGAATGATGAAACATAGATGTGCATAGAGCACTAGTGACATACATTTGAAAACATAACCACTACGGTGTTATGCAACATTTTACCATTAGAATGCAGACTTCTCTAAGCTTTTTTTTTCTCTTGATGTAATTGAAAATACATCACAAATAGGGATCTACTCCATCTAATTCACACCACTCAGTCTATCAAGCTTTCATATAAACGGGCCAATGAATGGGCTACTGAATTGGATAGCAATAACCATCTATAAATTATCGATTCAACTATGATAGTTTGAGCATAAAGTAATTATTCACCACATAACAATGATTCACCGAAAGAATTAGGGTAATTGGTTTTGTGCCCTAGCTGGGTCACACTCGATGCGTTTACCCTAATTTCCAAAAACACTAATTCATGTCGTAAGCACTTTGCTCGTCTTGTTCTTTTTCCTTCGACCATTTGACCATCACTTTGAAAACTTCATAACAAATTCATACTGACTCAGAAAATGCAAATAAGATATCAAAATTTCCAGAAAGACATCACCTATATGTGCATGTCATTTGCATACATGACAGAAGTTTTGGAAAGTCCCCATCTTAGTTTGAGCTCATACGATCTTAGCATGAATAGTAAAATCTAAAAAAATGGGAAACAATTTAAGAAAATTGATGACAAACATTGACAATTATTTTGCGAGCTACCAAGTTTCATCAGGGACTGCCCTTCGCGGAAGTCGTTTGGAGCATCGATTTTTTTAGGCCAAAACTTCCACGAGTGTCATCCCTTATGAAACTTGGCAAGAATTCAAAAACATCTGTCAATGTTTTCCACCAAATGATTTTAGAATTTTTATAATTTGGTTTCAATTTTTCCAGGTTTTAATGTTCATGCTGACATCATATGAGCTCAAACTGAGATGTGGACTTTCCAACACATTTTTCATGAATGCAAATGAGATGCACATGTAGGTGATGTTTTGTGAACATTTTGGTATCTTATTCGCATTTTTCTAAGTTAGCATGAATTCGTTATGAATTTTTAAGGTGACGGCCAAAGGGCAAAAGCATAAGACGAGCAAAGTGGTTTTGGCAGGAATGAGTGTTTTCGAAAACTAGGGTTAAACTTGCCGAGTGTGACCCAACTAGGGGCATCAAACCGATTATCCCGAAGAATTATGTCCTGTTGATCACACAATCATGTAGGGTAGTTCACGTGATCGTTGTGTCGAAATACAAGAGATAGAGACTGATGATACATAACAACTAATACGAACTCCTAGTCGAAGAAGAAGTGTAGGATGAATTGTTGGTTAATATGGTAGTGAATTGCCTATTCGATAGAGTACATGTACAATGTTCTAGAAGAGTTTCGTCCCACTACACGAAGTGGCAGTGACAAAAAGTACTACAAGATAATTAGGGTGTCCTCTCAAACATAAAGTAATTATTTATCACTGGGTCAATACAAATCAGGTGGCACCCCTTTTGGTAGGAGTCCTTATCCGGTAAAATACGGACGCTTGATTTGTCTCAGATTTTCTGTAGTTCTACCAGGTTCTTTCACCTACAGACATAAAAACATGCAAACTGCCTTTAGTCTCATAATTAGTAGGTTAGTCCAACAAAATATAAATGTCGCATAAAATAATGAGAAATTAGCATGATAACTTCAAAAGTTATTGATACATTTATGATGTATCACATGGTCCCTGACTATCTTTGCCGTGCCTGCGTGCAAGGAGGAGTTTGGGTACTCTCCTTGGGGTGCTGCTTCCTACCACCATGCAAGGGCTCAGGTTTGGGTCTGGCATAAGTGAGGGGACTCAGAGTTGTGAGATGTTTTATAGCTTGACGAGTGTCGTGGCAACATAGCTAAGTCCTTGATTAATATGAGTTACTCAAGGAAAATACCGTTTCGACATGTCCTGGCGTGCACTCGGCAACTTGAGTGGGCATATCAATCATGGCAAGGCCGTCCACGCGCTAGACGGTTACAGTGGGGCAGCGTAATTGGTCTAGCACTGACTAATCAGCCTGCCTAGGATTCAACTTTGAATTCTCTTTCGAATACAAGTGAAACGGTATACTTTGTGTAGCAGGTAGATCCTATATTATTAGTTATAGAGATGGTCAAAGTTTGACCCAAAATACGAGCAGGCCCAATAAATCTGGACGGAAGGAGCACATTGAAAAATTTGATGCCTTTTTGTTCCTTTTCTAACAATACACTTATACAATAGATAGATAGATAGATAGATGTAGTGAGTTCAAGTAATGTTTCAAAACATAATTCATCTATTTTACAATGTTTTTAAGAAAAGTGATCACTAATCACTAGTGCAGAACCGGGCAATAGCACCGGTTCGTAAGGCCCTTTAGTGCCGGTTACATAACCGGCACTAAAGTGTGGTCACTAAAGCCCCCCCCCCCCTTAGTACCGGTTCAGCACGAACCGGTGCTAAAGGGCAACCACGTGGCACGAGCCAGCTCGGGGGGCCGCACCAACCGGTACTAAAATGTTTGGGGGGTTTTTGGTTTTATGATTTCTTTTTCATTTAATTTTGTGTTTTCCATTTTAATTCTTTTTCGTTTCACCCGCAGATATATATATAATAACTCATGCATGCTCGCATCATACATCATCATATATAATAACAAGTCCTACTAGCTAATTAATCAAGCATTATCATACAACTTCTACTCGTTATTAATAATAAGTCATACGATCATCATCCTCATAGTCATCGAACCCAACCCTACATAATTGTTCTTAGCACATGATCATCGATGATCGGTAGGATCGGACCTAAACACACTTAAGGTAAAATAGCATAAAACAATATAGACCCTGACTCTCCATTATGAAGAATGGAGATCATCCTGTCTCCAATTCTTGCGTCTCGCTTACTTTTGCTTCCAAGAAGCTTCTTACGATTGTCCATACATTTTTTCCATCCTTTGATTGTCATGTCTCCACTTGTTTTAGAAATCCGGTATGGACAGTTGAGATTCGTAGGATGACCTGGATATATGTTCAAAACACGAAGGCTGCCGCCATTCTGATACATCAAATGAGGCACACAATCCTCTAGGATTCTCTGTTGAAAAACATAGTAATAACTTCGTAGTTAGCAATGATGTACTAGTTTTAGAAGTATGCAAAAAGATGCACGGATGTCGTAATAGTAATTAAACTTACCAGGGTATCTCCATGGTAGTTACCGTAGTTCAACACGTGCACTAGTGGCACGTATTGACCATAATGTTGAGGAGTTCGATTGTAGATATTGTAATTCTCAATATCATTACAAAATCCAACCAGCTGAGTTTTCTCCTTGTAAGTTAACTCAGAGCCATCGGTATAGTAAGTTCTATCTACCATCTTCTGCACATTCTTTGATACTTCAAAATAAGCTGTCAATGGAAATAAGCTGTCAACTATTTTGAAATGAACAATATAAGTTCTATTAATAATTAACTATGTTTGAGAAACTCACATAGCGGTAGAACTGGAGGAGTATCAACAAGGACCCAAATGTCCATATTGTCTTGCTCGATTTCAGGATCACCAAGATCCATGGTGACAAGCATACCCTCATCAAAACCATACAATTTGCAAAATGCTTCCCAATTTTTGCAACCAAAATGGGTTATGCTCTCAGCATTATACAACTTTACTTCAAAATCCACATCATGATGGGTCCTTAGGTGAATTTTCTTCGTTTCAAAATTTTCATGGTCTTCAAAATCCATCCTCTCCAAGACATAGTGTCTTGCATGGCATGGGATTAACTATACTCGAATTGTAAAAGATGAAAATTACACGTTGAAATAGTTGAAGTCATGCTTAATTATGAAAAAAAACACTTGTCGTCGCTATGCATCGCCGTTTCAACTTCGAAGGTCTCCTCGAGCTTAATGCTGAAGCGTCGACCATCGTCCAGGTGAGGCCTGTCGCACTCACCTCGATCGTCGTGGCACCAGTCGCACTCCCCCGGGAGACTTTCGTCCTCCGATGATGACATTTCCTATACGTTCATAATTCAAAGACTAAATTAGATCATTATTATTCAACTAATCATATGCATATGCCTTGCATAGTGCTCTCCAATTTGATCATTCAATAAGAAAAATCAAATTGCAAAATTAAGTATTATTCAAATTAGGATGCCTTCAATTATAAGAAAAACTACATCATCTCCATGTGTCTGTACATCGAATATTATCACTAATACACGTCGAATACTATATATCATACATGTCGCCAGTACAGCTAGAACCGTAGCGCCCGACAGGTATCGGCGCGTGCGGTGGACACCCAAAGGGAAGGAACCATCACAGGATCATAGCTCGGTGAGATCCTGAAGAACCTGCCAGGTATTCTCGAACCTGCCCTCCAACGCAACCATGTAGCGACGGACGTGCTCGTCCTCCTCGCTGACACGGTGACGTACCACCTCCGCGGTGTCCGGAAGCCTCGGCACCGTCACTGGCCCACGCGACCGCCACCAAACAAGGATCAGGTCAACGACGGGCTGGCTCCTCACCAAGCTACGCCCCCCGGAAGGTAGCACCTCCCAGTACCACCCCGGCGGAGCCCAGTCCCGGACATGGCCCATCTGGTCAAGCAGGTGTCGTCCTCCGCCGACTCGACGACGAGGATGCGGGATAGGCATCGTCCACGTCGATGCGGGAATAGTTGCTTTAACTAAAAAAATAAACTAGTTCTATTAATTTTCTTGCTAAAAACAAACTACTTCTATACTAAAATGAACCAGTTTTATTAAATCAACTAGTTCAACTACTAAGCACTTACTATAAATAGAATAATGTAGTACTTACTAAAAATAAACAAGTTTCCCTAGTTCTAACTAAGTCCATTAAACACTTTCTAAGTAGTACAAATGAAATCTTTTTGGTCGCCAGATGACATTTCCTATGTTCATATAGGTGAAACATTAAACACCTATATCTAGCCAAATATATATTCATCTAACATTTGACATTAATATATCTAACTATATATTCAATTGACATTACTATATATTTAAGTTTTATATCTAATTCATCTAACATTCGACATTAATCTAACATTTATATAAACTCAAAATATATAAAAATTAAATAAACAAAAAACTCATTAACCTAGTTATATTAATTATTGAACTAGTTCAAATCTCATATACCTAAATTTTCTTACTAAAATAAACTAGTTATATTAATTATTGAACTAGTTCTAATCTCTAGTTCGACAATTTTTCTATCTAGCTAGCTAATTCATTTAACATTCGACATTAATCTAACATTCGACATTAATCTAGTACGTATGTGTGTGTGTGTGTGTGTGTGCGTGTGTGGTATATGTGTGTGTGTGTGTGGCCCGCCAGTCGCCGCCGCCCAGACACTGTCGAGGGGGCGCCGCGTTCGGGCGGCGGCAGGGACGGACGGCGGCGCGTGGCGTTAGGCGGGCGGCGGCACGGCGGCGGGTACACGCGAGAGAGAGAGCGAGATACGTCACGGACGGCAGCACGGGACGACGACGACGACGGCGGCCTTGCAGCGTTCAGGGCGGCGGCGGGGACGACGACGATGACGACGGGCGACGGGCGGCGACGACGGGAGCGGCGCGCGAGAAAAGTTGACGAAAGAAGTGGGGAGATGTAACTGAAATTTCGTAAGTGCTGTATATATATGGTGAGCCTTTAGTACCGGTTGGAGCCACCAACCGGTACTAAAGGCCAACTTTGGCCAGGCGAAGAGGCGGGAAGAGCAGGTCTTTAGTACCGGTTGGAGCCACCAACCGGTACTAAAGGCCTCGCGCTGCCACCCCAAAGTTTAGTCCGACCTCGCCGGGCGAAGGGCAGCCGCACTGGTTTATAAACCCAGCAGCGGCTACCTCTTCGAACTCCTCTATATAGCAGGCTTGTGGGCCTAAATTTTGCGCGCTGCCCTGTGAGTCTGTTGGGCCTTTAAGGCCTGTAATTGCACTCCTGTGGCCTAGCAGGCCCACAGGGCAGCGCCCCAATTTTTTTGTAGTTTTTTTCTTTTCTGCTATTTTTTCTTCTATTTCTTTCTGTGTAGTTTTTTGTATAGTTTTTTCTTTTCTGTTATATTTATTTTCTTCTATTTATTTGTGAGTAGTTTTTCATCTAGTTTGCCAAAATTCAACATTTTCAGAGTTCATTTTGTAGTGATTTTCAATTTCACGGTCATTTTGTAAACGATTGAAAAATAGCAAATATAATTTTTTCCTTTTCTGCTTTATTTTTCTTCTATTCATTTCTGAGCAGTTTTTCTTTACTGTTATATTTATTTTCTTCTATTTATTTGTGAGTAGTTTTTCATCTAGTTTGCCAAAATTCAACATTTCAAAGTTCATTTTGTAGTGATTTTCAATTTCACGGTCATTTTGTAAATGATTGAAAAATAGCAAATATAATTTTTCCTTTTCTGCTTTATTTTTTCTTCTATTTGTTTCTGAGCAGTTTTTTCTTTTCTGCTATATTTATTTTGTTCTATTTATTTCTGAGTAGTTTTTTTATATAGTTTTTTTCTTTTCAGAAATAGTTTTTTTTCTTTTCTGCTATTTTTTCTTTTCTGCAAAACTTGATGGTCAAAGTTGGAGTTATAACCAAAGTTAAAAAAAAAAGAAATGCCGACGTGCAATTAGTTTTTGCCATAACAGAAGAAGTCCGGAGTTGTAATAAGTTATTAAAAATAAAAAAGAGGTGCAATGCTCGTTAATTTGCTTCAAGCCTTTCGGAATAGTGTAAACTGCACTCCGCATAGCTCCGTGCAATCTACCATATTCCTGAAGGCTTGAAGCTAAGCAACGTGAGCATTGAGCCTCTTCTTCATCGCTCTCTGCACTCGAGCTTATAAACGCTCCTAGTCCCTCTCTCTTGGCGAGGTGGGACTAAAAACAGCTTCCTAAGCAACTGTAGTACTAGTCACCCTTTAGTACGGTTGGAGCCACCAACCGTACTAAAATGATCTTGCTAAAACAGTTATGGCAAATGAAGGCAGAAATGGTTGAAAGTTGATGGCGTCGCTTTGAATGGTGCATACTGAACGCAAAAAATATAAGAGCATTTACATCATGATCTTATATTTCTTTACAGTCTAAATTGTCAATATGATCATATAGCATCAAAAAATACTTTGATCATCAATGATCTTTGTGTGTACAATCTGAATTGTCAATATGAGTCATCAACGATTTATAAACCGATGAAGACTCATATTAAGGCCACAAATTCTACACATAGAGTTCAATGAAGACCAAGTGCTTATGATAGTTTGAGAAATAACATATTTAAGGTGGTAAAAGGCTTGTTAGGGGAGCGAGGTGGGACTAATTAAAACATCCTGCCACAACGTCATTAGTACCGGCTCATGGTACGAACCGGCACTAAATGGTGATGGTGGGGCCATAGCCTGACCGCAGGCTGCCACAGCCTCTTTAGTACCGGTTCGTGGCATGAACCGGTACTAAAGGTTCGCCACGAACCGGTGCTATTGATCGGCCCCACGAACCGGCACTAATGTATACATTAGTACCGGCTCAAATTTAAACCGGCACTAATGTGCTTCACGTATGACCATTTTTCTACTAGTGAATTAATAAATGATGTAAAGTTGAATAATTAATCACATAAATTAAAAAAGAATTAGTGGATACACTTATTGTTTCAAACCGGGTGTAATAATGAATAGTATAGATACATCTGAAAATTTTATCCATCCAATTGTGTCTTCATAAAATGTTTAGCCAGATTTGCATTCATACTATGTCTTTTATATTGAATTTTTTTTTAGAAAGGATAATATATTAATATCAAGTACACCCGACCTCTGCAACAACTCAATGCCACAAGCAACTCGAGGCATCGAGGATGGACACAACCAGAAAATGAAAAGAAAGAACAAAAGAAACAACCAAAATCTAAGCCGCGCAGTAACCAACAATGGCATCAAGCATTACCATGACAACACACGGGCTGCGAGAAAGGATCTCCAGAAGCAACAGCTTCAGGAATATAAGGACATACAAGTGTCACCGCCGCTGGATTCAGTCAAAGACTAAATCCCGAGTTTTCACCCTGAGAGAATAACTGAGAACGATCATGCAATGCCTTGAACGAGGTAAGAATGTCGAAACACCATCATTGCCAAGTATGACCGAAAAATGCCACACCATGCGTTTTCACCCTGAAACTCTAGTCTTGGTATTGAAGTAGCACCACCGAAAAGTATCCACAATGTGTTGTTCAACTGCTTGCCCACCCTCTTCATTCCTTTAATTAATCCTCGAGAAAGCCGGACACAGACAAACGCCCACATGCGTCATGCCCGACACCGCTCAGCAAGGAATATGCATAATCCTCGTGCACGAGGACCATGGAACATCACATCTCATAACGTCTTCAGCCCAAATGTTTGGCTTTCCATCCACTGTCCTGAGCTCACACACAGTTATGCTGTGAAAAATTGTGCTTGTATGAGCTTGTTGACGGGCGACGCGACTACCAGGCACCACCGAAACCCACGTTTAGGGCACCTTCGGCAAACCCGTGTCGTCCTCGCCACTAGCTGACAACAACTTGGGAAAAGGATCCCTTCAGTAGTACAGCTGCAACCGTGGCCACCCACGTCCCTAGTCTGCAGACTGGATGTTACCAGCGCAAGCCAGCTCAACAAAGGCAGGTTCCACCCATTTCCAACGTGTGCATTTCCTCCCAAGATCGACTTGCCTTTTCCATTTGCATGCATGAAAAACAAATTCGATCGTCGAACAATTTTAAGTAAGTAATAAACAAGACAAACCATCTACTAAAAGAAATAATTATGACTGAAGAGCAAACATCGTTTATGTTTTCTTATTTCCTCTAAGAAGTACGCGAATACAGAAAGTTCAGTGTAAGAAATAACAGATTAAACAAACAATAGATTGCTACTAAATTTTAAACATGATATTCATCTTATGAGCACATAGTTGTGGTTCCCTTGATCGATCTATCCAAACAGCTAAGATAACAGCATGAAAGCATGGATCTTCTTTTTTATGGAGGCAAAACGAGCTCTCGCGAGGCTTCCAAAGACAGATCGGTGGCTCAAGCCAAGGTGAGGTCCAAGGTGCTCCCTGAGCCATCAGCCTCCTCCTCGGTGCAGTCCACCGGCTGCGCGCTGCTGCTGGACGACTCCCACTGCCCCAGAAAGTCTATCTCGGCCGGGGGGTCCCCTCCACTGCGGTACTCCTTCCAAAACTCAAAGTTGGCTGCAAGCCTGCAACCATGCTACGGGTGCCGCCATTCCCAGCTCGAACTGGCATAAGTGCTGGCGCCACAGTTGGGGGCACCACCATGGCAAGCGGCACAGCAGGGGCTGGCTGCACTGCAGGCCGGACTGCTGCCAGAGGTCTTGGTGCCGCAGCTGGGAGCGGCACCACAGGCAGCATCCTTCGAGGGGTGATGTGCCACTGTCTGTGGACAGCAAGGACGCTGTCCGATACACACTGCACGTTGCAAAGCGGGCACGGAGGTGGCAGTGGCGGCAGCCCTCCATTTGGTCCACAGCCGTTTGGGTTCCAAGCCATCGGGTGAATTTGAGTGAAGAGGGGATTGAGGGCGGAGGGGTTTGAAGAGCTGGCTTGCTTGGGGAAAATGGGCTGGGATGGTTACACTTATATAGGATGCGGCTGAATCACCCAACTGTCAAAATCCACCCGTCATCTCCATGCGGAAACTTACCATTCGTGCTTTTTTTAGTAAGAAACGCGTGCCACAAGGGATGTACTTGTGCTATTTTAGGAAGAAACAACGGATGTACACACTAGCTTCCCGTTTTACATCACCAACACCGTCAAAGGAATAATTATTTGAGCCAGAGACACCACTTTTAAATTTTAATAATTTCTACAATATTTCAGGCGCCCATAATTTTTGTTTTCACTTCAGTTCGGGCCAGTTCAAATGATTCTCTGTAATTTATTCGTAAATCAAGCTCAAGAAATTTTTAAAAATTATTGATTTATTGCACAAATACATGTATGGCTCATCGAGGTATTATGTTAGCTAAATACCACCGTAATTTTTAAAATATTGCACAAATACATGTATTGCACCGGCCTACTAAATCTTGTACACCAGCCCAGTTAAAATTTTGAATGTCAAAGGCCTATTTGAGTTGTGTGACAAGTGTGTGAGTCAAGTATCATATGCTAGTTGACAAAGTTTAGTACATGTCACGTCGTCGCGATGGGTGAATCGAGTTTGGGCAATATTCCGAACAATCCAGGATCCCGTAGATCGATCAAGGATGAAGTAAGAAGCGAGGATGCGTAGAACAATATTCTGAACACCGTTGACGTAAATAATTAGTACGGTAGGGGAGAGCAATTCCTAAGGGATAAATGAGGTATAGTCATTAAATTTACAATACTTTGTCTCCATTAATTACTTCTAGAAAGAATGTTGGAGTACCCGCCACCTAGGAGCCTCCGAGGCCCAGTGTTCCATCCGCTCCATCAGTTTCATAGTGGCGTGCCGTGGGCGCTTCCCTAGGGCTCTCCATGCCGTAGGATCATCCCGCACGGCGTGCCCCCGAGCGACTTGCCTCAATGATAGGTGGACCGCGGGGGCGCATGGGTTCACCATCATCTGGTGGCTTTCGTCATGCCCGCTCGCCCATGAGTGATGGGCATGGCTGACCCGCCAGTGAACATCTTCACCCCTGACGGCCTCGTTCAATCGCGCCAGGCGGGGCGTGCGTCACGGCCGCAACAACGGCTCGCTCGTGGGGCCAGGACATCAGGACCATTCACCCTGTGCCAAGTTGTTTTGCTCTGTTTTGTTCGCACCAACTAGGTGCGCAGGGGCAGCGTGTGCGGGCTTGGTCGTGCGCGCCAACCAGGTCCTCTGTTGCGTGCTAATTGTAGGTGTGTGTGGGGGGCCATCCTATCAAGATCTTTCACCTCATGTCCAAATGATTCAGGTTGTTTCGTTTGCGCCACTCGCGTACGCATAGTTGACTCTGCTTGGTTCGAGCCCAATGACATATGTTGTCTGGCTAATGGACTCAAATCCGGAAAGACCACGCGCATGGATGGACCCGGCTGGCACGACCGAACATACCCTGGTAGGGTTGTGTTCGCCACGACCTTCTCTGGCCAGTCAGCAATGTAAGGTGGTCGTATCCTTCATGTGTCCCGTTGCGCCCGTGTCCGCGTGCCCATCCTATGTGGTGATTATGTCGGCTCGTTTGTCCCTGTGCTATCGTAATCTTTAGCCCATCTCCTTCATTTTCTTTCTTTTCACCCATTTTTTTGGGGTGCCCATCCCTTGCTTGCCTCAACTAGAAGTTCTCTTTGGCTTCCTCGCTGTAGTCCCGTGATGCCTCCCGTCGCTCGCGTCACTCCACCAGCAGCTCTCTTCAAGTTCCTCCATTGCCATTCAAGGTCCGGCGTGGCCTTTGCCTCGCCACTATCTCAAGCTCGGCGATTGTGGCTCTGCCGTTACGAGTTTCTTCTTCTCATTGCTTGGTTCTTAAGTTGCTGCTTCAGGTGAGTTGCTTCTTTGATTTTTTGCTGCTTTGTTCATGTTGTTTTTTCCTTACGTTGTAGGAACAATGCTTATGTTTGACAGTTGCATGGGGCGTGCAGAGGGTAGGGCAGCAGGCGAGAGCATAGCCCATCTCTGTCCATCCAAACTGAAGTGTGTCTGAGCGTTTGGCAGCACAACGCATCTGGTGGACAACACTGAAGAGGAGGCCGATGATACAATGAGCACCTTGGAATTGACATTAACTTGAGCTACCAATATGTACTTGAAGTCCTCGATAATCGCTAATAAGACTAGCTTTTCCCTCGGTAAATAAATATCATTCATGCTTTTCATACTGTTATCTTATATGCTTGGGTTGATCACAGGGAAAACAAAACTCCTTGACGATGAGTTGAATATCATGTTTAAAATTTAGTACCAATCTCTAGTTTGTTTAATCTGGTATTTCTTACACTGATAATAGGGGCGGATCCACCGTTGTAGCGTTGGGTTCAAGTGAACCCAACGAATTTTTGCTGCCTCGTACATGTGTATAGGTATAATAATGGCGTATATGAACCCACTCGAAAATCTAGGCTGCACCCATAAGAATTGGATCGCCTGAGCTAAAAGCCTATCAGCCCACATATCTTCACACGACTAGCCCAGCTGAAGCCCATAAGTAAATTTCTACGGTCTCCATGTGTGCATAGGATTCCATGTCTCGTACGAGATTGTACGCATCAGATAGCATCTCTCGCTCGGCCTCACCAAGGTCTTCCATCTTGTCGCCTCTCCCTATCACCAGCAGCAAGCCCGCAAGGAAGCAACAACAGGTCGGCGTGCAGTTCAAATTCAAGATAATGCGAGATCACATCACCACACGTTATTTTTTTCATCTTCTATTTATCCTAGCGTGATAATGGCCTTTGCCTTATTTTTATAATTAACTTTTCCGGAAGTGATCACCAGATTCAGTTTGTGATGTAGGCACTTCAAGTCCACCTGTTAGATATTGGTAAAGTGTATCAAGTGTTGTTGATGCAAGTAGTGTTATGAAGCCCAGTATACCGAGAAATAATATTAAGATGATCCATCTATTATTTGTGTTGCTGCCTTTTCACAGATCACAACGGGGAAAGTTGGGAGTTGCTGGAATGGTTGAAAGGGGACACGCTGAAATGTGAGTGATTATACATGCTTTTATGATTGATGTATTATACACTGGTCAAACTAACTTGACATTTTTTATGGTGTTTTCGAGGAGAAGCCACACCTGAAGCTATGAAGTTATTTTGGTGCTACTCTACTCACAATATGTAAACTACAGGAGTTTATAATTTCTGCCTTTCAATTTTTTATTTTACAGATGTTGTAGTATTTTGTGTTCAGTGTAAAAATATGAGTGCTACTGTATTTCTATTTGCTACGTTGTCTTTGGGTCCTATAGTCTTGTTTCATGATAGTGTGAAATTGGACATTATACTTTATTAAGCCATACTAATTGTTCACAATAAATTAATGACAAAACCCATTAACTCGATTTTCTGGCTCCGCCGCTGACTGATCATGATGTGTACACATAGACCTCCGAGGGGAAAGTAACATATGGGATAATTTGTGGTGTTCACATTTTATTTTGTATTAAATACAGTGGTGTTCACATACATAATAACTTCTTTTAGTACATGCTTTGTGTCATGTGTCTCACTTCCATTTATAAGGTTCAACGTTTCAATTCAGATTCACTTATGTTTAATTTCATTTTCATGGGCAGGGTTCCATGCGAAAAACCACTTCTGTGCATGTACTCAAGTGATCACTATTTTGAATAGTTTCAAAATGGTATTTAAAGTTTCAGAAAATCCAATAAAATTTATATATGTTCATATGAATGTACACTACACATTTGTGAAATTTATGTAAGGCCATAAGTAACTATGTGAGCTACACAAAAATGACAAAATAAGATTTTGGGAAAATGAATAGTGTATGTACTGGTCACTATTTAGAAATCACGATTTTGCCTCTCTCTTTTTTTTTGCAAAAATGACAATTATGATGTATTGTCAAAAGCTAAGAGTGGCAAAATTAAAATATCAAAATTTTATATAACAATATTTGTGGCAAAAACAAAATTTTGCCAGGAAAATCTAGCAAGAGTGATCAGCCAGCTTGTAGAGTGTGAGTTAGTCAGACGAACCAACATGTGATTGGATGGTTAATTATGAGGACAGTAGTATATATCTCAGGCCCACCAGGGTTCAAGTCTTGGTGCTTGTATTTTTCTAAATATATTTCAGGATTTTCTCTGATACGCGTTCAGTTGGAGAAAACGTTCACATCGACTACAAGTAGGGCTCGACCAAAAGCTCGTAGCTCGCGAGCTTAATGAGCGCTCGATAGTTCGGCTCGTTAAGCTCGGAGCTCGCTTCTTAATGAACAGAGCCAATCATTGATTTCAGCTCGTTAAGCTTAACGAGCTTAACGAACGAGCTAACGAGTTTCACGAGTAGCTCGTTAAGCTCGTTAGTAACAACATAACACATATTTTCATCTTACTTGACAAACTTTTTGTAGCACCTCAGCCCATCAATTCAATCTAATCAACATATGAGGCAACAAACTAGTGCAATTCCTTTTGTAGTCACCATATTTCATCTTGAAAACCACATCTACACATTCATCCTACATAACATAACACATTATAATTTGTTAACGAGCGCTCGCGAGCGCTGGCGAGCTTAACGAGCTTCAAACGAGCCGAGCCGAGCAGTGTTTTCTGCTCGTTAATCTTAACGAGCTTAACGAGCCGAGCCTTAACGAGCACGGGCTAAACGAGTACGAGCTTAACGAGCCGAGCTACTCGTTAGTCCACCCCTAACTACAAGACACTTATGGTGACTTTGTCAATCTCCAGATGATATGTCAGTTCAGTTTCTAGGAGATTCTTATAGACATAGGGTGTACGTGTATGCGTTCAGAGTGTATGCACGTGTTTATGAATGTCACTGCCTGGTGTTAAAAAAACTTCCGAGTCACAATAACGGACAACAAGGGAGGTGGTGATGTTGCACGTAGACGGCATGGAGTTCCGTCCGGCTTGCTAAAGTAAGTCACCATCGTCACATGATCATTAATGGCGCCCCTCGGATGCTACTAGTAGTAAGAGTATCTATTCCCACAGCACTCCCAGGCTCCCAGCTGCCTCCATCCGTCCCCTTTTCTTCCTCCTCCTCTGACGCCACTCCTACAGGGTTCGAGCCAGCGAGCGTGCACGCAAGACGACTGATGTAGGCGGGAGCCGTAGCGGTGCCGGACGGCTACGAGGTCGTCTTCAACGTGAAGGTCTTCTCTGATAGGGAGCTGCGAATAGAGGTCGTCTACCGTGACAACGACGCGCCTGGGTCAGGCACCAGCCGCAAGCGCCACCGAGGGGAGGACAAAGGTACGTGCAATAGCCAGCCTCCAGGCCTCCATTGGTGCGTCGGTTGGTACCGTTGACTACTTTACTCTTCTATTTTTCGTTCTTTTTCTCTAGGGTGTTAGTTTGGTACAACCTCCATCCCAAATTGTTAACATTCGTACCTAGACAAATCTAAATGTAATTTGGAATGGACAGTTCTGATTCTTCATTAGCTAGTAAATTCGTTTGTACTAGTTTTAATGTAATTAATTTAGGTTTATGTTCTTCATATTTGTGGGTAATAAATTTTCACAAATCCATATGCATAACTTATGAATGGATATCAGATTTATCTAGACGAAGCAATCAGCAAATTTGTATATGTTCTTCAATCGACTGCACTACACATACTTCAATGCAGCAGAACTTTATGTAGCTGGTGAGAAAAACTAGAACGATTTGGCATAATTTGTATTACCTCCGTCCTGAAAAGGTTTTCGTAGTTTGTCTAGATACAGATAAAGATGTATCTAGTCATGTTAAAGATGTATCTCGTAGGGTCACCAAGTAACCGATAAATTGATTAATCAGCTGATTAATGGATTAATTGTCTCATTAGCCTATTAATCCTCTACTTGCCAACCAATCGAGTAGCTATCAATTGATGATTTCCTCAACATTGATCTAGCACTAACGTCCTTTTAAGGACGAAAGGAGTATGTGACTAGAAGTAGACATTCACTTTGCCTTGCCGTTTTCTTCGTAGGTTTACTTGTTTTTTTGGGTTGTTTTTCACGTGTGGCTTATTTTGTGTTGCTATTCGTAATTTGTTGGGGATGTCCATGGTGTGAGATCCATTTAGAACATATAAATTGTTGAAGAGCCCATGATCTGATGCCTTGGAAGAATCAGTTCACTTTTTTTTTCTTCAGAAAGTTCTATTTAGCATAGTTTTAAAGCAACCGAGGCAGCACAAGAGCAGGGTGCCTGGGCTAGAACTCATGGGAATGATAAATACTGGCTTGACGGATACTTTTACCTGCAAATAACTTGTCTACTAATTCTGCTCACATTGAGAACATGATGTTCCAGATATTTTTACCAGCAAAAAGCTTATCTAGTAATTCTGTTACGCGTGCCTTCTTCTCCTAGTGTTGCATGTTGCATTATATTTATCCAACCTTGGTATTTTGCGGGGTGTGATTTAGAAGATATTGACTCACCTTGTACTGTGTCGAGTACACCGGTTTTATGAGTTGAGATGATTTATGTCAGCTCGGCGATTCTTGCTGCAAAAAAGTAGTTTCGTTTCCAAGGTAATTCTGACGATCTACTGAAATGCTTTTTTTTGTATAATCTGTTGCTCATCTTTCTGATGAGCTTCATGCTTGTTAGCTTTTCTCAAATCGCATGAAAGAATCTGGCCAGGGGGAGGCAACAGTCAGGACTGCTGATTCTGGTAACTGTGTACTGTACTATTCTTTGCCATTGTGATTTTACTATTGATGTATGCACCTTTTGAATAAAACATGTTAAAATTAAAGAGTGGCCCGTTTAGAGTTACTTTGATGATTAATTGGCCATTTTAATTTCATCTACAGAATTTGCCAACCAAATGGATATTTTCTCATGCATTACAGGTTTCACAATTGATCATTACACTTCAGTAATCATCTTTGCGTACAACAATAGTTATCCATTTTCTTTTCTACTTCTTTATTTAATTTTTATTACTGCTTGAGATTTATTGAATTATTTTATCAAACCTTATGCCTCCTTGCATTTTCGACAGAGGAGATAGCCTTCATGGAACTGTTACGTTTTATGCATAGTAGAAAGTTGACAGCAACAACTGAGCCCACACCTCTGGTTGATTTATTGATGGCTGCTGACAAATTTGAGGTCGTTTCCTGCATGAAGCTTTGCGTTCAGCTTCTCATGGTCCTGCCTATGACTCCAGAATCTGCAGTGATGTGCCTAGATCTCCCATGCATGTTCCATTTCAATGGCAGCGGATCTGACAGAGGCAGCCATGAAATTCCTTGGTGAATGGTACCCGGAATTCCGGTCAACAGAGTATGTGATCCCATATTCTTTAGATTGAGACACCTCTCCGTTTTCCCTTTACTAGAAAGCATGTGGACATTGTTGTCACAAAATGACATGGTTTTGCTACACTGCAGGTTCCAAGATGAACTTATGAGGATCCCTGCTGCTGGGGTTGAGGCCATGTTATCAAGGAATGACTTCGGGGTTGCTTCTGAAGTAACTGTCTATGACTTCGTGCTCAGATGGGCCTGTTCACCGTGCCCAAATTCTGAAGAAAGGAGGAATATCTCGAGTTCTCTTTTACTTCTAGTAATGCGTCTTCCTATGACCAATGTTGTTTAGTATTCTTGCCGTCCGGTTAACTGGGCTGTAAAGCGTGACCAGTGCCGCTCTCTACGTATGCTGAGCGCAATACTCAGTCAGTCATTCAGTTGGGAAGAGTATGTCTTCTCCATCTCGGTACACTGGGTTGGTCATCTTGGTCTCTATATAGAGATGGAACAAAACAAAGGGCCAACTAGGGCAGTGGTTGTCCACATGGAACCCATCCTATGAAACTGAGATTAAACATAACTGAATCCGAATGTTAGTATCGAACTATATTAAATGAAGTTATTGTATATGTGAACACCACAATCTTTAAAACAAAATAAAATGTGAACACCACAAACTATCTCATATGTTATTTTTCCATCTGAGATCTATGCAAGCACATCAAGATCAGAGTAAGAAATACAAGATTAAACAAACTAGAGATTGCTACTAAATCTTAACCATGATATTCCACTTATCGTCTCATGGTTTTGTTTTCCCTGAGATCTATCCAAACATACATGATAATAGTATGAAATGCACGAATCGTATTTGTTTATGGAGGGAAAATCTAGTCTTAAAGGTGACTAGCTTTTGCGAGGCCTCTAAGTACATATTTGTAGCTCAATCCAATTTAAAAAAAGTAACAGATGAGACAAACCATGTATATTAAAAGAAGCAATTATATGTCTGTGAACCTCAATAATCGTTCACGTTGTCTTATTCCTCTGAGATATATCCAAAAACAACAACATCAGACTAAGAAATACCAGAGTAAACAAACTAGAAATTGGTACCAAATCTTAAACATGAAATTCATTTTATCGGCACATCGCTTATTTTCCCTGATCGATCTATCTAACAGCCAAACAGCTAAGATAACAGCATGAATGCATGGATCTTGATTTTTATTGAGGCAAGACGAGCTCTTGCGAGGCTTCCAAGACAGATCGGTGGCTGAAGCCAAGGCGAGGTCCAAGGTGCTCCCCGAGCCATCAGCCTCCTCCTCGGCGCCGTCCGCCGGCTGCGCACTGCTGCTGGACGACTCCCACTGCCCCAGAAAGTCTATCTCGGCTGGGGGGTCCCCTTCACTGCGGTACTCCTTCCAAAGCACAGAGTTGGCTGCAACCACTGCTTTGGGTACCGCTCGAAATTTCGCTCGGAATAAGACTACAATTATGGTCACTTCAGAATAGAAAAGGTCCAACTGACCTCACTAAAATTAGTTTCGACAGTTTCCAGTAGGTTTCTAGAAATTCTTTCTTAGTCCTAAAGTATGTTGATATCATGAAGGGCGCGCAACATACCAACGAGGGTTTTGAGCTCGGTTGTGTTATCGGGAATCTGCAGCACTGCATAGTAATCAAAATACTATGCATGTCGTTGATGCTTCGTGCTGCTTGGAGTAACACAAACATTTTTAAAGTTTCATTCTTTGTTCAATTACATCACCCTGATTATTTAGTGTTATGTAGCTCACATTATTAGTTCTAAATTTGAGAAAGTATGCTGCAAACTTAACAAATTATAGAAACCTTAAACTAATAGGTGGAAGCATAACATATATATTATTCTAGCATCCATGCTATTTAATAACCTATCTTTTTATTAAATAAGCAGGAGGCAATGTATTTGGCTAAGGTGGTAGACAATCAAAAAAATTGCACCAAACAACAATATGACAATTTATTTTTCATGGGTCATATATCAAGTTTGATTATTCCTTCTTTTGCTAGACTGTCTATCTATATTAAGTATGTATAGGCTTTTGTAGATAAAACACCTGAAAACTAATATTGTTTGCAAATTTATTTCACATAGTCACACACCCAGTGAGTGTTTGGCTAGCTACTACTCAAAAGAACTACCGTTAGGCAGTAGTTGTTGGCGTCGAATCTAGAGATTTGCAACAAGTGGTTAAATTCCCTCACTTATCAAACCAAGATATTAATTTGGAGAGATAAAACCATAGTGTAAGTCAAGTCGCACTACAATACAAATAAGAACCCAGTTGCGCCCCGAACGGTTCTAGTCATGTTGCCAGTTTTACTATCTTGCTAGTTGCAATGAGTTACGAGAAAATAATGTGTAATAAAGATTTTGTGTTTTCATACTAGTTAATATATGAAATAAAATAGTATGTAAAATAGACTTGGAGAGTTCTGTTATGGGGGAAATTTAACACGGTTCATAGGATCACTAGTATCATCTCACATCATGGTGACATATAAATAAAAGCATAGGTATGTATAATTAGATAATAATCATTCATGGGAAATAACAGCATAGGTCTGGATGATGTCATATATGCCGTACATCCACTAACCTACTAGACCAACACACACCAAATCTAATAGCTAAAACTCAGGCCAAAGTACCTGAAACTCTTGTAAATTCATTGAAAGTAGTGAATGATAAAACATAGATGTGCATAGAGCACTAGTGACATACATTTGAAAACATAACCACTACGGTGTTATGCAACATTTTACCATTAGAATGCAGACTTCTCTAAGCTTTTTTTTCTCTCTTGATGTAATTGAAAATACATCACAAATAGGGATCTACTCCATCTAATTCACACCACTCAGTCTATCAAGCTTTCATATAAACGGGCCAATGAATGGGCTACTGAATTGGATAGTAATAACCATCTATAAATTATCGATTCAACTATGATAGTTTGAGCATAAAGTAATTATTCACCACATAACAATGATTCACCGAAAGAATTAGGGGTAATTGGTTTTGTGCCCCTAGCTGGGTCACACTCGGTACGTTTACCCCTAATTTCCAAAAACACTAATTCATGTCGTAAGCACTTTGCTCGTCTTGTTCTTTTTCCCTTCGACCATTTGACCATCACTTTGAAAACTTCATAACAAATTCATACTGACTCAGAAAAATGCAAATAAGATATCAAAATTTCCAGAAAGACATCACCTATATGTGCATGTCATTTGCATACATGACAGAAGTTTTGGAAAGTCCCCATCTTAGTTTGAGCTCATACGATCTCAGCATGAACAGTAAAATCTAAAAAAATGGGAAACAATTTAAGAAAATTGATGACAAACATTGACAATTATTTTGCGAGCTACCAAGTTTCATCAGGGACTGCCCTTCGCAGAAGTCGTTTGGAGCATCGATTTTTTTAGGCCAAAACTTCCACGAGTGTCATCCCTTATGAAACTTGGCAAGAATTCAAAAACATCTGTTATTGTTTTCCACCAAATGAGTTTAGAGTTTTTATAATTTGGTTTCAAATTTTCCAGGTTTTAATGTTCATGCTGAGATCATATGAGCTCAAACTGAGATGTGGACTTTCCAACACATTTTTCATGAATGCAAATGAGATGCACATGTAGGTGGTGTTTTGTGAACATTTTGGTATCTTATTCGCATTTTTCTAAGTTAGCATGAATTCGTTATGAATTTTTAAGGTGACGGTCAAAGGGCAAAAGCATAAGACGAGCAAAGTGGTTTGGGCAGGAATGAGTGTTTTCGAAAACTAGGGTTAAACTTGCCGAGTGTGACCCAACTAGGGGCATCAAACCAATTATCCCGAAGAATTATGTCATGTTGATCACACAATCATGTAGGGTAGTTCACGTGATCATTGTGTCGAAATACAAGAGATAGAGACTGATGCTACATAACAACTAATACGAACTCCTAGTCAAAGAAGCAGTGTAGGATGAATTGTTGGTTAATATGGTAGTGAATTGCCTATTCGATGGAGTACATGTACAATGTTCTAGAAGAGTTTCGTCCCAGTACACGAAGTGGCCGTGAGAAAAAGTACTACAAGATAATTAGGGTGTCCTCTCAAACATAAAGTAATTATTTATCACTGGGTCAATACAAATCAGGTGGCACCCCTTTTGGTAGGAGTCCTTATCCGGTAAAATACGGACGCTTGATTTGTCTCAGATTTTCTGTAGTTCTACCAGGTTCTTTCACCTACAGACATAAAAACATGCAAACTGCCTTTAGTCTCATAATTAGTAGGTTAGTCCAACAAAATATAAATGTCGTATAAAATAATAAGAAATTAGCATGATAACTTCAAAAGTTATAGATACATTTATGATGTATCACATGGTCCCTGACTATCGTTGCCGTGCCTGCGTGCAAGGAGGAGTTTGGGTACTCTCCTTGGGGTGCTGCTTCCTACCACCATGCAAGGGCTCAGGTTTGGGTCTGCCATAAGTGAGGGGACTCAGAGTTGTGAGATGTTTTATAGCTTGACGAGCATCGTGGCAACATGGCTAAGTCCTTGATTAATATGAGTTACTCAAAGAAAATACCGTTTCGACATGTCCTGGCGTGCACTTGGCAACTTGAGTGGGCATATCAATCATGGCAAGGCCGTCCACGCGCTAGACGGTTACAGTGGGGCAGCGTAATTGGTCTAGCGCTGACTAATCAGCCTGCCTAGGATTCAACTTTGAATTCTCTTTCGAATACAAGTGAAACGGTATACTTTGTGTAGCAGGTAGATCCTATATTATTAGTTATAGAGATGTTCAAAGTTTGACCCAAAATACGAGCAGGCCCAATAAATCTGGACGGAAGGAGCACATTGAAAAATTTGATGCCTTTTTGTTCCTTTTCTAACAATACACTTATACAATAGATAGATAGATAGATAGATGTAGTGAGTTCAAGTAATGTTTCAAAACATAATTCATCTATTTTACAATGTTTTTAAGAAAAGTGATCGCTAATCACTAGTGCAGAACCGGGCAATAGCACTGTTCAGTAAAACCCTTAGTGCCGGTTACATAACCGGCACTAAAGTGTGGTCACTAAAGCCCCCCCCCCCCCCGTTAGTACCGGTTCAGCACGAACCGGTGCTAAAGGGCAACCACGTGGCATGAGCCAGCTCGGGGGGCCGGAAGCCCTTTAGTACCGGTTGGTAACACCAACCGGTACTAAAATGTTTGGGGTTTTTTGTTTTTATGATTTATTTTTCATTTAATTTTGAGTTTTCCATTTTAATTCTTTTTCGTTTCACCCGCAGATATATATATATAATAACTCATGCATGCTCGCATCATACATCATCATATATAATAACAAGTCCTACTAGCTAATTAATCAAGCATCATCATACAACTTCTACTCGTTATTAATAATAAGTCATACGATCATCATCCTCATAGTCATCGAACCCAACCCTACATAATTGTTCTTAGCACAACCCTACATAATTGTTCTTAGCACATGATCATCAGTATCAGGTAGGATCGGACCTAAACACACTTAAGGTAAAATAGCATAAAACAATATAGACCCTGACTCTCCATTATGAAGAATGGAGATCATCCTGTCTCCAATTCTTGCGCCTCGCTTCCTTTTGCTTCCAAGAAGCTCCTTACGACTGTCCATACATTTTTTCCATCCTTTGATTGTCATGTCTCCACTTGTTTTAGAAATCCGGTATGGACAGTTGAGATTAAGAGGATGACCTGGATATATGTTCAAAACACGAAGGCTGCCGCCATTCTGATACATCAAATGAGGCACACAATCCTCTGGGATTCTCTGTTGAAAAACATAGTAATAACTTCGTAGTTAGCAATGATGTACTAGTTTTAGAATTATGCAAAAAGATGCACGGATGTCGTAATAGTAATTAAACTTACCAGGGTATCTCCATGGTAGTTACCGTAGTTCAACACGTGCACTAGTGGCACGTATTGACAATAATGTTAAGGAGTTCGATTGTAGATATTGTAATTCTCAATATCATTACAAAATCCAACCAGATGAGTTTTCTCCTTGTAAGTTAACTCAGAGCCATCGGTGTAGTAAGTTCTATCTACCATCTTCTGCACATTCTTTGATACTTCAAAATAAGCTGTCAATGGAAATAAGCTGTCAACTATTTTGAAATGAACAATATAAGTTCTATTAATAATTAACTATGTTTGAGAAACTCACATAGCGGTAGAACTGGAGGAGTATCAACAAGGACCCAAATGTCCATATTGTCTTGCTCGATTTCAGGATCACCAAGATCCATGGTGACAAGCATACCCTCATCAAAACCATACAATTTGCAAAATGCTTCCCAATTTTTGCAACCAAAATGGGTTACGCTCTCAGCATTATACAACTTTACTTCAAAATCCACATCATGATGGGTCCTTAGGTGAATTTTCTTCGTTTCAAAATTTTCATGGTCTTCAAAATCCATCCTCTCCAAGACATAGAGTCTTGCATGGCATGGGATTAACTATACTCGAATTGTAGAAGATAAAAATTACACGTTGAAATAGTTGAAGTCATGATTAATTATGAAAAAAAACACTTGTCGTCGTTGCGTACCGTTTCAACTTCGAAGGTCTCCTCGAGCTTAATGCTGAAGCGCCGACCATCGTCCAGGTGAGGCCTGTCGCACTCACCTCGATCGTCGTGGCACCAGTCGCACTCCCCCGGGAGACTTTCGTCCTCCGATGATGACATTTCCTATACGTTCATAATTCAAAGACTAAATTAGATCATTATTATTCAACTAATCATATGCATATGCCTTGCATAGTGCTCTCCAATTTGAGCATTCAATAAGAAAAATCAAATCGCAAAATTAAGTAGTATTCAAATTAGGATGCCTTCAATTATAAGAAAAACTACATCATCTCCATGTGTCTGTACATCAAATATTATCACTAATACACGTCGAATACTATATGTCATACATATCGCCAGTACAGCTAGAACCGTAGCGCCCGACGGGTATCGGCGCGTGCGGTGGACACCCAAAGGGAAGGAACCATCACAGGATCATAGCTCCAGTGAGATCCCTGAAGAACCTGCCAGGTATTCTCGAACCTGCCCTCCAACGCAACCATGTAGCGACGGACGTGCTCGTCCTCCTCGCTGACACGGTGACGTACCACCTCCGCGGTGTCCGGAAGCCTCGGCACCGTCACTGGCCCACGCGACCGTCACCAAACAAGGATCGGGTCAACGACGGGCTGGCTCCTCACCAAGCTCGCCCCGGAAGGTAGCACCTCCCAGTACCACCCCGGCGGAGCCCAGTCCCGGACATGGCCCATCTGGTCAAGCAGGTGTCGTCCTCCGCCGACTCGACGACGAGGATGCGGGATAGGCATCGTCCACGTCGATCGCGGAATAGTTGCTTTAACTAAAAAAATAAACTAGTTCTATTAATTTTCTTGCTAAAATAAACTACTTCTATAGTAAAATGAACCAGTTTTATTAAATCAACTAGTTCAACTACTAAGCACTTACTATAAATAGAATAATGTAGTACTTACTAAAAATAAACAAGTTTCCCTAGTTCTAACTAAGTCCATTAAACACTTTCTAAGTAGTACTAATGAAATCTTTTTAAATCGCCAGATAACATTTCCTATGTTCATATAGGTGAAACATTAAACACCTATATCTAGCCAAATATATATTCATCTAACATTTGACATTAATATATCTAACTATATATTCAATTGACATTACTATATATTTAACTTTTCTATCTAATTCATCTAACATTCGACATTAATCTAACATTTATATAAACTCAAAATATATAAAAATTAAATAAACAAAAAACTCATTAACCTAGTTATATTGATTATTGAACTAGTTCAAATCTCATATACCTAAATTTTCTTACTAAAATAAACTAGTTATATTAATTATTGAACTAGTTCTAATCTCTAGTTCGACAATTTTTCTATCTAGCTAGCTAATTCATCTAACATTCAACATTAATCTAACATTCGACATTAATCTAGTACTTATGTGTGTATGTGTGTGTATGCGTGTGTGGTATATGTGTGTGTGTGTGCGCCAGCCCGTCTTGCCGCCGCCCATCTTGTCTGAAAGGGCGCCAGCGTCTGGTAGGGGCGCCAGCGTTGAAGGGCGGCGACGGGACGGACGGGGCGCGGTGTTGTTGGGCGGACGGCGGCGGCGGCTGGTACGCTGAGAGAGAGAGCGAGATCGTCTGACGGACGGCAGCGGGGCGACGACGACGGCGGCAGCGGCGTTGAAGGCGGCGACGGGACGACGACGACGACGACGACGCGACAAGCGGCGGCGACGACGGAGCGCGCGCGAGAGAGGTTGACGAAAAGAAGTGGGGAGATGTAACTGAAATTTCGTAAGTGCTGTATATATAGGGTGAGCCTTTAGTACGGTTGGAGCCACCAACCGGTATCTTGAAACTTTAGTACCGGTTGGTGGCTCCAACGGTACTAAGATGATCTTTAGTACCGGTTGGAGCCACCAACCGATACTAAAACCTCGCTACTACCCCCAAAGTTTAGTCCCACCTCGCCGGGCGAAGGGCAGCCACACTGGTTTATAAACCCAGCAGCGGCTACCTCTTCGAACTCCTCTATATAGCAGGCTTGTGGGCCTAAATTCTGCGCGCTGCCCTGTGAGTCTGCTGGGCCTTTAAGGCCTGTAATTGCACTCCTGTGGCCTAGTAGCCCCACAGGGCAGCGCCCCAATATTTTTTGTAGTTTTTTTCTTTTCTGCTATTTTTTCTTCTATTTCTTTCTGTGTAGTTTTTTGTATAGTTTTTTCTTTTCTGTTATATTTATTTTCTTCTATTTATTTGTGATTAGTTTTTCATCTAATTTGCCAAAATTCAACATTTTCAGAGTTCATTTTGTAGTGATTTTCAATTTCACGATCATTTTGTAAACGATTGAAAAGTAGCAAATATAATTTTTTCCTTTTCTGCTTTATTTTTTCTTCTATTCATTTCTGAGCAGTTTTTTCTTTTCTGTTATATTTATTTTCTTCTATTTATTTGTGAGTAGTTTTTCATCTAGTTTGCCAAAATTCAACATTTTCAGAGTTCATTTTGTAGTGATTTTCAATTTCACGGTCATTTTGTAAATGATTGAAAAATAGCAAATATAATTTTTTCCTTTTCTGCTTTATTTTTCTTCTATTTATTTCTGAGCAGTTTTTCTTTTCTGCTATATTTATTTTGTTCTATTTATTTCTGAGTATTTTTTTATAGTTTTTTTTCTTTTCAGCAATAGTTTTTTCTTTTCTGCTATTTTTTCTTTTCTGCAAAACTTTATGGTCAAAGTCTGGAGTTATAACCAAAGTTAAAAAAAAAGAAATGCCGACGTGCAATTAGTTTTTTCCACAACAGAAGAAGTCCGGAGTTGTAATAAGTTATTAAAAATAAAAAAGAGGTGCAATGCTCGTTAATTTGCTTCAAGCCTTTCGGAATAGTGTTAACTGCACTGTGCATAGCTCCGTGCAATCTACCATATTCCTGAAGGCTTGAAGCTAAGCAACGTGAGTATTGAGCCTCTTCTTCATCGTCTCTGCACTCAGGGCTTATAAACCGCTCCTAGTCCCTCTCTCTTGGCGAGGTGGGACTAAAAAACAGCTTCCTAAGCAACTGTAGTACTAGTCACCCTTTAGTACCGGTTGGAGCCACCAACGGTACTAAAATGGTCTTAAAAAACAGTTATGGCAAATGAAGGCAGAAATGGTTGAAAGTTGATGGCGTCGCTTTGAATGGTGCATACTGAATGCACAAAAGTCTGGAGTTGTAATAAGTTTAAAAAATGAAATGCCTTTGTAACAGATGAGTTTAATTTCGTCCAAACCTGAATACTTGAAAGAGATTGTCCAGTTTGTGAGCGAAGTGCATCTAGTTTTGCCGTAACCCTCTCTACTTTTTGAACAATCTATGTGGGTGAAATGATGATACCATGCCAAGTTTCAACTTTTTCAGAGTTCATTTGTAGTCCTTTTCAATTTCCAGGTCATTTAGTTCTCAAAACAAATCATTGAATGCATGAAAAATAGCAATTGAAGGCAGAAATGGTTGAAAGTTGATGACGTCGCTTTGAATGGTGCATACTGAACGCAAAAAATATAAGAGCATTTACATCATGATCTTATATTTCTTTACAGTCTAAATTGTCAATATGATCATATAACATCAAAAAAATACTTTGATCATCAATGATCTTTGTGTGTACAATCTGAATTGTCAATATGAGTCATCAACGATTTATAAACCGATGAAGACTCATATTGAGGCCACAAATTCTACACATAGAGTTCAATGAAGACCAAGTGCTTATGATAGTTTGAGAAATAACATATTTAAGGTGGTAAAAGGCTTGTTAGGGGAGCGAGGTGGGACTAATTAAAACATCCTGCCACAACGTCATTAGTACCGGTTCGTGGTACGAACCGGCACTAAATGGTGATGGTGGGGCCATAGCCTGACCGCAGGCTGACACAGCCTCTTTAGTACCGGTTCGTGGCATGAACCGGTACTAAAGGTTCGCCACGAACCGGTGCTATTGATCGGCCCCACGAACCGGCACTAATGTATACATTAGTACCGGCTCAAATTCAAACCGGCACTAGTGTGCTTCACGTATGACCCTTTTTCTACTAGTGAATTAATAAATGATGTAAAGTTGAATAATTAATCACATAAATTACAAAAAGAATTAGTGGATACACTTCGATTGAGAATGCACCAAATTTAATATTGTTTCAAACCGGGTGTAATAATGAATAGTATAGATACATCTGAAAATTTTATCCATCCAATTGTGTCTTCATAAAATGTTTAGCCAGATTTGCATTCATACTATGTCTTTTATATTGAATTTTTTTTGAGAAAGGATAATATATTAATATCAAGTACACCCGACCTCTGCAACAACTCAATGCCACAAGCAACTCGAGGCATCGAGGATGGACACAACCAGAAAATGAAAAGAAAGAACAAAAGAAACAACCAAAATCTAAGCCGCGCAGTAACCAACAATGGCATCAAGCATTACCATGACAACACACGGGCTGCGAGAAAGGTTCTCCAAAAGCAACAGCTTAAGGAATATAAGGACATACAAGTGTCACCGTCGCCGGATTCACTCAAAGACTAAATCCCGAGTTTTCACCCTGAGAGAATAACTGAGAACGATCATGCAATGCCTTGAACGAGGTAAGAATGTCGAAACACCATCATTGCCAAGTATGACCGACAAATGCCACACCATGCGTTTTCACCCTGAAACTCTAGTCTTGGTATTGAAGTAGCACCACCGAAAAGTATCCACAATGTGTTGTTCAACTGCTTGCCCACCCTCTTCATTCCTTTAATTAATCCTCGAGAAAGCTGGACACAGACAAACGCCCACATGCGTCATGCCCGACACCGCTCAGCATCAAATATGCATAATCCTCGTGCACGAGGACCATGGAACATCACATCTCAGAACGTCTTCAGCCCAAATGTTTGGCTTTCCATCCACTGTCCAGAGCTCACACACAGTTATGCTGTGAAAAATTGTGCTTGTATGAGCTTGTTGACGGGCGACGCGACTACCAGGCACCACCGAAACCCACGTTTAGGGCACCTTCGGCAGACCCGTGCCGTCCTCGCCACTAGCTGACAACAACTTGGGAAAAGGATCCCTTCAGTAGTACAGCTGCAACCGTGGCCACCCACGTCCCTAGTCTGCAGATTGGATGTTACCAGCGCAAGCCAGCTCAACAAAGGCAGGTTCCACCCATTTCCAACGTGTGCATTTCCTCCCAAGATCGACTTGCCTTTTCCATTTGCATGCATGAAAAACAAATTCGATCGTCGAACAATTTTAAGTAAGTAATAAACAAGACAAACCATCTACTAAAAGAAATAATTATGACTGAACAGCAAACATCGTTTATGTTTTCTTATTTCCTCTAAGAAGTACGCGAATACAGAAAGTTCAGTGTAAGAAATAACAGATTAAACAAACAATAGATTGCTACTAAATTTTAAACATGATATTCATCTTATGAGCACATAGTTGTGGTTCCCTTGATCGATCTATCCAAACAGCTAAGATAACAGCATGAAAGCATGGATCTTCTTTTTTATGGAGGCAAAACGAGCTCTCGCGAGGCTTCCAAAGACAGATCGGTGGCTCAAGCCAAGGTGAGGTCCAAGGTGCTCCCTGAGCCATCAGCCTCCTCCTCGGTGCAGTCCACCGGCTGCGCGCTGCTGCTGGACGACTCCACTGCCCCAGAAAGTCTATCTCGGCCGGGGGTCCCTCCACTGCGGTACTCCTTCCAAAACTCAAAGTTGGCTGCAAGCCTGCAACCATGCTACGGGTGCCGCCATTCCCAGCTCGAACTGGCATAAGTGCTGGCGCCACAGTTGGGGGCACCACCATGGCAAGCGGCACAGCAGGGGCTGGCTGCACTGCAGGCCGGACTGCTGCCAGAGGTCTTGGTGCCGCAGCTGGGAGCGGCACCACAGGCAGCATCCTCCGAGGGGTGATGTGCCACTGTATGTGGACAACAAGGACGCTGTCCGATACACACTGCACGTTGCAAAGCGGGCACGGAGGTGGCAGTGGCGGCAGCCCTCCATTTGGTCCACAGCCGTTTGGGTTCCAAGCCATCGGGTGGATTTGAGTGAAGAGGGGATTGAGGGCTGAGGGGTTTGAAGAGCTGGCTTGCTTGGGGAAAATGGGCTGGGATGGTTACACTTATATAGGATGCGGCTGAATCACCCAACTGTCAAAATCCACCCGTCATCTCCATGCGAAAACTTACCATTCGTGCTTTTTTTAGTAAGAAACGCGTGCCACAAGGGATATTCTTGTGCTATTTTAGGAAGAAACAACGGATGTACATACTAGCTTCCCGTTTTACATCACCAACACCGTCAAAGGAATAATTATTTGAGCCAGAGACATCACTTTTAAATTTTAATAATTTCTACAATATTTCAAGCGCCCATAATTTTTGTTTTCACTTCAGTTCGGGCCAGTTCAAATGATTCTCTGTAATTTATTCGTAAATCAAGCCCAAGAAATTTTTAAAAATTATTGATTTATTGCACAAATACATGTATGGCTCATCGAGGTATTATGTTAGCTAAATACCTCCGTAATTTTTAAAATATTGCACAAATACATGTATTGCACCGGCCTACTAAATCTTGTACACCAGCCCAGTTAAAATTTTGAATGTCAAAGGCCTATTTGAGTTGTGTGACAAGTGTGTGAGTCAAGTATCATATGCTAGTTGACAAAGTTTAGTACATGTCACGTCGTCGCGATGGGTGAATCGAATTTGGGTAATATTCCAAACAATCCAGGATCCCGTAGATCGATCCAGGATGAAGTAAGAAGCGAGGATGCGTAGAACAATATTCTGAACACCGTTGACGTAAATAATTAGTACGGTAGCGGAGAGCAATTCCTAAGGGATAAATGAAGTATAGTCATTAAAAGTACAATATTTTGTCTCCATTAATTACTTCTAGAAAGAATGTTGGAGTACCCGCCACCTAGGAGCCTCCAAGGCTCAGTGTTCCATCCGCTCCATCAGTTTCATAGTGGCGTGCCGTGGGCGCTTCCCTAGGGCTCTCCACGCCGTAGGATCATCCCGCACGGCGTGCCCCCGAGCGAGTTGCCTCAATGATAGGTGGACCGCGGGGGGCGCATGGGTTCACCATCATCTGGTGGCTTTCGTCATGCCCGCTCGCCCATGAGTGATGGGCATGGCTGACCCGCCAGTGAACATCTTCACCCCTGACGGCCTCGTTCAATCGCGCCAGGCGGGGCGTGCGTCACGGCCGCAACAACGGCTTGCTCGTGGGGCCAGGACATCAGGACCATTCACCCTGTGCCAAGTTGTTTTGCTCTGTTTTGTTCGCACCAACTAGGTGCGCAGGGGCAGCGTGCGCGGGCTTGGTCGTGTGCGCCAACCAGGTCCTCTGTTGCGTGCTAATTGTAGGTGTGTGTGGGGGGCCATCCTATCAAGATCTTTCACCTCATGTCCAAATGATTCAGGTTGTTTCGTTTGCGCCACTCGCGTACGCATAGTTGACTCTGCTTGGTTCGAGCCCAATGACATATGTTGTCTGGCTAATGGACTCAAAGCCGGAAAGACCACGCGCATGGATGGACCCGGCTGGCGCGACCGAACATACCCTGGTAGGGTTGTGTTCGTCACGACCTTCTCTGGCCAGTCAGCAATGTAAGGTGGTCGTATCCTTCATGTGTCCCGTTGCACCCGTGTCCGCGTGCCCATCCTATGTGGTGATTATGTCGGCTCGTTTGTCCCTGTGCTATAGTAATCTTTAGCCCATCTCCTTCATTTTCTTTCTTTTCACCTATTTTTTTGGGGTGCCCATCCCTTGCTTGCCTCAACTTGAAGTTCTCTTTGGCTTCCTCGTTGTAGTCCCGTGATGCCTCCCGTCGCTCGCGTCACTCCACCAGAGGCTCTCTTCGAGTTCCTCCCTTGCCATTCAAGGTCCGGCGTGGCCTTTGCCTTGCCACTATCTCAAGCTCGGCGATTGTGGATCTGCTCTTATGAGTTTCTTCTTCTCATTGCTTGGCTCTTAAGTTGCTGCTTCAGGTGAGTTGCTTCTTTGATTTTTTCTTGCTTTGTTCATGTTGTTTTTTCCTTACGTTGTAGGAACAATGCTTATGTTTGACAGTTGCATGGGGCGTGCAGAGGGTAGGGCAGCAGGCGAGAGCATAGCCCGTCTCCATCCATCCAAACTGAAGTGTGTCTGAGCGTTTGGCAGCACAACGCATCTGGTGGACAACACTGAAGAGGAGGCCGATGATACAGTGAGCACCTTGGAATTGACGTTAACTTGAGATACCAATATGTACTTGAAGTCCTCGATAATCGCTAATAAGACTAGCTTTTCCCTCGATAAATAAATATCATTCATGCTTTTCATACTGTTATCTTATATGCTTGGATTGATCACAGGGAAAACAAAACTCCTTGACGATGAGTTGAATATCATGTTTAAAATTTAGTACCAATCTCTAGTTTGTTTAATCTGGTATTTCTTACACTGATAATAGGGGCGGATCCACCGTTGTAGCGTTGGGTTCAAGTGAACCCAACGAATTTTTGCTGCCTCGTACATGTGTATAGGTATAATAATGGCGTGTATGAACCCCACTCGAAAATCTAGGCTGCACCCATAAGAATTGGATCGCCTGAGCTAAAAGCCTATCAGCCCACATATCTTCACACGACTAGCCCAGCTGAAGCCCATAAGTAAATTTCTACGGTCTCCATGTGTGCGTAGGATTCCATGTCTCGTACGAGATTGTACGCATCAGATAGCATCTCTCGCTCGGCCTCACCAAGGTCTTCCATCTTGTCGCCTCTCCCTATCACCAGCAGCAAGCCCGCAAGGAACCAACAACAGGTCGGCGTGCAGTTCAAATTCAAGATAATGGGAGATCACATCACCACACGTTATTTTTTTCATCTTTTATTTATCCTAGCGTGATAATGGCCTTTGCCTTATTTTTATAATTAACTTTTCCGGAAGTGATCACCAGATTCAGTTTGTGATGTAGGCACTTCAAGTCCACCTGTTAGATATTGGTAAAGTGCATCAAGTGTTGTTGATGCAAGTAGTGTTATGAAGCCCAGTATACCGAGAAATAATATTAAAATGATCCATCTATTATTTGTGTTGCTGCCTTTTCACAGATCACAACGGGGAAAGTTGGGAGTTGCTGGAATGGTTGAAAGGGGACACGCTGAAATGTGAGTGATTATACATGCTTTTATGATTGATGTATTATACACTGGTCAAACTAACTTGACATTTTTTATGGTGTTTTCGAGGAGAAGCCACACCTGAAGCTATGAAGTTATTTTGGTGCTACTCTACTCACAATATGTAAACTACAGGAATTTATAATTTCTGCCTTTCAATTTTTTATTTTACAGATGTTGTAGTATTTTGTGTTCAGTGTAAAAATATGAGTGCTACTGTATTTCTATTTGCTACGTTGTCTTTGGGTCCTATAGTCTTGTTACATGATAGTGTGAAATTGGACATTATACTTTATTAAGCCATACTAATTGTTCACAATAAATTAATGACAAAACCCATTAACTCGATTTTCTGGCTCCGCCGCTGACTGATCATGATGTGTACACATAGACCTCCGAGGGAAAAGTAACATATGGGATAATTTGTGGTGTTCACATTTTATTTTGTATTAAAGACAGTGGTGTTCACATACATAATAACTTCTTTTAGTACATGCTTTGTGTCATGTGTCTCACTTCCATTTATAAGGTTCAAAGTTTCAATTCAGATTCACTTATGTTTAATTTCATTTTCATGGGCAGGGTTCCATGCGAAAAACCACTTCTGTGCATGTACTCAAGTGATCACTATTTTGAATAGTGTCAAAATGGTATTTAAAGTTTCAGAAAATCCAATAAAATTTATATATGTTCATATGAATGTACACTACACATGTGTGAAATTCATGTGAGGCCATAAGTAACTATGTGAGCTACACAAAAATGACAAAATAAGATTTTGGGAAAATGAATAGTGTATGTACTGGTCACTATTTAGAAATCACGATTTTGCCTCTCTTTTTTTTTTAAATGACAATTATGATGTATTGTCAAAAGCTTAGAGTGGCAAAATTAAAATGTCAAAATTTTATATAACAAAATTTGGCAAAAACTAACGTGGCGAAAACAAAAATCTGCCATGAAAATCTAGCAAGAGTGATCAGCCACCTTGTAGAGTCTGAGTTAGTCAGACGAACCAACATGTGATTGGATGGTTAATTATGAGGACAGAAGTATATATCTCAGGCCCACCAGGGTTCAAGTCTTGGTGCTTGTATTTTTCTAAATATATTTCAGGATTTTCTCTGATACGCGTTCAGTTGGAGAAAACGTTCACATCGAATACAAGTAGGGCTCGACCAAAAGCTCGTAGCTCGCGAGCTTAATGAGCGCTCGATAGTTCGGCTCGTTAAGCTCGGAGCTCGCTTCTTAATGAACAGAGCCAATCATTGATTTCAGCTCGTTAAGCTTAACGAGCTTAACGAACGAGTTAACGAGTTTCACGAGTAGCTCGTTAAGCTCGTTAGTAACAACATAACACATATTTTCATCTTACGTGACAAACTTTTTGTAGCACCTCAGCCCATCAATTCAATCTAATCGACATATGAGGCAACAAACTAGTGCAATTCCTTTTGTAGTCACCATATTTCATCTTGAAAACCACATCTACACATTCATCCTACATAACATAACACATTATAATTTGTTAACGAGCGCTCGCGAGCGCTGGCGAGCTTAATGAGCTTCAAACGAGCCGAGCCGAGCAGTGTTTTCTGCTCGTTAATCTTAACGAGCTTAACGAGCCGAGCCTTAACGAGCACGAGCTTAACGAGTACGAGCTTAACGAGCCGAGCTACTCGTTAGTCCACCCCTAACTACAAGACACTTATGGTGACTTTGTCTATCTCCAGATGATATGTCAGTTTAGTCTCTAGGAGATTCTTATAGACATAGGGTGTACGTGTATGCGTTCAGAGTGTATGCACGTGTTTACGAATGTCACTGCCTGGTGTTAAAAAAACTTCCGAGTCACAATAACGGACAACAAAGGAGGTGGTGATGTTCCACGTAGACAGCATGGAGTTCCGTCCGGCTCGCTAAAGTAAGTCACCATCGTCACATGATCATTAATGGCGCCCCTCGGATGCTACTAGTAGTAAGAGTATCTATTCCCACAGCACTCCCAGGCTCCCAGCTGCCTCCATCCGTCCCCTTTTCTTCCTCCTCCTCTAACGCCACTCCTACAGGTTCGAGCCAGCGAGCGTGCACGCAAGACGACTGATGTAGGCGGGAGCCGTAGCGGTGCCGGACGGCTACGCGGTCGTCTTCAACGTGAAGGTCTTCTCTGATAGGGAGCTGCGGATAGAGGTCGTCTACCGTGACAACGACGCGCCTGGGTCCGGCACCAGCCGCAAGCGCCACCGAGGGGAGGACAAAGGTAAGTGCAATAGCCAGCCTCCAGGCCTCCATTGGTGCGTCGGTTGGTACCGTTGACTACTTTACTCTTCTATTTTTCGTTCTTTTTCTCTAGGGTGTTAGTTTGGTACAACCTCCATCCCAAATTGTTAACATTCGTACCTAGACAAATCTAAATGTAATTTGGAATGGACAGTTCTGATTCTTCATTAGCTAGTAAATTCGTTTGTACTAGTTTTAAGGTAATTAATTTAGGTTTATGTTCTTCATATTTGTGGGTAATAAATTTTCCACGAATCCATATGCATAACTTATGAATGGATATCAGATTTATCTAGACGAAGCAATCAACAAATTTGTATATGTTCTTCAATCCACTGCACTGCACATACTTCAATGCAGCAGAACTTTATGTAGCTGGTGAGAAAAACTAGAACGATTTGGCATAATTTGTATTACCTCCGTCCTGAAAAGGTTTCCATAGTTTGTCTAGATACAGATAAAGATGTATCTAGTCATGTTAAAGATGTATCTTGTAGGGTCACCAAGTAACCGATAAATTGATTAATCAGCTGATTAATGGATTAATTGTCTCATTAGCCTATTAATCCTCTACTTGCCAACCAATCGAGTAGCTATCAATTGATGATTTCCTCAACATTGATCTAGCACTAACGTCCTTTTAAGGACGAAAGGAGTATGTGACTAGAAGTAGACATTCACTTTGCCTTGCCGTTTTCTTCGTAGGTTTACTTGTTTTTTTGGGTTGTTTTTCGCGTGTGGCTTCTTTTGTGTTGCTCTTCGTAATTTGTTGGGGATGTCCATGGTGTGAGATCCATTTAGAACATATAAATTGTTGAAGAGCCCATGATCTGATGCCTTGGAAGAATCAGTTCACTCTTTTTTTTTCTTCAGAATGTTTTATTTAGCATAGTTTTAAAGCAACTGAGGCAGCACAAGAGCAGGGTGCCTGGGCTAGAACTCATGGGAATGATAAATACTGGCTTGGCGGATACTTTTACCTGCAAATAACTTGTCTACTAATTCTGCTCACATTGAGAACATGATGTTATACATATTTTTACCAGCAAAAAGCTTATCTAGTAATTGTCTTACGCGTGCCTTCTTCTCCTAGTGTTGCATGTTGCATTATATTTATCCAACCTTGGTATTTTGCGCGGGGTGATTTAGAAGATATTGACTCACCTTGTACTGTGTCGAGTACACCGGTTTTATGAGTTGAGATGATTTATGTCAGCTCGGCGATTCTTGCTGCAAAAAAGTAGTTTCATTTCCAAGGTAATTCTGACGATCTACTGAAATGCTTTTTTTGTATAATCTGTTGAGCTTCATGCTTGTTAGCTTTTCTCAAATCGCATGAAAGAATCTGGCCAGGGGGAGGCAACAGTCAGAACTGCTGATTCTGGTAACTGTGTACTGTACTATTCTTTGCCATTGTGATTTTACTATTGATGTATGCACCTTTTGAATAAAACATGTTAAAATTAAAGAGTGGCCCGTTTAGAGTTACTTTGATGATTAATTGGCCATTTTAATTTCATCTACAGAACTTGCCAACCAAATGGATATTTTCTCATGCATTACAGGTTTCACAATTGATCATTACACTTCAGTAATCATCTTTGCGTAAAACAATAGTTATCCATTTTATTTTCTACTTCTTTATTTAATTATTATTACTGCTTGAGATTTATTGAATTATTTTATCAAACCTTATGCCTCCTTGCTTACATTTTCGACAGAGGAGATAGCCTTCATGGAGCTGTTACGTTTTATGCATAGTAGAAAGTTGACAGCAACAACTGAGCCCACACCTCTGGTTGATTTATTGATGGCTGCTGACAAATTTGAGGTCGTTTCCTGCATGAAGCTTTTCGTTCAGCTTCTCATGGTCCCCCCTATGACTCCAGAATCTGCAATGATGTGCCTAGATCTCCCATGCATGTTCCATTTCAATGGCAGCAGACCTGACAAAGGCAGCCATGAAATTCCTTGGTGAAAGGTACCCGGAATTCCGGTCAACAGAGTATGTGATCCCATATTCTTTAGATTGAGACACCTCTCCGTTTTCCCTTTACTAGAAAGCATGTGGACATTGTTGTCACAAAATGACATGGTTTTGCTGCACTGCAGGTTCCAAGATGAACTTATGAGGATCCCTGCTGCTGGGGTTGAGGCCATGTTATCAAGGAATGACTTCGGGGTTGCTTCTGAAGTAACTGTCTATGACTTCGTGCTCAGATGGGCCTGTTCACCGTGCCCAAATTCTGAAGAAAGGAGGAATATCTCGAGTTCTCTTTTACTTCTAGTAATGCATCTTCCTATGACCAATGCTGCTTAGTATTCTTGTCGTCCGGTTAACTGGGCTGTAAAGCGTGACCAGTGCCGCTCTCTACGTATGATGAGAGCAATACTCAGTCAGCCATTCAGTTGGGAAGAGTATGTCTTCTCCCTCTCGGTACACTGGGTTGGTCATCTTGGTCTCTATATACAGATGGAAAAAAACAAAGGGCCAACTAGGGCAGTGGTTGTCCACATGGAACCCATCCTATGAAACTGAGATTAGACATAACTGAATCCGAATGTTAGTATCGAACTATATTAAATGAAGTTATTGTATATGTGAACACCACAATCTTTAAAACAAAATAAAATGTGAACACCACAAACTATCTCATATGTTATTTTTCCCTCTGAGATCTATGCGAGCAAATCAAGATCAGAGTAAGAAATACAAGATTAAACAAACTAGAGATTGCTATTAAATCTTAACCATGATATTCCACTTACCGTCTCATGGTTTTGTTTTCCCTGAGATCTATCCAAACATATATGATAATAGTATGAAATGCATGAATCGTATTTGTTTACGGAGGGAAAAGCTAGTCTTAAAGGTGACTAGCTTTTGCGAGGCCTCTAAGTACATTTTTGTAGCTCAAACCCATTTAAAAAAAGTAACAAATGAGACAAACCATGTATATTAAAAGAAGCAATTATATGTTTGTGAACCTCAATCATCGTTCACGTTGTCTTATTCCTCTGAGATATATCCAAAAACAGCAACATCATACTAAGAAATACCAGAGTAAACAAACTAGAAATTGGTACCAAATCTTAAACATGAAATTCATTTTATCGGCACATCGTTTAGTTTCCCTGATTGATCTATCTAACAGCCAAACAGCTAAGATAACAGCATGAATGCATGGTCTTGATTTTTATTGAGGCAAGACGAGTCTTGCGAGGCTTCCAAGACAGATCAGTGGCTGAAGCCAAGGCGAGGTCCAATGTGCTCCCCGAGCCATCAGCCTGCCTCCTCCTCGGCGCCGTCTGCCGGCTGCGCACTGCTGTTGGACGACTCCCACTGCCCCAGAAAGTCTATCTCGGCTGGGGGGTCCCCTTCACTGCGGTACTCCTTCCAAAGCACAGAGTTGGCTGCAACCACTGTTTTGGGTACCGCTCGAAATTTCGCTCGGAATAAGACTACAATTATGGTCACTTCAGAATAGAAAAGGTCCAACTGACCTCACTAAAATTAGTTTTGACTGTTTCCAGTAGGTTTCTAGAAATTCTTTCTTAGTCCTAAAGCATGTTGATATCATGAAGGGCGTGCAACATACCAACGAGGGTTTTGAGCTTGGTTGTGTTATCGGGAATCTGCAGCACTGCATAGTAATCGAAATACTACGCATGTCGTTGATGCTTCGTGCTGCATGGAGTAACACAAACATTTTTAAAGTTTCATTCTTTGTTCAATTACATCACCCTTATTATTTAGTATTATGTAGCTCACATTATTAGTTCTAAATTTGAGAAAGTATGCTGCAAACTTAACAAATTATAGAAACCTTAAACTAATAGGTGGAAGCATAACATATATATTATTCTAGCATCCATGCTATTTAATAACCTATCTTTTTATTAAATAAGCAGGAGGCAATGTATTTGGCTAAGGTGGTAGACAATCAAAAAAATTGCACCAAACAACAATATGACAATTTATTTTTCATGGATCATATATCAAGTTTGATTATTCCTTCTTTTTGCTAGACTGTCTATCTATATTAAGTATGTATAGGCTTTTTGTAGATAAAACACCTGAAAACTAATATTGTTTGCAAATTTATTTCACATAGTCACACACCCAGTGAGTGTTTGGCTAGCTACTACTCAAAAGAACTACCGTTAGGCAGTAGTTGTTGGCGTCCGAATCTAGAGATTTGCAACAAGTGGTTAAATTCCCCTCACTTATCAAACCAAGATATTAATTTGGAGAGATAAAACCATAGTGTAAGTCAAGTCGCAATACAATACAAATAAGAACCCAGTTGCGCCCCGAACGGTTCTAGTCATGTTGCCAGTTTTACTATCTTGCTAGTTGCAATGAGTTACGAGAAAATAATGTGCAATAAAGATTTTGTGTTTTCATACTAGTTAATATATGAAATAAAATAGTATGTAAAATAGACTTGGAGAGTTCTGTTTATGGGGGAAATTTAACACGGTTCATAGGATCACTAGTATCATCTCTCATCATGGTGACATATAAATAAAAGCATAGATATGTATAATGATTTAATAATCATTCATGGGAAATAACAGCATAGGTCTGGATGATGTCATATATGCCGTACATCCACTAACCTACTAGGCCAACACACACCAAATCTAATAGCTAAAACTCAGGCCAAAGTACCTGAAACTCTTGTAAATTCATTGAAAGTAGTGAATGATAAAACATAGATGTGCATAGAGCACTAGTGACATACATTTGAAAACATAACCACTACGGTGTTATGCAACATTTTACCATTAGAATGCAGACTTCTCTAAGCTTTTTTCTCTCTCTTGATGTAATTGAAAATACATCACAAATAGGGATCTACTCCATCTAATTCACACCACTCAGTCTATCAAGCTTTCATATAAACGGGCCAATGAATGGGCGACTGAATTGGATAGCAATAACCATCTATAAATTATCGATTCAACTATGATAGTTTGAGCATAAAGTAATTATTCACCACATAACAATGATTCACCGAAAGAATTAGGGGTAACTGGTTTTGTGCCCCTAGCTGGGTCACACTCGGTACGTTTACCCCTAATTTCCAAAAACACTAATTCATGTCGTAAGCACTTTGCTCGTCTTGTTCTTTTTCCCTTCGACCATTTGACCATCACTTTGAAAACTTCATAACAAATTCATACTGACTCAGAAAAATGCAAATAAGATATCAAAATTTCCAGAAAGACATCACCTATATGTGCATGTCATTTGCATACATGACAGAAGTTTTGGAAATTCCCCATCTTAGTTTGAGCTCATACGATCTCAGCATGAACAGTAAAATCTAAAAAAAATGGGAAACAATTTAAGAAAATTGATGACAAACATTGACAATTATTTTGCGAGCTACCAAGTTTCATCAGGGACTGCCCTTCGCGGAAGTCGTTTGGAGCATCAATTTTTTTTAGGCCAAAACTTCCACGAGTGTCATCCCTTATGAAACTTGGCAAGAATTCAAAAACATCTGTCAATGTTTTCCACCAAATGATTTTAGAATTTTTATAATTTGGTTTCAAATTTTCCAGGTTTTAATGTTCATGCTGAGATCATATGAGCTCAAACTGAGATGTGGACTTTCCAACACATTTTTCATGAATGCAAATGAGATGCACACGTAGGTGATGTTTTGTGAACATTTTGGTATCTTATTCGCATTTTTCTAAGTTAGCATGAATTCGTTATGAATTTTTAAGGTGACGGTCAAAGGGCAAAAGCATAAGACGAGCAAAGTGGTTTGGGCAGGAATGCGTGTTTTCGAAAACTAGGGTTAAACTTGCCGAGTGTGACCCAACTAGGGGCATCAAACCAATTATCCCGAAGAATTATGTCATGTTGATCACACAATCATGTAGGGTAGTTCACGTGATCGTTGTGTCGAAATACAAGAGATAGAGAGTGATGCTACATAACAACTAATACGAACTCCTAGTCAAAGAAGCAGTGTAGGATGAATTGTTGGTTAATATGGTAGTGAATTGCCTATTCGATAGAGTACATGTACAATGTTCTAGAAGAGTTTCGTCCCAGTACACGAAGTGGCAGTGACAAAAAGTACTACAAGATAATTAGGGTGTCCTCTCGAACATAAAGTAATTATTTATCACTGGGTCAATACAAATCAGGTGGCACCCCTTTTGGTAGGAGTCCTTATCCGGTAAAATACGGACGCTTGATTTGTCTCAGATTTTCTGTAGTTCTACCAGGTTCTTTCACCTACAGACATAAAAACATGCAAACTGCCTTTAGTCTCATAATTAGTAGGTTAGTCCAACAAAATATAAATGTCGCATAAAATAATAAGAAATTAGCATGATAACTTCAAAAGTTATAGATACATTTATGATGTATCACATGGTCCCTGACTATCGTTGCCGTGCCTGCGTGCAAGGAGGAATTTGGGTACTCTCCTTGGGGTGCTGCTTCCTACCACCATGCAAGGGCTCAGGTTTGGGTCTGCCATATGTGAGGGGACTCAGAGAGTTGTGAGGTGTTTTATAGCTTGATGAGTGTCGTGGCAACATGGCTAAGTCCTTGATTAATATGAGTTACTCAAGGAAAATAATATTTCGACATGTCCTGGCGTGCACTTGGCAACTTGAGTGGGCATATCAATCATGGCAAGGCCGTCCACGCGCTAGACGGTTACAGTGGGGCAGCGTAATTGGTCTAGCGCTGACTAATCAGCCTGCCTAGGATTCAACTTTGAATTCTCTTTCGAATACAAGTGAAACGGTATACTTTGTGTAGTAGGTAGATCCTATATTATTAGTTATACAGATGGTCAAAGTTTGACCCAAAATACGAGCAGGCCCAATAAATCTGGACGGAAGGAGCAGATTGAAAAATTTGATGCCTTTTTGTTCCTTTTCTAACAATACACTTATACAATAGATAGATAGATAGATGTAGTGAGTCCAAGTAATGTTTCAAAACATAATTCATCTATTTTACAATGTTTTTAAGAAAAGTGATCACTAATTAATAAATGATGTAAAGTTGAATAATTAATCACATAAATTACAAAAAGAATTAGTGGATACACTTCGATTGAGAATGCACCAAATTTAATATTGTTTCAACCCTGGTGTAATAATGAATAGTATAGATACTTCTGAAAATTTTATCCATCCAATTGTGTATTCATAAAATGTTTAGCCAGATTTGCATTCATACTATGTCTTTTATATTGAATTTTTTTTTGAGAAAGGATAATATATTAATATCAAGTACACCCGGCCTCTGCAACAACTCAATGCCACAAGAAACTCGAGGCATCGAGGATGCACACAACCAGAAAATGAAAAGAAAGAACATAAGAAACAACCAAAATATAAGCCGCGCAGTAACCAACAACGGCATCAAGCATTACCATGACAACACACGGGCTGCGAGAAAGGTTCTCCAAAAGCAACAGCTTCAGGAATATAAGGACATACAAGTGTCACCGTCGCCGGATTCAGTCAAAGACTAAATCCCGAGTTTTCACCCTGAGAGAATAACTGAGAAAGATCATGCAATGCCTTGAACGAGGTAAGAATGTCGAAACACCGTCATTGCCAAGTATGACCGACAAATGCCACACCATGCGTTTTCACCCTGAAACTCTAGTCTTGGTATTGAAGTAGCACCACCGAAAAGTATCCACAATGTGTTGTTCAACTGCTTGCCCACCCTCTTCATACCTTTAATTAATCCTCAAGAAAGCCGGACACAGACAAACGCCCACATGCGTCATGCCCGACACCACTCAGCAATGAATATGCATAATCCTCGTGCACGAGGACCATGGAACATCACATCTCAGAACGTCTTCAGCCCAAATGTTTGGCTTTCCATCCACTGTCCAGAGCTCACACACAGTTATGCTGTGAAAAATTGTGCTTGTATGAGCTTGTTGACGGGCGACGCGACTACCAGGCACCACCGAAACCCACGTTTAGGGCACCTCCGGCAGACCCGTGCCGTCCTCGCCACTAGCTGACAACAACTTGGGAAAAGGATCCCTTCTGTTGTACAGCTGCAACCGTGGCCACCCACGTCCCTAATCTGCAGACTCGATGTTACCAGCGCAAGCCAGCTCAACAAAGGCAGGTTTCACCCATTTCCAACGTGTGCATTTCCTCCCAAGATCGACTTGCCTTTTCCATTTGCATGCATGAAAAACAAATTCGATCGTCGAACAATTTTAAGTAAGTAATAAACAAGACAAACCATCTACTAAAAGAAATAATTATGACTGAACAGCAAACATCGTTTATGTTTTCTTATTTCCTCTAACAAGTATGCGAATACAGAAAGTTCAGTGTAAGAAATAACAGATTAAACAAACAATAGATTGCTACTAAATTTTAAACATGATATTCATCTTATGAGCACATAGTTGTGGTTCCCTTGATCGATCTATCCAAACAGCTAAGATAACAGCATGAAAGCATGGACCTTCTTTTTTATGGAGGCAAAACGAGCTCTCGCGAGGCTTCCAAAGACAGATCGGTGGCTCAAGCCAAGGTGAGGTTGAAGGTGCTCCCTGAGCCATCAGCCTCCTCCTCGGTGCAGTCCACCGGTTGCGCGCTGCTGCTGGACGACTCCCACTGCCCCAGAAAGTCTATCTCGGCCGGGGGGGTCCCCTCCACTGCGGTACTCCTTCCAAAACTCAAAGTTGGCTGCAAGCCTGCAACCATGCTACGGGTGCCGCCATTCCCAGCTCGAACTGGCATAAGTGCTGGCGCCACAGTTGGGGCCACCACCATGGCAAGCGGCACAGCAGGGGCTGGCTGCACTGCAGGCCGGACTGCTGCGAGAGGTCTTGGTGCCGCAGCTGGGAGCGGCACCACAGGCAGCATCCTCCGAGGGGTGATGTGCCACTGTATGTGGACAGCAAGGACGCTGTCCGATACACACTGCACGTTGCAAAGTGGGCACGGAGGTGGCAGTAGCGGCAGCCCTCCATTTGGTCTACAGCCGTTTGGGTTCCAAGCCATCGGGTGGATTTGAGTGAAGAGGGGATTGAGGGCTGAGGGGTTTGAAGAGCTGGCTTGCTTGGGGAAAATGGGCTGGGATGGTTACACTTATATAGGATGCGGCTGAATCACCCAACGGTCAAAATCCACCCGTCATCTCCATGCGGAAACTTATCATTCGTGCTTTTTTTCAGTAAGAAACGCGTGCCACAAGGGATGTACTTATCACTTGTGCTATTTTAGTAAGAAACAACGGATGTACACATTAGCTTCCCGTTTTACATCACCAACACCGTCAAAGGAATAATTATTTGAGCCAGAGACACCACTTTTAAATTTTAATAATTTCTACAATATTTCAGGCGCCCATAATTTTTGTTTTCACTTCAGTTCGGGCCAGTTCAAATGATTCTCTGTAATTTATTCATAAATCAAGCCCAAGAAATTTTTAAAAATTATTGATTTATTGCACAAATACATGTATGGCTCATCGAGGTATTATGTTAGCTAAATACCTCTGTAATTTTTAAAATATTGCACAAATACATGTATTGCACCGGCCTACTAAATCTTGTACACCAGCCCAGTTAAAATTTTGAATGTCAAAGGCCTATTTGAGTTGTGTGACAAGTGTGTGAGTCAAGTATCATATGCTAGTTGACAAAGTTTAGTACATGTCACATCGTCGCGATGGGTGGATCGACTTTGGGCAATATTCCGAACAATCCAGGATCCCGTAGATCGATCAAGGATGAAGTAAGAAGCGAGGATGCGTAGAACAATATTCTAAACACCGTTGACGTAAATAATTAGTACGGTAGCGGAGAGCAGTTCCTAAGGGATAAATGAGGTATAGTCATTAAAAGTACAATACTTTGTCTCCATTAATTACTACTAGAAAGAATGTTGGAGTACCCGCCACCTAGGAGCCTCCAAGGCTCAGTGTTCCATCCGCTCCATCAATTTCATAGTGGCGTGCCGTGGGCGCTTCCCTAGGGCTCTCCACGCCGTAGGATCATCCCGCACGGCGCGCCCCCGAGCGACTTGCCTCAATGATAGGTGGACCGCGGGGGCGCATGGGTTCACCATCATCTGGTGGCTTTCGTCATGCCCGCTCGCCCATGAGTGATGGGCATGGCTGACCCGCCAGTGAACATCTTCACCCCTGACGGCCTCGTTCAATCGAGCCAGGCGGGGCGTGCGTCACAGCCGCAACAACGGCTCGCTCGTGGGGCCAGGACATCAGGACCATTCACCCTGTGCCAAGTTGTTTTGGTCTGTTTTGTTCGCACCAACTAGGTGCGCAGGGGCAGCGTGCACGGGCTTGGTCGTGCGCGCCAACCAGGTCCTCTGTTGCGTGCTAATTGTAGGTGTGTGTGGGGGCCATCCTATCAAGATCTTTCACCTCATGTCCAAATGATTCAGGTTGTTTCGTTTGCGCCACTCGCGTACGCATAGTTGACACTGCTTGGTTCGAGCCCAGTGACATATGTTGTCTGGCTAATGGACTCGAAGCCGGAAAGACCACGCGCATGGATGGACCCGGCTGGCGCGACCGAACATACCCTAGTAGGGTTGTGTTCGTCACGACCTTCTCTGGCCAGTCAACAATGTAAGGTGGTCGTATCCTTCATGTGTCCCGTTGCGCCTGTGTCCGCGTGCCCATCCTATTTTGTGAGTATGTCAGCTCGTTTGTCCTTGTGCTATCGTAATCTTTAGCACATCTCCTTCATTTTCTTTCTTTTCACCCATTTTTTTGGGTGCCCATCCCTTGCTTGCCTCAACTAGAAGTTCTCTTTGGCTTCCTCGCTGTAGTCCCGTGATGCCTCCCGTTGCTCGCGTCACTCCACCAGCAGCTCTCTTCGAGTTCCTCCCTTGCCATTCAAGGTCCGGCGTGGCCTTTGCCTTGCCACTATCTCAAGCTCGGCGAGTTTATTCTTCTCATTGCTTGGCTCTTAAGTTGCTGCTTCAGGTGAGTTGCTTCTTTGATTTTTTGTTGCTTTGTTCATGTTGTTTTTTCCTTACGTTGTAGGAACAATGCTTATGTTTGACAGTTGCATGGGGCGTGCAGAGGGTAGGGTAGCAGACGAGCGCATAGCCCGTCTCCGTCCATCCAAACTGAAGTGTGTCTGAGCGTTTGGCAGCACAACGCATCTGGTGGACAACACTGAAGAGGAGGCCGATGATACAATGAGCACCTTGGAATTGACATTAACTTGAGCTACCAATATGTACTTGGAGTCCTCGATAATAGCTAATAAGACTAGCTTTTCCCTCGATAAATAAATATCATTCATGCTTTTCATACTGTTATCTTATATGCTTGGGTTGATCACAGGGAAAACAAAACTCCCTGACGATGAGTTGAATATCATGTTTAAAATTTAGTACCAATCTCTAGTTTGTTTAATCTGGTATTTCTTACACTGATAATAGGGGCGGATCCACCGTTGTAGCGTTGGGTTCAAGTGAACCCAACGAATTTTTGCTGCCTCGTACATGTGTATAAGTATAATAATGGCGTGTATGAACCCACTCGAAAATCTAGGCTGCACCCATCAGAATTGGATCGCCTGAGCTAAAAGCCTATAAGCCCACATATCTTCACACGACTAGCCCAGCTCAAGCCCATAAGTAAATTTCTACGGTCTCCATGTGTGCGTAGGATTCCATGTCTCGTACGAGATTGTACGCATCAGATAGCATCTCTCGCTCGGCCTCACCAAGGTCTTCCATCTTGTCGCCTCTCCGTATCACCAGCAGCAAGCCAGCAAGGAAGCAACAACAGGTCGGCGTGCAGTTCAAATTCAAGATAATGGGAGATCACATCACCACACGTTATTTTTTCAACTTCTATTTATCCTAGCGTGATATTGGCCTTTGCCTTATTTTCATAATTAACTTTTCCGGAAGTGATCACCAGATTCAGTTTGTGATGTAGGCACTTCAAGTCCACCTGTTAGATATTGGTAAAGTGCATCAAATGTTGTTGATGCAAGTAGTGTTATGAAGCCCAGTATACCTAGAAATAATATTAAGATGATCCATCTATTATTTGTGTTGCTGCCTTTTCACAGATCACAACGGGGAAAGTTGGGAGTTGCTGGAATGGTTGAAAGGGGACACGTTGAAATGTGAGTGATTATACATGCTTTTATGATTGATGTATTATACACTGGTCAAACTAACTTGACATTTTTCATGGTGTTTTCGAGGAGAAGCCACACCTGAAGCTATGAAGTTATTTTGGTGCTACTCTACTCACAATATGTAAACAACAGGAATTTATAATTTCTGCCTTTCAATTTTTTATTTTACAGATGTTGTAGTATTTTGTGTTCAGTGTAAAAATATGAGTGCTACTGTATTTCTATTTGCTACGTTGTCTTTGGGTCCTATAGTCTTGTTACATGATAGTGTGAAATTGGACATTATACTTTATTAAGCCATACTAATTGTTCACAATAAATTAATGACAAAACCCATTAACTCGATTTTCTGGCTCCGCCGCTGACTGATCATGATGTGTACACATAGACCTTCGAGGGAAAAGTAACATATGGGATAATTTGTGGTGTTCACATTTTATTTTGTATTAAATACAGTGGTGTTCACATACATAATAACTTCTTTTAGTACATGCTTTGTGTCATGTCTCACTTCCATTTATAAGGTTCAACGTTTCAATTCAGATTCACTTATGTTTAATTTCATTTTCATGGGCAGGGTTCCATGCGAAAAACCACTTCTGTGCATGTACTCAAGTGATCACTATTTTGAATAGTGTCAAAATGGTATTTAAAGTTTCAGAAAATCCAATAAAATTTATATATGTTCATATGAATGTACACTACACATGTGTGAAATTTATGTGAGGCCATAAGTAACTATGTGAGCTACACAAAAATGACAAAATAAGATTTTGGGAAAATGAATAGTGTATGTACTGGTCACTATTTAGAAATCACGATTTTGCCTCTTTTTTTTTTGAAAAAATGACAATTATGATGTATTGTCAAAAGCTAAAAGTGGCAAAATTAAAATTTCAAAAATTTATATAACAAAATTTGGCAAAAACTAACGTGGCGAAAACAAAATTCTGCTAGGAAAATCTAGCAAGAGTGATCAGCCACCTTGTAGAGTCTGAGTTAGTCAGACGAACCAACATATGATTGGATGGTTAATTATGAGGACAGTAGTATATATCTCAGGCCCACCAGGTTTCAAGTCTTGGTGCTTGTATTTTTCTAAATATATTTCAGGATTTTCTCTGATACGCGTTCAGTTGGAGAAAACGTTCTCGTCGACTACAAGACACTTATGGTGACTTTGTCAATCTCCAGATGATGGGTCAGTTCAGTCTCTAGGAGATTCTTATAGACATAGAGTGTACGTGTATGCGTTCAGAGTGTATGCACGTGTTTACGAATGTCGCTGCCTGGTGTTAAAAAAACTTCCGAGTCACAATAACGGACAACAAGGGAGGTGGTGATGTTGCACGTAGACGGCATGGAGTTCCGTCCGGCTCGCTAAAGTAAGTCACCATCGTCACATGATCATTAATGGCGCCCCTCGGATGCTACTAGTAATAAGAGTATCTATTCCCACAGCACTCCCAGGCTCCCAGCTGCCTCCATCCGTCCCCTTTTCTTCCTCCTCCTCTGACGCCACTCCTGCAGGGTTCGAGCCAGCGAGCGTGCACGCAAGACGACTGATGTAGGCGGGAGCCGTAGTGGAGCCGGACGGCTACGAGGTCGTCTTGAACGTGAAGGTCTTCTCTGATAGGGAGCTGCGGATAGAGGTCGTCTACCGTGACAACGACGCGCCTGGGTCCGGCACCAGCCGCAAGCGCCACCGAGGGGAGGACAAAGGTACATGCAGTAGCCAACCTCCAGGCGTCCATTGGTGCGTCGGTTGGTACCGTTGACTACTGTACTCTTCTATTTTTCGTTCTTTTTCTCTAGGGTGTTAGTTTGGTACAACCTCCATCCCAAATTGTTAACATTCGTACCTAGACAAATCTAAATGTAATTTGGAATGGACAGTTGTGATTCTTCATTAGCTAGTAAATTCGTTTGTACTAGTTTTAAGGTAATTAATTTAGGTTTATGTTCTTCATATTTGTGGGTAATAAATTTTCCACAAATCCATATGCATAACTTATGAATGGATATCAGGTTTATCTAGACGAAGCAATCAAAAAATTTGTATATGTTCTTCAATCCACTGCACTACACATACTTCAATGCAGCAGAACTTTATGTAGCTGGTGAGAAAAACTAGAACGATTTGGCATAATTTGTATTACCTCCGTCCTGAAAAGGTTTCCATAGTTTGTCTAGATACAGATAAAGATGTATCTAGTCATGTTAAAGAAATCGGCCGATTAACTAGTTAACTGGCTGATTAATTCCTACTCGTAGGGTCACCAAGTAACCGATAAATTGATTAATCAGCTGATTAATGGATTAATTGTCTGATTAGCCTATTAATCCTCTACTTGCCAACCAACCAAGTAGCTATCAATTGATGAATTCCTCAACATTGATCTAGCACTAACGTCCTTTTAAGGACGAAAGGAGTATGTGACTAGAAGTAGACATTCACTTTGCCTTGCCGTTTTCTTCGTAGGTTTACTTGTTTTTCTGGGTTGTTTTTCGCGTGTGGCTTCTTTTGTGTTGCTTTTCGTAATTTGTTGGGGATGTCCATGGTGTGAGATCCATTTAGAACATATAAATTGTTGAAGAGCCCATGATCTGATGCCTTGGAAGAATCAGTTCACTCTTTTTTCTTCTTCAGAAAGTTCTATTTAGCATAGTTTTTTCAGAAAGGTTGTAGAGAAAGCAACTGAGGCAGCACAAGAGCAGGGTGCCTGGGCTAGAACTCATGGGAATGATAAATACTGGCTTGGCGGATACTTTTACCTGCAAATAACTTGTCTACTAATTTTGCTCACATTGAGAACATGATGTTCTTGATATTTTTACCAGCAAAAAGCTTATCTAGTAATTCTGTTACGCGTGCCTTCTTCTCCTAGTGTTGCATGTTGCATTATATTTATCCAACCTTGGTATTTTGCAGGGGATGATTTAGAAGATATTGACTCACCTTGTATTGTGTCGAGTACACCGGTTTTATGAGTTGAGATGATTTATGTCAGCTCGGCGATTCTTGCTGCAAAAAATTAGTTTCGTTTCCAAGGTAATTCTGACGATCTACTGAAATGCATTTGTTGTATAATCTGTTGCTCATCTTTCTGATGAGCTTCATGCTTGTTAGCTTTTCTCAAATCGCATGAAAGAATCTGGCCGGCGGGAGGCAACAGTCAGAACTGCTGATTCTGGTAACAGTGTACTGTACTATTCTTTGCCATTGTGATTTTACTATTGATGTATGCACCTTTTGAATAAAACATGTTAAAATTAAAGAGTGGCCTGTTTAGAGTTAGTTTGATGATTAATTGGCCATTTTAATTTCATCTACAGAATTTGCCAACTAAATGGATATTTTCTCATGCATTACAGGTTTCACAATTGACCATTACACTTCAGTAATCATCTTTGCGTAAAACAATAGTTATCCGTTTTCTTTTCTACTTCTTTATTTAATTGTTATTACTGCTTGAGATTTATTGAACTGTTTCATCAAACCTTATGCCTCCTTGCTTACATTTTCGACAGAGGAGATAGCCTTCATGGAGCTGTTACGTTATATGCATAGTGGAAAGTTGACAGCAACAACTGAGCCCACACCTCTGGTTGATTTATTGATGGCTGCTGACAAATTTGAGGTCGTTTCCTGCATGAAGCTTTGTGTTCAGCTTCTCATGGTCCTGCCTATGACTCCAGAATCTGCAGTGATGTGCCTAGATCTCCCATGCGTGTTCCATTTCAATGGCAGCAGACCTGACAGAGGCAGCCATGAAATTCCTTGGTGAAAGGTACCCGGAATTCCTGTCAACAGAGTATGTGATCCCATATTCTTTAGATTGAGACACCTCTCCTTTTTTCCCTTTACTAGGAAGCATGTGGACATTGTTGTCACAAAATGACATAGTTTTGCTGCACTGCAGGTTCCAAGATGAACTTATGAGGATCCCTGCAGCTGAGGTTGAGGCCATGTTATCAAGGAATGACTTCAGGGTTGCTTCTGGAGTAACTGTCTGTGACTTCGTGCTCAGATGGGCCTGTTCACCGTGCCCAAATTCTGAAGAAAGGAGGAATATCTCGAGTTCTCTTTTACTTCTAATAATGCGTCTTCTTATGACCAATGTTGTTTAGTATTCTTGCCATCCGGTTAACTGGGCTGTAAAGCGTGACCAGTGCCACTCTCTACGTATGCTGAGAGCAATACTCAGTCAGCCATTCAGTTGGGAAGAGTATGTCTTCTCCCTCTCGGTACACTGGGTTGGTCATCTTGGTCTCTATATAGAGATGGAACAAAACAAAGGGCCAACTAGGGCAGTGGTTGTCCACATGGAACCCATCCTATGCAACCGAGATTAAACATAACTGAATCCGAATGTTAGTATCGAACTATATTAAATGAAGTTATTGTATATGTGAACACCACAATCTTTAAAACAAAATAAAATATGAACACCACAAACTGTGAACATCAGCCTCCTCCTCGGCGCTGTCCGCCGGCTGCGCACTGCTGCAGGACGACTCCCACTGCCCCAGAAAGTCTATCGCGGCTGGGGGGGTCCCCTTCACTGCGGTACTCCTTCCAAAACACAGAGTTGGCTGCAACCGCTGTTTCGGGTACCGCTCGAAATTTCGTGATCCCGAGCGGCTACCGCGTTTACCGCTACCCCACGAAAGACACTCATACCGAGCAAAAAAAATCGAGCTTTTTTGAAAATTTTGAATTCAAACGCTCAACGTATAGTTAAATAGAAGGCATCTCTGATGTAACAACAGTTGTTGTAATGGCGTAGTGGCAAATGCGTGCTCTCCGTAGACGCCCGTCGTGGGTTCGGGTCTCCCACTCCATTTTTCGTTTCTTTTTCAGTATGCAGAAGTAAAAAACCAAAACAGTTATGAAATTCTGCTACCGTCAGGAGTCGAACTAGAGATCTGTGTGCGAGCTGCAGCAGCGGGTGCGTGTGAACCATCATTACGCTAGGTGAAAGTTGCTAACCTGAAGGAGTTAAAACATTATCTATATCAATTTCAAAATATTAGAATTCAAAATTTGATTTTAAATTTCGTCAGAATGTTTTTCAGTATATCGCGTGGTTACCGTGGTAACCGTAAATTTCGGTGCCCCTCGAGAAAAAAGTCCCACTTGGGATCCAAAACCTTGGCTGCAACCATGCTATGGGTGCCGCCATTCCCACTTCGAACTGGCACAAGTGCTGGCGCCACAGTCGGGGCTCAGGGGCACCACCATGACAAGCGGTGCAGCAGGGGCTGGCTGCACTACAGCCGGGACTGTTGCGAGAGGTCTGGGTGCCGCAGGGGAGAGTATCTGGTGCTACCGAGGCTTAAATGCTACCGTGATACGGGCATCTGGGCCGTCGGATTTTTAGATTGGACGGCATCCGGGAGTTGTTGGATCTGCTGTACCGATGCGTAATTTTTGGACTCCTCATAGGTGTTTTTGCAAATGTTGTAGAGTTATTGAGAACCATCAGATATGAGAATCCAACGGCTCAGAAGCTTGTATCATGGTCAGGGGCGAAATTAGGCCTGGGGCAACTGGGGCTATAGCCCCAGGCGTGGCCCATCCAGTAACTATACATCCAATAGCATTTTTTATAGCATTTTTTATGATTTTTAGACTTATGAAGGCCCAGCCCCAGGCGTGAAGCCCACCCCCAGGCCATATACGTACAGGTATCTCAGCCCATCTCCACGATTTTGCAACTAAAAAAGGATCGCAAGTGCCCAGATCATCGATCGTCTCGCTCTCACTTTATCAAAGAAAAAAACTGGATCGAAAAAAAGAAGTAAAAAACCCTCGTTAACAAGCTGCGCCGCCCTCGTCAAATCCCCAGGACAGACCGGACTTGCGTCCAGGCGGATGGCACTCTCGCCTCGAGCAGCCCCCTTCACCCTCCTCTTGTGCTCCAATCCTTCAACTCCTACTCATTGCAAATCTGCAGTGCATGCACACTCAGCTGGACATGTAATTTCTAGTTTGTATCATCTAATTTATGTGTTCCTAGTTCCTTCGTATCAGCCGAATTGATGCTAAACTGTATTATTTTAGTCAATTTTGTTTCGTTATTAACAGGAAAAGAATAGAAATCAAAGATGAGGACCCGTATAATTAAATCTTTATTTCAAATAACATCCAACCAGAATGCATTCAACAATACCAACACCAAGGAATCAACTACAGAATCAGTACGAGTTGGAGCTAGTAATAACCACGTGTCTACCTAGTGCACTTTGTGATAATGGTATATTATGTTTTTATTTCCAAAATTTATGCAATTGACTTAGTCTATGTTCTGTGTCTTGATTTTTAATAATGAATATTGTCCTTCTACTATTGTTGATAAAGAAATGATGGGTTCGTACCAGCTTTTGCAATGACGCACTATGTTAAATGGGTTATTACATTCGTTTCTTTTATTGAATTTCTCCTCGTGCTAAACGCAAAGTATATATTGTGAATATGACATGCATTGGTATGTGTGGTATAATAGTATTAGGCGCTATTTGTAGCCGTTTAATTTTAGCCCTAAGCTTTGAGGAATTCTGGCTCCGCCTCTGATCATGGTAGCACCTAAAGCATGGTAGCAACCAGATATTTTCCCGGGCACCGCAGCTGGGAGCGGCACCATGGGCAGATGCGCAATAGGGTTTACCGTCCCAGCAAGGGTCTGCGGCCCTACAGGTAGCATCCTCCGAAGGGGTGATGTGCCACTGTATGTGGACAGCAAGGACTTTGTGCGATACACACTGCACGTTGCAAAACGTGCACGGAGGTGGCAGTGGCGGCAGCCCTCCATTTGGTCTATGGCCGTTTGGGTTCCAAGCCATCTCGGGTGGATTTTGGGTGAAGAGGGGTTTGATGGCATGGTGTTGGAAGAGCTGGCTTGCTTTGGGAAATGGGCTGGGATGGTTACATTTATATAGGATGCGGCTGAATCACCCAACGATCAAAATGGAGTAACAACGCGTCATCTCCATGCGGAAACTTATGATTCGTGCTTTTTTTCAATAAGAAACGTGTGCCATAATGGATGTACTTACAACTTCTGTGCTATTTTAGTAAGAAACAACGGATGTACACACTAGCTTCTTGGTTTATATCGCAAACACCGTCAAAGGAATAATTATATGAGCGAGGGACACCACTTTTAACTTTAGTAATTTCTAAAATATTTCAGGCGCCCATAATATTTGTTTTCACTTCTGTTCGGCCAAGTGACCAAGTAATTCTGCGTAATTTACTCATAAATCAATCCCAAGAAATTTTTACAACTAATTGATTTATTGCACAAATACATGCATGGCTCATCGAGGTATTGTCTTAGATTTTGGACACCAATAACTGCCACACGTCTCTTTAGTAAAACAGATTACCATGCCACCGCATGCATGCATGTGCGAATCTCACTACTGCAGGAATGTCTAGTGGCGGGCGCAAAAAGAACAGTAATGGCGGGCCAGACTCCTAGGCTCGCCCGCCACTGCTAGTACCCCATCAGTGGCGGGCGTGCGCCCGCCACTGGTAGAGCACCTCCAGTGGCGGGCATGTCCACCCGCCCGCCACACCTAGATGCTATAGTTATGACGGTCAAATTCCGCCTCCCGCCGCACGCACATCCACCATGACTAAAAGTACAACCAGCAGCAAGAATTTACATATTCGATCATATGCATTACGATGTATCATAATTTGTAGCACATTTTATCATACTCAATAAACAAGCTAACAATAGGTTTCCCTAGTACATATAGCAAAGTCTACAGGAACTATGGGGACCACATTATGGAAACCATATTACCGCGTTCATGGAAGCAGAGAAAGTACGTTCAAGCATCGATCATGGGGACCACATTATGGCAATGCACAAATAGTTAGCAAATAAAAGTTCAGCTCCATCAATGCAAGTTGCAATTAAGCTCAGCTCTGTGAAGAGATGTCCTCATCTCCAATCATCTTCTCAACCTCGGCTAGGACGGACTTGGCAGTTTCAAAAACTTTCTCGGCAGACTCAACGGCTCCTCGCACCCTATAGCAGCTTTGCGGCTTCTAGCGGCTGCACACGCAAGATCGGGAGATAATTCATCGCTCTTGGCATATTGTAGAGCCTTCTGGGTGTCTACTAGGGTCCTCTCGGCATAGGGTTGTAGGAGTCGTAAAGAGGCATGCCGGCTCCTGCATTTAAATCGCAAAAGTTGACAGTTAGATAAACTACATTTATACGAAAGCAGCTATATAATAAGATAACTTAAACTGTACGTGAAGGTGGTCCTTCACCTTGTCCTCCTGCTTTACCAAGTTCTTAGAGGAGGAGAAGAGAAAGGACAACACCTACGACAACAGTCGGTATCCTCCTCCGAAAACAACCCTTATCTCAGTATGTGAATTTAGAGTGAGAGTTGCGTCGCCGAACAAAAAATGTAGCTAACAATATCAGAAGACTAATTAAATATTACATGTAGAAAAAATATTAAATAGCTACGAACAAAGAATGTAACTAACAATATCAAACCACTACATTAACTATTATTATGAACGCGTGCAAAGAAAGTTCATATCATCTACGGTCTATGATATACGAATATGAATAAGAAAGTTCCTATAATCTATGAACAAAGAATGTAACTAACAATACCAACACCACTACATTTAAATTTGGGCATGAACTGTGCTTTAAAATGGACATATTAAGTGCTAGAAATTTGGAAAAACAGAAATAAATCAACGTTTCGCCAAAACATTAGCTCTTATTATGAATCCCTGCAAAGAAAGTTCATATAGTCTACAGTCTACGATATACGAATATGAATAAGAAAGTTCCTATAATCTACAAACAAAGAATGTAACTAACAATACCAACACCACTACATTAAAATTTGGGCATGAACTCTGCCTTAAAATGGACATATTAAATGCTAGAAATTTGGCGAAACAGAAATAAATCAACGGTTCGCCGAAAACATTAGCTCTTATTATGAATCCCCGAATCAACATTCGCCAAAACATTAGTTTCTATAATCTACGATCTAAGATCGATGAATATAAATAAGAAACTTCGTATAATCTACGAACAAAGAATGTAGCTACAATCTACGGTCTAGAAACCCTAGCCGTAACCCCATAACTCACGTACTCCTAACTCTAACCCTAGCTGCCCTACCAATGTGGGGCGGCCACAGGCCATTGGTGTTGGTGGCGGCCACGGCAGCATTTGTATTGGTGTTGGTGGCGGCCAAGGCCGCATTGGCCCCCATCGGCCGAGTTGGTGTTGGTCTTGGTCTTGGTGGCAGCCACACGACCACGTTGGTGTTGGTGTTGGTGGCCAGGACCGTTGGCGCGGGTGACGGCGGGTGACGGCGGGGACGGCGAGACCGTACAGGATCCCATGGAGACGGTGACGGTAGGGCCGACGGGGGTGACGAATAGGACGGCCGAAACGATGGGGGCGAGGAAGAGGATGGCGTGGCCGACGGGGCCGGTGGCCAAGAGGATGCGGGCCTGACGGGGCCGGCGAAGAGGACGGCGAGGCAGAGGCGACAGGGGTGCGCGTGGGTTGATAAACTGTGTTCTTGCTACGGCGGGCGGCAACGAGCGACCGCCACAGCTACTTTCTGACATAAGTGAACATGTGGCATGTATAACTAGTGGTGGTTGCATGGAGCTACCCACCAGTGCTTACTCACATACCTGTGGCAGGCACTAGGACGCGCCCATCACTGCCGAGTTACATAGACAAGGGCTCCCACTAGTAGAAAACAGGGCTTTGGTTCAGCCCTGGCCAGCCTATTAGTCTCGGTTCAGTCACGAACCGGGACCTATGGAGGCATACATCCCGGTTCGTGAGCCCGGGGGGCCGGCCGGGCCTCGTGGGGCATTGGTCCCGGTTCGTATGGACCGATTTGTCCCGGATCCAGGCACGAACCGGGACCAATGGGCCTCTCTCCTGGCCCACAACCATTGGTCCCTGTTCGTGTCTGGAACCAGGACAGAAGGGGGGCCTTTAGTCCCGGTTCCAGCCACGAACCTGGACCAATGAGGTGCCTATAATACCCGCGAGCAGAGCACTCCACTGCTCTGTTTTTCTGGCCAGCGAGGGGAGGGCATTTTGGTGCTCTAGCTCACCTCCTATGCACATGAGGTGTTGGATGAAATGCCCAAGCCACACTAGTTAAGCTTTCTCCTCTCCAAACTTGACTTCCAAGCTCCATTTTTCTCAAGATTTGTCTAGATTTAGCGGTCCGTCACGTCTCGTCCCCGTCTTCACCGCCGTTGATCGCCAGCGCCGATCTCGTTGCCAGCATTACCGTGGTGAGCCTCTTGTTCTTATCTTCTTTCTGAAAGGAAAAAATTCTTACTTGTATGATTAGATAGATACTTGTCTAATTTTCTTACTTTTATTATTGCTTGTTGTTATATAGTGCGATGGTTTTGGTATCCGCCCCGTCGGCCCTTGTCCTGTCTATGTTTTGGATGTGGTATATATTATCTTTTGTAACTATTAGGTTCATTTATTGTTTATGACAATTATGCCGACCAACGTGACATAGATTTTATTTATCTAGGATGTACGTGAACCGCAAATTACAACCGACCCTATTGTCGAGAGGTTAAATTTAGTTGAAGAAGAAAACAATTACTTGAAGGAAAAAAATAAAAAAATTGAGTAGGAGAAGATGATATTGGAGTTGCATGTTGCGCATATCGTGGATGATAACAAGATCAAGATGGATGCAATGCGTTTGAAGATTAGAAAGATTAGAAGATATGCCATTCATACCGAGGCTTGGTATCATTATGTCGTAGGATCAATTATTACCTTTGTTGCGATTATGATCACATTTGTTGTTGCATTAAAATGTTTTGCATAGTTTCAATGTATGGTTTAATTAGATGCTCTGGAGAGCTATGTGTTGTTCAATGTGAACTATGTATGTACTTTGGTTTTAATGTGATGATGAACTTCTATTAATTTGGTCACTTATCTATCCATGATGTGATGTAATGGTTTTTTATATATAATGCACCCAGATGAACCGGCAATGGATGTACGCTGACAGACAAACCTCCGAGCATGTTAAGGGCGTGCATAATTTTCTCGAAGTGGCTGAGGCAAACAAGCAGAATGGTTCTATGTGCTGTCCATGCCCTATATGTTGGAATACAAAGTCTTACTCTGACCAGAAAATCCTTGACAGCCACCTGCTTTATAAGGGTTTCATGCCACACTATAATGTTTGGACCAGGCACGGAGAAATAGGGGTTATGATGGAAGACAACGAAGAAGAAGAGGACGATGACAACTATGTGCGCCCGGAATACAGTGATGCTGCAACGGGGGAAGCTGCTGAAGATCAAGAGGAAGCAGACAATATTGTGCCCGATGATGATCTCCACTGGGTCATTGTTGATGCAAGGAGACAGTGCGAAAGTCAAAAGGAGAAGCTGAAGTTCGATCGCTTGTTAGAGGATCACAAAAAAGGGTTGTACCCCAATTGCGAAGATGGAAACACAAAGCTCGGTACCGCATCGAATTGCAGCAAAGGAAGGCGAGAATGCTGTGCTCGACAAAGGATTTGAGAAGCTACTGAAAATATTGAAGAAGAAGCTTCCAAAGGATAAAGAATTGCCCGACAGTACGTACGCAGCAAAGAAGGTCGTATGCCCTCTAGGATTGGAGGTGCAGAAGATACATGCATGCGCTAATGATTGCATCCTCTACCGTGGTGCGTACGAGGATTTGAACACATGCCCGGTATGCAGTGCATTTCGGAATAAGATCAGACGAGATGACCCTGCTAATGTTGACGGCGAGCCACCCAGGAAGAGGGTTCCTGCGAAGGTGATGTAGTATGCTCCTATAATACCACGGTTGAAATGACTGTTCAGAAACAAAGAGCATGCCAAGTTGATGTGATGGCACAGTGAGGACCGCAAGAAAGACGGGAAGTTGAGAGCACCCGCTGACGGGTCGCAGTGGAGAAAAATCGAGAGACAGTATCGGGCTAAGTTTGCAGGTGACCCAAGGAACGTATGGTTTGGTTTAAGTGCGGATGGCATTAATCCTTTGGGGAGCAGAGCAGCAATCACAGCACCTGGCCCGTAACTCTATGTAAACCTTCCTCCTTGGACGTGCATAAAGCGGAAGTTCATTATAATGCCAGTGCTCATCCAAGGCCTTAAGCAAGCCGGCAACGACATTGATGTGTACCTAAGGCCATTAGTTGAAGAACTTTTACAGCTGTGGATTGGAAAAGGTGTATGTGTGTGGGATGAGCACAAACAAGAGGAATTTGACCTGCATGCGTTGCTGTTTGTAACCATGAACGATTGGCCTGATCTCAGTAACCTTTCAGGACAGACAAATAAGGGATACCACGCATGCACACACTATTTAGCTGAAACCGAAAGTATATAGCTGGACAAATGCAGGAAGAATGTGTATCCTGAGCCATCGTCGATTTCTTCCGACCAACCATCAATGTGGAAAGAAAGGCAAGCATTTCAAAGGCGTGGCAGATCACCGGAAGAAGCCCGCCATGCGTACCGGTGATCACGTACTTGCTATGGTCAATGATTTACACGTAATCTTTGGAAAGGGTCCCGGTGGACTATCTGTTCCGAATGACGCTGAGGGACGCGCACCCATGTGGTAGAAGAAATCTATATTTTGGAGGTCCGCTCTTCAATCGACGTGATGCACGTGATGAAGAACCTTTGCGTGAACCTGCTAGGCTTCTTGGGCGTGTATGGGAAGACGAAAGATACACCGGAGGCACGGGAGGACCTGCAACGTTTGCACGGAAAAGACGGCATGCCTCCAAAGAAGTATGAAGGTCCTGCCAGCTACGCTCTTACCTAAGAAGAGAAGGAAATCTTGTTTGAATGCCTGCTCAATATGAAGGTCCCGTCTGGCTTCTCGTCGAATATAAAGGGAATAATAAATATGCCAGAGAAAAAGTTCCAGAACCTAAAGTCTCATGACTAGCACGTGATTATGGCGCAACTGCTTCCGGTTGCATGGAGGGGGCTTCTACCGAAAAACGTCCGATTAGCCATTGTGAAGCTATGTGAATTCCTCAATGCAATCTCTCAGAAGGTGATCGATCCAGAAATAATACCAAGGCTAAGGAGTGATGTGGCGCAATGTCTTGTCAGTTTCGAGCCGGTGTTCCCACCATCCTTCTTCAATATCATGACGCACGTCCTAGTTCATCTAGTCGAAGATATTGTCATTCTGGGCCCCGTATTTCTACACCATATGTTCCCCTTGGAGAGGTTCATGGAAGTCCTAAAAAATATGTCCATAACCACGCTAGGCCAGAAGGAAGCATCTCCATGGGCCATCAAAGATAGGATGTCATTGGATTTTGTGTTGACTTCATTCCTGGCCTTAATAAGATTGGTCTCCCTAAAATCGCGGTATCAGGGGAGACTGACTGGAAAAGGCACGCTTCGAGGGGACTCAATAATATGCAGGGACGGACATTCTTGGTCTCAAGCACACTACACAGTTCTACAGAACTCTACCTTGGTGACCCCGTATGTCGATGAACACAAGAACAGTCTGCGCTCCAAACACCCGGAGCAGTGTGACGACTAGATTACATGTGAACACATCAGGACTTTCGGCAGTTGGTTGGAAACACGTCCCAGAGGTGACAACACTATTTTTCATGAGCTGTACTCATTGTCCAGGGGACCATCTTCGACTGTATTGACTTACAAAGGATACAAGATAAATGGGAATACATTTTACACGATCGCCCAAGATCAAAATAGCACCAACCAAAACAGCGATGTCCGCTTTGATGCAGTAACCAAGAGAGGAAAGGACACATATTATGGTTATATAGTGGAAATGTGGGAACTTGACTACGAACATGATTTTAAGGTCCCTTTGCTTAAGTTAAAATGGGTCAATCTGTCAGGAGGCGGGGTACATGTAGACCCACAGTACGGAATGACAACAGTGGATCTGAACAATCTTGGGTACACAGACGAACCGTTCGTCCTATCCAGTGATGTGGCGCAGGTTTTCTATGTGAAGGACATGTCTACCAAACCGAGAAAAAGAAAAGATAAGGAAGCGAACACATCATACGATGAGCCAAAGCGCCACATAGTTCTTTCAGGAAAAAGAGACATCGCGGGAGTGGAGGGCAAGACAGACATGTCCGAAGATTATGAAAAGTTTCATGAAATTCCTCCCTTCAAAGTCAAGGCTGACCCAAGCACCCTGTTAAACGATGAAGATTATCCATGGTTACGGCGCAATAAGCAAAGGACAGAAGCGAAGAAAAGGTGAAGACTTTCCCTCCACGACTATTACGATAATACCTTTGATCTAGAATATCCATGTAACATATGAGTTTCGTATGAAACCTTGATACTTCGAAAGAGATTGTCCATTTTGTACACGAAGTGCATCCATTTTTTGCCATAACCCTCTCAACTTTTTAGCACATGCTACTTGGGTAAAATGATGATACCATGCCAACTTTCAACCTTTTCAGAGTTCATTTGTAGTGCTTTTCAACTTCAGGGTCATTTAGCTCGAAAAAACAGTAAATGCATGACAAATAACAAATGAAGTCAGAAAGGGTTGAAAATTGATGATGTGGCTTTGAATGGTGCATTTTGAACACACAAAAAGTCTGGAGTTCAAATAAGTTCAAAAAATGAAATCCCATTGTAATAGTTGAGTTTTCGTCCGAAACCCTGATACTTCGAAAGAGATTGTTCATTTTCTACACGAAGTGCATCCAGTTTTTCTCGTAACTCTCTCAACTTTTTAGCACATGCTATGTGGGTGAAATGATGATACCATGCCAACTTTCAACCTTTTCAGAGTTCATTTGTAGTGCTTTTTAATTTCAGGGTCATTTTGCTCAAAGAATAAACTAATAATATAAAAAAAGAATGAACTAATAGCAAAAAAAGAACTAATAGCTAAAAGAGTGAACCAAAATAATAAATTAAAATATTCTGTTATGATCAACTAAAACAAAACTATAATATTCTTCAATAGCAAAAAGAAAATCAACTAAAAACTTTTATAAAAGTCTAATAGCAAAAGGAATCAACTAAAAGCTTTTATAAACCTCCAGATTTTTATAACTATAATTGTATAAAATTTATGCAACAAAAATTATCAAATATTTTATGTTCAAAACATGAAAAGCAGAAAGAATTAACATAAAGAATTTTTGTTTGAAACTTTAGTAGCAAAAAGAATTTTCATAAAAGATTTTTTGATAGAAACTAAAATAACAAAATCTGTTTTTGATAACGCAGTAATATTAAACAGCAGAAAAAAGAATCACTCCAAATATATTTTTATAGTGAAGTTATTCACAAACTAGTGATTCACACAAATTTCAAAGAATTCAAATTTAAACTATTCAAATTTGGAAACTAATGTCACTAACAGAAATTTTATAATTATTCTGACCTAAAAGCAAAAAGAACCAAAAAATAAAGCAAAAAAAGAAAATAAATAATTCAAAAAACAAAACAAAAATACTAGAAAAAATTAAAAAATGCTGCCTACTGGGCCACAGGGCCTGCATACGACTAGAAACCCATCTGTACATGGGCCAGGATGCAGGCCCGCATGCCCAATAGGCCCAACATGGCAGTGACAAGGGTAGGCAAGTACTACCTGCATATTAGAGAGGAGCTCAGCATCTGAGCCGCAACGCAGCTTATAAATAGGTGCTGAGCTCTCTCAGCTAGCGAGGTGGGACTAAACTCCCACCACACCACCGCTGTGCCACCCTTTCATCCTGGTTGGTGGCACCAACCGGGACCAATGCCCACCTTTGGTCCCAGTTGGTGGGACGAACCGGTACGACTACCCCCCTTTGGTCCCGGTTCGTGCCACCAACCGGGACCAAAGGTCTCTGATTCCCGCCCTTTGGGCTGCTGAAAAGAGACCTTTGGTCCCGCTTGGTGGCACGAACCGGGACTAAAGGTAGGTATTAGTCCCGGTTGGTGCCACGAACCAGGACCAATGCCTTTGCTATATAAGCCAGCACTTAGCAGTTTCTCCAAAATCCATCACTTTCTTCTCCGCCCGACGCCCTCGCTCCTCGTCGCAGTCGCTGCCGAGCCCTGTCGCAACGCCGTCAGGCTGGTCCACCTCGCCGTTGCCGCCGCCGCCGACGCCATCAGGCTGCTCAACTTTGCCGCCGCTGACGCCATCTGCACCAACGCCGGCGCCGCTCCACGCGCCCGTGCGCCGTGCCCCGTCACCCCCTGTGAGCATCTCCCCCGCGCCCCTGCCCTGCCTCGCTCCCGCACCCATGCCTGCCTCACAGACTCTGCGCCTGCCTGCCCTGTCGGCACCGCCGCCATGCCCCTCTGCCCGCCCCTAGCTTTCCTTTATTTTTTGTTATATATATATATATATATATATATATATATATATATATATATATATATATATATGCTGTTTGTTTAGATGTTTTTAGATGTTCTTATATGTTGTTTTCAGATGTTTTAGTTGTTCATAAAAGAAATTTAGATGTAGGTATGTATGTGTGAGGGATCATATATGTATTAATTTTTAGAGGTATTTTTGTATGTATGTATGTATGAGGGATCATATATGTATTTTTTAGATATATTTTTTGTATGTATGTATGAGGGATCATAGATGTATTTTTTCGGAATTTTCTATCGTGCATAGAATGATTTTAGACCACGGGAGCACCCCCACTCCCCCATCGTTGCAAAAGTGCTATGTTATATTAAGAAGGAAGAAGAATAAAAAGAAGGAGAGGAAAGAGGAAAATAAGAAGAGGAAGAAGGAGAATAAGAAGGAGAAGAAGAGGAGAGGAAGAAGAGGAGAAATATATAAGAAGAGGAAAAAAGAAGAAAAAAAGAGGAGAAGAAGAAAGGAGTAGAGGAGAAGAAGAAAAAATAGAAAATCTCCTCTTTTTTTCCTTCTTTTTTCTCATCGTTCTTCTCCTCTATTCCTTTCTTCTTCTCCTCTTTTTTTTTCTTCTTCCTCTTCTTATTTTTTATCGGGTATGTCGTTGTCGATATACCCCCTCCCTGATAACTTCGACATGAGGGGGGGTCGATATACCCCCTCCATGATAACTTCGACATGAGGGGAGAGGGGGTCGCCGAGGGTTTGAGGGGCCGAGGGTCGGGAACTTGCTAGGGTAGAGGGTCTAGGGTCGCCGAGGGTTCGAGGGTCGAGGGGTCGAGGGTCAAGGGTCGCCGAGGATTCGAAGGTCGAGGGTCGTCGAGGGGCCGAGGGTTCAAGGGTCGAGGGTCGTCGAGGGGTCGAGGTCGTCGAGGGGTCGAGGGTCGTCGAGGGGACGTCGGACAATCATGAGAGAGGCGGTCCGGCCCAAACCCTATAAGCACTGACGAGGCCACCCAAATTTACCAAGTTAAAAGAGCGTTGTTGTCAAGGCCACCCTGAACCCTATAAGCGTTGCCGAGGTCACCCAAAACCCTAGAGAAGCGTCGAGGCCACTAATATGATTCCTTGTTGTGATTAGCTAGCTAGGTCTACATTTGCCACTAATATATCCACCTGCTGTCATGTTTGTATTATAATTGCCATGTTGTAATATTCGTAGAAACAATGGAGCACGGACGAGATGAGGAAGCAGAACAGATGTTGGCGGACATAATCACAACCGGAGCTGATGTCTTGTCGTATCTTAATGATAGCGATGGTCTGGAAGGACAGGGTGAAGACGCAGGCTACGGTGATCGAACAATGGAGGAGGAGGGACATGATTATGATGGCTCCGGTGACCGAATGCCGGTGGAAGAAGAACACCGTGACGACGGCTCCGGCGACCAAACGGAGTCCGGCCAGGTATATATATTAATTAAGCCTGTGGTGACTAGCCAATTGATGCATTAATTGTTTTGGTATCTACACACATTAACTCTCTTCTTTCTTCTTTTTTCTAGCCCTCCGGATCGAGCCAAACTTCGGTAACGAGACGAGGCCCGAAGAAAAGGTTGCGCCATGATAAAAGGTTCACGATCACAGAAATCGCGCGCGATGGCCAACCGATTGCACCCATCCGTACCAAGGAAGCATTTTCTGCTCGGTGCGGGGTTCTTGTTAGGGACATCATCCCGATCAGCATCCAGCAATGGTATAAGCCTAAGGAGGAAGACCCTGACATGTCTTATGTCAATGATAGGCAGAAAGATGATCTTTGGACCGAGCTGAAGGCAAATTTCACCCTACCGCCAGAGGAGGATCCAAAGAAGCCAATTATAGAGCAATTGGTCAACGCTCATGCTCTCAAGAAGATGGCGGATCTATTCAGGACGTGGAAGACTGAGCTGAAAACAAAGTTTGTCGACAAAGGCAAGACTCCAGAATTCACCGGCCGGTTTGAGAAGATCAGAGATCACTGGGACGCATTTGTGGCCCACAAGACATCGGACAATAGTAAAAAGATGTCAGCGACAAACAAGATAAATGCTATGAAGAAGGAGCATCACAATCGCACGGGGTCAGGTGGCTACCTCAAAGCCCGGCCGTTGTGGGCCAAGGCTGAGAATGACCTGCTTGATAAAGGGGTCGAACCAGAGACATTGAACTGGCCAGACAGTTCAAGGACTTGGTTCGTCGGGGTTGGCGTAACCATGGACCCTGTAAGAGGGAAGTGCGTTTGGACGAACGAGCAACTGAGAATACCCGTCACGAAGCTTTAGAACTATATCGTCGTAGCGCAGGAAGGGACGTTCGTTCCAGACAGAGAGAACAATGAGCTCACAATGGCCCTCGGGAATCCAGAGCACCCTGGACGGACACGAAGCACGCCAGGCTCCATTCTGTGGAAGGCTGGGTTTCTGGACGCAGGCGGTTACAAATGCCAGGAGAGGAGGAAGAAAGTGGAGCAGACCCAACTGCAGAAGCTGCACACAAGGGTACAAGCACTAGAGGAACGAGAAGCAATTCGCAGCAAGCGACCTGCCGAAGCTACCCACGAAGCTACCTCGTCATCTCAGCGGAGAAGCAGCGTGGCTTTCACCGAGCTGCTTCAGGCGCCTGCCTTGACGGCTCCTGCTAGCTACACCGTGGATGCTATCACGGAGTCTCGATATTGCCACCTTATGACGCAATGGCAGCAATTCAAAGTCAAGGCGGTTGTCGGCTCTGTTCGACCTCCTGAACCCAGCGCAGCTTTTCACTGCCATCCAATTCCAGAAGGATATGCTAGGGTGACGGTGGACGAAATAACGGAGGGATTTGGGGACCTAGAGCTTGACCACCATATCGGTGAAGGGGAGACTCGGCTGGGTTCTGCTCTGAAGACTTCATGCCTATGGCGGAAGGAGCTCATCAACCTTCGGAGCTGGACACCTCCGCCTCCTCCTCCTCCTCCGGTGAGTCAGGGCACTCCGCCTCCTCCTCCGCCTCCTCCTCCGAAGAGTGATTATGGCACTCCGCCTCCTTCTCCGCCAGCGCCGGCGCGCCTGAGTAGCCAGCATCCTCCTTCTCCGCCTCATCAGCAAGGGCGGAAGAGACCCGCCGCCGCTCCGGCTGCTCCGGCGTGTCGTAGTCCTTCTCCTCCGCCTCGTAAGCAAGGAAAGAAGACAGCCGCTACCGCTTCGTCTGCTCCGGCGTCTAGCAGTACAGCCAGAGGCGGGAGGCAATACAAACTCGGTCCATCTCTCAAGCCTCTAGAGAAGTTACCATACGAGAGGACCGATGAGGAAAACGCGAAGATCTGTAAAGCCGAAGTGAGGGAATTCTTTGAAGTGGTGAAAGCAAGTAAACATCCACGTCCGGAGGAGAAGATTGATCCGGTGAAAGCGAAGCGCACTATCGATGACCTGAAGCAACCACCACCTTCTCCGCCGCAATCCAACTATGATCGCATTATTGAAAGGTCATTTATCAAAGCGGATTGGTCGAGAAGTACTATCAGTGTTCGACGGTTAGCAGAACGACGAGCTAGGAAAAAAAATGCCCAGCTCGGCGAACAAGCGAACCAATCGTGCCCCCCGCTCAAGGTATCTAGCAATATCGTCGTTAATCATTCGGAGATGTTGCCCGGTACCAATCTTGGAGATTACCTGCCTGACGATATATATTATGATACAATGGAGGTGGACGAACACAAATACCATTACGGGAAACCTCTCGTCAAAGATGAAAGATCTATAACAACGATGGTGCGAAGATTCCATGATTGGTACATGAAAACCTGCAGAGAGTCTGGGGAGAAGGATACTTTGATGCTGAGAGTTAAAGAGGAGCATGACCTCGTTGGAGTTGAACTGTTGACTCTTCCATTTGAGGAGTTCTTCCAGTTTTTCAATCAAAAGGCCCTCGATAAATTAACGGTCACTTGCTACTGTCTGCAAGTACTACTTCTATCATTAAGTCTCTATATATAGCTCAGCTCTTTCATTGCATCTATATATAATTATCCTCCCTATATTATGTAGATTTAAGATCGCCGAATTGAAGAAAAGACAAATCGGTGATATTGGGTTCATTAACACAAATCTCATAGATGAATATACGGTTAAATTTCATGCCAAAGATACCGAGGCCAACTTGCTACGATCGTTGGTAAAAGATCAAAAGAAAGATATAATACTCTTTCCTTACAACTTCAAGTGAGTGTTACTTTCTTGTGCATATTCGGTTTCCCTTATTAGTCGAGGTTATATTAATGTAATTGATGAGTTATGCATGCGTGTGCATCTTCCACTATATTCTCCTAGAGATTAATCTTGAGCAGGGACTAGTAACCGTCTTAGACTCGAGACGAAAAGATCCCCAGGAGTATGCGGACATGACTGAAATGCTCGAGAAGTAAGTGAAATCGATCATTATCGCACCATATCGGCAACTTTGTTCATTTCAAGTAATTGTTTTCTTTGCCTGGCAGGATTTGGAAAAAATTCACCGCAAAAGCTTCGGGACTGCCGGGGAAGCTGTGCTTTACACACCCGAATGTAAGTACTACTAGCTAGTTCCGCGCATTTCCTAGTGATTCCAGTGCTAGTTTTATCAATACCATTTAGCATGCTTGCTTATCAGTTTGATTGATCTCTATTTCTTGTAAAGTGATTGTGGCAGGAAGCCGGGAATAATTACTGTGGATACTACTTTTGCGAGTCCACCCGCCACACGACCTGTGAGCGGGGCTACTCTAACAAACAATATGAAGTGCGTAAGCAATAATATTCACAATTTTATTTTATTACCAGCATTTGTGTTGAGTTTCCTTCATTCATATATATGTATTGACCCCCTTCTTCAAATTAGATGTTTCAGATGCGGGACCAAGCACGGAGATAAGAGAGGACACTTCTCTCTATTAATTAGCTAGCTAACACAATATATGAAACACCTAAATTAACCCTACAAACGCCCAAAAACCCCAACCCCCCCCCCCCCCTTCAGAAAAAAAAAAAACCCTAGCCCCTGATCTGCTGACGCGTGGTAGCTTATTGGTCCCGGTTGGTGCTACCAAACGGGACAAAAGGCCCCACTGCCAGGGCAAGCCGCATTGGCCACGTGAAGCCCCATCTGTCCCGGTTGGCATAAGAACCGGGACTAAAGGTGTTGTGCTTCAGTACCGACCCTTTAGTCCTGGTTCCCAAACCGGGACAAATGGGCCTTATGAACCGGGACAAATGGCCCTTTTTCTACTAGTGTCCCGAGGTGAACGCACCTGTGGCGGGTTACTTCCCCCGCCTGCCACAGTTAGACTATTGGCTGTGGCGAGCATGTATTGGCAGCCGCCACTGCTTGTTTTCAAAAATAGCTGCACGGGTGCCACGCCTTGCCCGCCACTAATTTGTGATCTCCAATAGGCCCTTTCCCTATAGTGTCTTTTGGATTTCCATTTTTTAAAATGTTTTATCTCTTAAATGAAACACCTGATTAAAAATCCTTTTCACCATTAAATCCGTCACACCGAGATCTTCGAAACTACATCTCAATCGATATGTTTCGATGACTTTTTTTAAAAAAACTTGCCATGTCTATTGCACATAAAATGCCATCTTGTTTACATTGAAGTTGCCATGATATGTTTTAACTACCTTTTCTTCTACGATTAAAGTAAATTTTGACATATTATGAAAAAATAAATTAAGAAACTAAAGTTGTCATGTTGAATTACTAAAATTTTCCTTGATCCATGAAATAATTTTGACATGGTTCATAATTAAAAAAATTATGTCATCAATTAAAATTTATGCTCAATGAATTAAATTATCCATGAACCATAAAACAATTCCATGGTGAATTACTTAAATTTGCCATGATACATGCACTAAAATTTGCCATGGTCCATGCATACAAAAAATCATGGTAAAAAAACTAGAAATTTCCATGGTCAAAATACTAAAATTGCCATAATCTGTAAACTAAAGTTGCCATGATAAATTACTAAAATTGCGATGATCCATGAAGTAAATTTGTCGTGGTTAATTACTATAACTTGCCATGCTCAATTAATAAAATTTTCCATGAAAGTATTTGAAATACAATGGCAGCTTTAAAATCTAGAAGAAAAAACAGATGAAACATATCATGGCAACCTTAGTGTAAACACTATGGCTTCTTTAGTTTAAACATCATGGAAACTTTCGGCCTAAGAAAACGTCGTCAAAACATATCAACATGGGATCTAGTTTTGTAGATCCCGTCGAGATGGATTTAATGGTGAAAACGGTTTTTAATCACATTTTCTATTTAGGAAATAAAATATTGTTAAGTTTGAAAACCAAAAAGATTCCCGCTAGTGTCATCTGATTTAACGTGGAAAGTGGATGGCAATGGAGGCATTTGGGCCATGTTGAATTGTGCCACACGTGTGGATGTTATCATTTAGGTAGATTTTATAGGCGCTGGCCCACTAAATCTTGTACACCAGCCTAGTTAAAATTATGAATGTGAGAGGCCTATTTGAGTTGCGTGGCAAGTGTGTGAGTCAAGTATCATATGCTATTTGACAAAGTTTAGTACATGTCACGTCGTCGCGATGGGTGAATCGAGTTTGGGAAATATTCTTATCAACCCAGGATCCCGTAGATCGATCAAGGATGAAGTAAGAAGTGAGGATGTGCAGAACAATATTCTGAACACCGCTGACAGAAATAATTAGTACAGTAGCGGAGAGCAATTCCTAAGGGGCAAATGAGGTATAGTCATTAAAAACCCAATACTTTTGCATGTAGTAATTAGTTCTAAAAAGGATGTTCGAGTACCCGCCACCTAGGAGCCTACATGGGCCGGAGTTGCATCTGCTCCGTCAGTTTCAGAGTGGTGTGCCATGGGCGCTTCCCTAGGGCTCTCCATGTCTTATGATCGTCCTAGACGTTGCGCACCTGAGTGAGTTTCCTCAATGGTCCATGACAGGTGGACTGCGGGGGCGTATGGGTTCACCATCATCTGGTGGCTTTCATCGTGCCCGCTCGCCCATGAGTGATGGGCATGGCTGACCCACCAGTCAACATCTTCGCCCCTGACGGGCTCGTTCAATCGCGCCAGGTGAGAGATGCGTCGTGGTCGCAACGATGGCTTGCTTATGGGGCTAGTACATCAAGACTGTTCACCACATGCCAAGTTGTTTCGGTCTGTTTCGTTGGCACCAACTAGGTGCGCACGGGCGGGCTTGGTCGCATGCGCTAACCAGGTGCTCTGCTGCGTACTAAGTGTAGGTGCGAGTGTGGGGCCAGCCTATCAAGATCTTTCACCTCATGTCCAGATGATGCAGGTTGTTTGGTTTGCACCACTCGGGTACGCATAGGTGACCCTGCTTGGTTTGAGCCCAATGACATGTGTGGTCCGGCTAATGGAGACAACCGGAAAGACCACGCACATGGATGCACCCGGCTGGGGCGACCGAATATACCCTGGTAGGGTTGTGTTTGTCCTGACATTCTCTGGCCAGTTAACATTGTAAGGTGGTTGCATGCCTCATGGGTCCCGTTTGTGCTCTCGTGTCCGCGTGCCCATCCTATGTGGGGATTATATCGGCTCGTTTGTCCCTATGTAGCCGTATTCTTTAGCCCATCTCCTTCTTTTGCTTTCTTTTCTCCCTTTTTTCAGGGTGCCCATCCCTTGCTTGCCTCCATTAGAAGTTCTCTTTGGCTTCCTCCCTGTCGTCCCGTCATGCCACGCGTCGCTCGCGTCACGCCACTAGCGGCTCTCTTCGAGGTCCTCCCTTGCCATCGAGGTCCGGTGTGGCATTGGCCTTGGCACTGTCTCAAGCTCGGCGGTTGTGGCTCAGCCCTTACGAGTTTCTTCTTCTCATTGCTTGGCTCTTAAGTTGCTGCTTCAGGTGAGTTGCTTCTTTGCTTTTCTGTTGCTCTTTTTTCCATACGTGGTAGGAACAATGCTTATGTTTGAATGTTAATTGGGGCATGCAGAGGGTAGGATAGCAGGCGCCCGCGTGGCAACTTGAGAGCGTTACTCTTCATATATCAACAATGTCAAACAATTCTCCCTTTTTTCCTCATCTACCTCCTTCGATGTGGATGAACTGCATTCGACCCCGGAGTACTACTTTATGTTGTCAAGTTGTGTCACGACCGGTTTTTCAATAAAATACTTATTGAGAAACCGATCCTTTTATTTCCAGTATAGGAGAGTCCTCCTTACTGGTAGATAAATTCTTGATACAGAAATCCAGAAGTACTAAATATATTACAGGGTTGAGATGAGGTTGCTCAACAATTTATTACAAGCACGCCAATAATATACATAAAAGCGGGTATGACACAAGGGTGTGGTGGCATACTACTGACTCGTATATATAAAATTGGTGGTGGATATGTCACAGTGAAGTGGGTGACGTTGACTCCTACTCTTGCAGCTCATCGAGCGTCGAGGTGAGGCTCGATGGTTTATTCGGGTAGCGGAAGCGGATACAGTACAAGTGATAAATTTCAGGATCGCACGGGACTGACTGGGACTCCTCTAGGCGTCGGACTCGCTATCGAACTCTTCATCCATAAGATCGCCTTCGTCAACATCTGGCCTAATCCACAAGCCAGGTGAGTACTTTGAATGTACTCGCAAGACAGTTCGGACATAAGATATAACAAATGTAAGCATGATGCATCATGAGCAATTGGCAATGCACACTCAAATGATAAACTTGCACGACATGATAAAATAAAAGGAAGTCAGGCGGTAGTCCTCCCGAAATCCAAACAAAAATAACTGAAAACCGATCGAGTGTCTGAAGTGACGCCTCGAATGGTGAACAAATAAATTAACATGCCGAAGTCGGGCGTCTAAGCGACACCACGTAAAGGGCTTATATTGGAAAATAAATGACAGTGCATGCCACAGTCGGACGTCAAAGCGACATCACATAAAGGGCTTATATCAAAAGTAAATAACAAGAGTGTCACAGTCGTACGTCTGAGCGACATTACATAAAGGGCTTATATTGAAAATAAATAACAAGAGTGCCACAGTCGGACTTCTGAGCGACATCACATAAAGGGCTTATATTGAAAATAAATAACAAGAGTGCCACAGTCGGACGTCTGAGCGACATCACACAAAGGGCTTATATCGAAAGTAAACAGCAGAAATGCCACAGTCGGACATTTGAGCGACATCACATAAAGGGCTCATATCGAAAGTAAACAGCATAAATGCCACAGTCGGACGTCTGAGAAACTTCACATAAAGGGCTTATAATTCATTGTCGCATTCAAGCAGTATAGACCATTCCAAGGAAAATACTCAGCACATAATAATAATAAACGGGTTGGTTCATCCACAGGATTAATCATATAGCCGAGTTTTCCGCTCATGTTTGTTCACCGGAGATTGTCAACGAGACTGACACTGAGACTGACGAGACAAGTTGAACACAGACATTGACCATGGGTACGGTTACTTGAATGAGTTTGACTCTGCAGAGTTTGTACTATTAAACCACAGCCAACGGATTTTAGTAGCCGCAAGGGACTAGTTCCGTTTACGGTGTTTTAGAGGAAACACATCTAACCAGTACACACCCAATTCCACATTCCGCTTCCAGAATCACCCTAGGCAACGTTCAAGAAAAACTCTAAGACGGGGAGGTCACAACCTCGAATAGCATGGGATCAAATTTATCTCAAGGCTTAAGGGGTGCCCCTCTCGTCCCAACCGAAACACCCATGCTCCCTGACCGGATGACGGCTTTAATCCAGGGCCATGGAACCCTCATCCCGGCCCTTCTGTTTGGTGTGTACTAGGAAAGAGGTTTGCAACTTACTAAACCATATTCCATAAAGAAAACATGTGGTAGTACAAGGAAAGGAACGGATGGTAACGTGACTTGATTCACGTTGACACTGGAGTTAAATGGTTTGGCATAAGACTGGCATGCTACAACAATACCATCTTAGCACCCATCATGTCACCACATGATCATGTAAACTCACATCGAATCACACATCGAAGTTTCAAGCTCACTCGCGATAGCTTTTCATGCAACATAACTTTCACGGTTGTTCATGTAATCATGCCATGAAGTAACTACTTAATCAAACACACAAAACACTCGTCATATCAAAGGTTCAAACATGCTTTCCTGGTTCGGAGTAGTCGGAGTCTAGCTCGGTGAAGTTCGCGGTTCCGTCACCTCTTCCGATATCTAGGGCATATGAAAAATACGTACTAACGTAAATACCTTGTGTGCACAAAAAGTGTTCCAAATATTTTTCAAATAAATATGATAAAAAACTAGAAATAAAAATAAAGAGGACAGAAAAAGAATCAATCCAAAATCATTTTCTGTTTAAAAGTTATTAAAGTTGTAGTCCAGGGACTTGTCTGTAATGAAACAGAAACTTTCCAGGGGCTAGCTTATAAAAACATAACACGGTTCGATTAAAAACCCGCCAACTCCAAAGGAAAACGTATTCTGCCCGAAGGCGTTTTCAGAAAACGTTTCGAAAAGAAGAAAAAGCTGACAGGGGGTCCCACCGTCGGGTTTAAACTCGAATAGATTCACCGCGCCGAAGGTTATGTGGTCGCCGGCGGCGATCCACGGCGAGTTAGGAGGAGTGGGTGGTACCTACGGGTTCCTTGGGTCCTTACGCACCTGTGGGTGGTGGAGCTGGTCGACGGCGAGCACCACGTCGACGGCGGCCCTTACTCCGGCGGACGGCGTTTCGGGCGATGTTGGATCTCGTCGAGGAAGGCTACAAAGGTTGAATTGAGGCTCGGGTAAAATACTGGGGGCACCAGAGGGCTACTGACGTGGTTTGGGAGGCGGAGGTGGCCTCACCTGAGTGAATCAAGCCAGAGCCCGAGGCGGATCGGGGCGGTAGGCGTCGAGGAAGGAGTTGTGGTGCGGGGTCGAGAACGAGCTCGGGGGCTCCTTTTATAGCTGATCCGAGGCGGTGGCCGTGAACGGGATAACTCCGGCGGCGATTACGGCGGTGCAGCGGTCGGTCAGGTGGTTTAGGGGGCTAGGCATCATCGTGGGGGCCTACTGGTTCGGTTTAGGTGCTAAGCTTGGCCTGCCTTGGTTGATACTCCAAGTTCCGAACGGAACGGCGCACGGAGCTCGTCGGCGGCAGGGAGCACGCTCTGCGCTGCTCAGGCCACGGCGACAGTGCCGCAGCGTGCGCAGGCAAGCAGACGGCCACGCGGAGGCCTCGGGTGGCTTGGGCGGTGCTGGACGGCGCCGAAAGCTGGAGCTGATCCCTGCTGGCCGCCACGGGTGGCTCTGCCACCGCAGAAGCTGCCGGCGTCGGCGGGACACGTCACCACCGACGATGGTGCCCGTCCAAAGGACCGTGCGGCGCTCTAGATAAGATGAAGGAGCAGTGCGCATGGCTCCAGAGTGGGCACTGGTGAGATCGACGCCGTGTCTCTGAAGAAAACGACACTAACGGTCGAACTGAACACCTGAACTCTGAACATGAAGAGCAACAAAGGCATGCCGTGTGTTCGATGAAATGATTTTGGCATGTGGGAAATTTATCTGGAGCTGATCTTTGGTGAGGTGGCCTCTCAATGCACGTGGGGGCTACTTGATTTATCCCAGAATTTTTTGGAGAAGAGAAAATATGAATTTCACCAAATTTGCCAAATCTGGTCCAAACTTGCAGTGAGTGAAACTTGAAAATTTTGAATTGTGGAAGAGTGGATCATGATGGATCTAGGTTGGGGGTGCTAGGGACTAGCCAGGGGAGTTGGTTTGAGATCACAACTCAAAGGAAATCAGATACTTCCTTTGTAAATCACCTAGGCCCAAAATAAAAGACAAAATTATTTTTGGGGATAAAATAAATGAAATAAAATTCAAAAATGGGTTGAACTTGTTGGAATAGAATATTTGGCTTGGCCCAAAGTGGAGGGAGGGGTTTTGGGAGAAATTTTGATATGAGGCATGGTAAAACAATGGGTGGTTGCAAAACAAAAGAATAGCCCCAAAATCCATAGGATTTCTTTTTAATAAAAATTTAATTTCCAAAAAAAATTTATTGTGATGAGTCCACATTAGAAGGAAAGTTTTTAAAACCAAACACCAAGGTTGAGGAAGACACAAAAACAAAGTACTTGTCATAGGAGAATTTTTTTGAGAAGGAGGGGCTTTTGGAAATATTTTAAATGGCCTCCTTCAAATCAAATAAAGGGTTTGTTAAAAAACCAAATAAAAAATTTTGGAGTGTCACAACACCTACCCCCTTAGGAAAAATCTCGTCCCCGATATTTCAGCTGACCCTCAAATAGGTGTGGGTGTTCTGCCCGAAGAAAATCCTCTCTTTCCCATGTTGCCTCATCTTCGGTGTGATTGCTCCACTGGACTTTGAAAAACTTAATTGTTTTCTGACGGGTCCTCCTTTCAGACTCCTCTAATATTTTTATTGGGCATTCCCGGTAGGTGAGATCTGGCTGTACATCAATATCCTCATGAGATACTTGCTTTTCTGGGTTGCTCACACATTTCCTCAACTGTGAGACGTGGAACACGTCGTGGACGTCGGACAGCTCTTCGGGTAGGTCTAGCTAGTAGGCCACCGTGCCTCTTCATGCAACTACACAGAAGGGTTAGATAAATCTTGGTGCTAGATTTCCTTTAACTTTGAATCGCTGCAGGCCTCTCATAGGAGATACTCGGAGGTATACATACTCACCGGGTTCAAAACTGACTCCCCGATGCTTTCGATCGTAATAACTCTTCTGTCGGCTTTGAGCTGTCTTGAGTCGGTCCCTGATTAGTTTAACTTTCTCCTCGGCTTCCTTGAGCATATCTGGGCCGAAGATACGGCTGTCTCCTGTCTCTGACCAATTCAATGGAGTACGACATCTCCGTCCATACAAGGCTTCGAAGGGTGCCATTTGCAGGCTGGCTTGGTAACTGTTGTTGTATGCAAACTCGGCATATGGCAAGCTTTCTTCCCAACTGGTCCCATAGGTGAGGACACACGCTCTCAGAATGTCCTCTAGTATTTGGTTTACGCATTCAGTTTGTCCATCAGTCTGGGGGTGGTATGTTGTACTGAATGCCAGTTGAGTTCCCAGAGCTTGCTGCAAATGATCCCAAAATCTAAAGACGAATTGAGTGCCTCGGTCAGAAATTATAGTCTTTGGGACTCCATGCAGGCAGACTATGCGAGAGAGATAAAGCTTAGCAAGCTTCTGAGTGGTGTAGGTTGTCTTCACTGGAATGAAATGTGCCACCTTGGTTAATCTGTCTGTGATGACCCATATGGCATCATTTCCGTGTTGAGACCGAGGTAGTCCAACAATAAAGTCCATCCTGATCTCATCCCATTTCCACTCAGGTATTCTGTTTGGCTGTAATAACCCTGCCGGTTTTTGATGCTCGGCCTTAATGCGTTGACACGAATCACAACATGCAATGAAGGTGGCTATATCCCTCTTCATACCGTGCCACCAAAACTTTTCCTGAATGTCTTTGTACATTTTGGTTCCTTCCGGGTGGACTGAATACGGAGCGGTGTGGCCTTCGGCTAGGATTTGCTATTTGAGGTCTTCTATGTTCGGTACGCAAAGTCTGTCTCCGTACCATAGTATTCCCTTATCGTCTATGATAAATTCAGAGGCCTTGCCCAAACTCACTTTTCTTTTTATGCCTTCGATGCTGGGGTGTCCATGCTGAGCCTCCTTAATTTGCTCCATTAAGGTGGGTTGTATTTCCAAATTTTACACATCGCCCTCGGCGACCATCATCATGTTGAGTTTGGCGAACTCTTGCTGAAATTCAGGTTTCAAGTTTGGCAGACCGTCGTTGCCCGAACTGGGGTTTCGACTAAGAGCATCGGCCACTACATTCGCCTTTCCTGGATGGTAGTGAATACCGACATCATAATCCTTCACTAATTCCAACCAGCGTCGTTGTCGTAAGTTGAGTTCTGGTTGTGTGAAAATATACTTGAGGCTTTTATGGTCCGTGTATATTTCACAACGGTTTCCGAGTAAAAATGTCTCCATTCTTTGGGTGCATGAATGACTGCTGCCAGTTCCATGTCATGAGTAGGGTAATTTTCTTCATGCTTGCGTAGTTGCCTGGAGGCATACGCGACTACCTTGCCTTCTTGCATTAATACGCATCCGAGGCCCTTCCTGGATGCGTCACCATACACCTCAAAACTTTTGTGTATGTCTGGCACAACCAACACTGGTGCTGTTGTTAATTTTCTTTTGAGTTCTTGGAAACTTTTCTCGCAAGCTTCCGTCCAAACAAATTTCTTGTCTTTCTTGAGCAACTGCGTCATTGGCTTGGCTATGGTGGAGAAACTTCAATGAACCTTCGATAATACCCTGCCATTCCCAAGAAACTTCTTACATCCATTACGCTGGCTGGTGGTTTCCAACCAAGCACGGCCTTGACTTTTTCCGGGTCTACGGCAACACCTTCTTGTGTTAACACATGGCCTCGGAAACCAACTTGTCTTAACCAAAATTCACATTTGCTGAACTTGGCGTATAATTGATGTTTCCTTAATTCTTCGAGTACAATTCTGAGATGTTCAGCATGCTCTTCTGGTGTCTTGGAGTATACCAAAATATCATCGATGAACACCACAACAAATTTGTCCAAAAATTTCATAAACACTTTGTTTATGAGGTGGACAAAATATGCGGGGGCGTTGGTCAGACCAAACGGCATCACTGTAAACTCATACAACCCGTATCTGGAGGTGAAGGCTGTCTTGGGGATATCTTCTGTCCGTACTTTTAATTGATGGTATCCCGACCTTAAGTCAATTTTTGAGAAAACCTTGGCTTGAGCGAGCTAGTCAAAAAATCATTTATCCGTGGCATCAGATATTTGTTCTTGATTGTGACCATGTTGAGTGCTCGATAGTCTATACACAATCTCAGTATCCCATTGAGGGAGTCCTGGATTAGGTGGTGTCCGGATAGCCGGACTACCATCATCAGCCGAACTATCATTTGCCGGACTATCATCATCGACCGGACTCCAAGACTATGAAGATACAAGATTGAAGACTTCTCCCCGTGTCCGGATGGGACTTTCCTTGGCGTGGAAGGCAAGATTGGTGATACGGATATGTGGATCTCCTACCATTGTAACCGACTCTATGTAACCCTAGCCCTCTCCGGTGTCTATATAAACCGGATGGCTCTAGTCCGTAGGACAACATAAACAACCCTTACAATCATACCATAGGCTAGCTTCTAGGGTTTAGCCTCCTTGATCTCGTGGTAGATCCACTCTTGTAAACATCCACAATATCAATATCAATCGAGCATGACGTAGGGTTTTACCTCCATCAAGAGGGCCCGAACCTGGGTAAAACATCGTGTCCCTTGTCTCCTTTTATCATCCGCCTAGACGCACAGTTCGGGACCCCCTACCCGAGATCCGCCGGTTTTGACACCGATATTGGTGCTTTCATTGAGAGTTCCTCTGTGTCGTCACCGATAGGCTTGATGGCCTATTCAATCAACAATGACGCAGTCCTGGGTGAGACTTCTCTCCCCGGGCAGATCTTCGTATTCTGCGGCTTCGCACTGCGGGCCAACTCGCTTGGCCATCTGGAGCAGATCGAAAGCTACGCCCCTGGCCGTCAGGTCAGGTTTGGAAGCCTAAACTTCACAGCCGATATCCGCAAAGACTTGATCCTCGATGGATCTGAGCCACAGCCGAGCGTGCCGCGCTGTCACGATGGGCATGACCTAACTATGCCGCCGGACAGCGCCTTGGAGGCCGCACACGAATCCGCTCCGACCCATAGTCCGGAGCGATCGCTCGGATCGAGGACGGATGGCTGGACACCGCCTCGGGAGCGGAAACTTCTAAGGCGATGGAGTCGAACACTTACCTTGTCCCGCATAAAGCTCATGACTCCGAGGTGTCGGACTCTCGCCGGACTCAACCTCCTGTGCCCTCGCCAATGAATCCGATTGGGCGCCGATCATGGAATTCACCGCTGCGGACATCTTTCAGACTTCGCCCTCGGCGATATCATAAATTCATCAAGCATCTCGCTATCCGAGAGCCTGGCCGAACTACGGCCAGGGCGGTTGGGATGCGGACGACGAAGAAATTCAGAGCCCACCCACCACCCACTTCAGAGCCACCGCCGACGATTTAACCGACGATTTCGACTACGACTCAAGACATCGACGGTATGGACGACGATGCCGGAGACTACTAAGAACCAGTGCCTACAGGACACTTTGGAAGACCACCTCGTCATACGACATATACATGGTGGACACCCCAAAAGATGGGGACGGCAAAGAAGCAGCGGAGGCCGATTCCTTAAAGAAACAGCCCAAGCGCCGACGCCGCCGGGCGCCGCTCTAAATCCCGCCACAAAGAAGAATGGAGATTCCGCACAGGAGATAATAACACCCCGTAAAGTGCCGAAGACAACTCCCTCCAAAGACGATCCAGCGCAGGAGGAGGCGAAGCAAGCCCTCACGAGAGGGCGGCGATTTAAGAGGTCGAGGATGACAATTACTTACCTCCTCCGGAGACGAGGCAAGCCTCGGCGACGATTTAATTCGTCGTGCTCGAGGATCCCGTCGAACAAGAGCTTTTCAGACGCAGGCTAATGGCCACGGCAAACAGCCTAAAGAAAAAGCAGCAACAGCTTCAAGCTGATCAACACCTACTGGCCGACAGATGGACCGAGGTCCTCGCGGCCGAAGAGTATGAACTCGAACACCCCTCCAAAAGTTACCCAAAACGCAAGTTGCTCCCCCGATTAGAGGAGGAGGCATACAAACCTGCATCACCAGCGCACAATACGGTAGACCGGCCACCTCGTGGCCGCGACAGAGAGGCATACAAGCCCTCCACCAAAACCGCACTTCGCATCGCCAAAAGCATGAAGCCACAGGGGAACGCGCCGGACTTGCGGGATATATTGGAGGACAAGGCAAGACAATCCAGATCTATCTATGGATCACGTGGGCGCCCAAAGACCCACGACGAATACCGTCGCGCCGGATATAACTACTCCGGTCGGGCCGAACACAGCAGACAACGCTCTCTCGAGCTACGTCGCGATATTGCTCAATGCAGAGGCGCCGCACACCCACTATGCTTCACGGACGAAGTAATGGACCATCAAATCCCTGAAGGGTTTAAACCCGTTAATATCGAATCCTACGATGGCACAACAGACCCCGCGGTTTGGATTGAGGATTATCTTCTCCATATACACATGGCCCACGGCAACGATCTTCACGCCATCAAATATCTCCCGCTCAAGCTTAAAGGACCAGCTCGGCATTGGCTTAACAGCCTGCCCGCAGAGTCAATTGGATGCTGGGAGGACCTGGAAGCCGCATTCCTCGACAACTTCCAGTGGCACGACAAAGCGACCACCGGACGCAGATGACCTAAGCCACATAATCCAGCAGCCGCATTTAATCGCCAGCAATTCGGACACGTTCTTAACAAAGAAAAATCAAATCATCGACTGTCCGGATGCAGAGGCACTCGCTGCCTTCAAACATAACATCCGTGACGAGTGGCTGGCCCGGCACCTAGGACAGGAGAAGCCGAAATCCATGGCAGCCCTCACATCACTCATGACCCGCTTCAGTGCGGGAGAGGATAGCTGGCTAGCTCGCAGCAACAACCTCAGCAAAAATGCTGGCAGTCCGGATACCAAGGACCGCAATGGCAGGTTGCGTAGAAACAAAAACAAACGCCGCATTAACGGCGACAGCAATGAGGATACGGCAGTCAACGCCGGATTCCGAGGCTCCAAACCCAGCCAACGGAAGAAGCCATTCAAAAGAACCACTCCGGGCCCGTCCAATTTGGACCGGATACTCGACCGCTCTTGTCAAATACAAGGAACCCCCGAAAAGCCAGCTAACCACACCAACAGAGATTGTTTGGTATTCAAGCAAGCAGGCAAATTAATCGCCGAAAACAGTGACAAGGGGCTACACAGCGATGATGAGGAAGAGACCCGGCAGCCGAACAACAGAGGACAAAAGGGATTCCCCCCTCAAGTTCGGACGGTAAACATGATATACGCAACGCATATTCCCAAGAGGGAGCGGAAGCATGCACTAAGGGACGATACGCTGATGGAGCCAGCCGCCTAAAATTCAACCCATGGTCCTCTTGCCCGATCACTTTCGATCAAGAGACCATCCGACCATATCCGCCATGGCGGATTCGCCGCATTGGTTTTAGACCCAATCGTCGATGGATTTCACCTCGGAGAGTCCTGATGGACGGCGGCAGATCCTGAACCTGCTTTATCGACACACGGCGCAAGATGGGCATAGACCCTTCAAGGATTAAACCTACAAAGACAACCTTCAAAGGTGTCATACCAGGTGTCGAGGCCAATTGTACAGGCTCGCCACATCGAAGTGGTCTTCGATCCCGGATAATTTCGAGCGAGGAGTAAATCTTCGACATAGTCCCGCTCAGAGCGGCTATCATGCTCGCTCGGACGAACCGCGCTTGCAAAATTCAACGCGTGCCGCATTATGCATACCTTAAGCTCAAGATGCCAGGCCCTCATGGAGTCATCACGGTCAATGGAAACACGGAACGCCCCTCCGAACGGAGGAACATACAGCGCTCTCGCGATGAAAGTACAGAGCAGCCTTTTAAGGCAATTTCGAGTCCGCCGTTAAACGACCGGACACGACCAAACGCGCCGGAGTAACATCAACCAAGACCACCTGCACGCCCGAGCATCGCCAGAGTAATGCGGCCTCAACCTCAGCCCTCGCAAAATTGTAAGACAAACTCTCCGCGTACATAGTTACGCCTTGGAGATACCATGGGCATAGGGGGAAAGGCACAACCACAACAGACCCAGAGTGCGGTTCGACCACACCAGGGGCTCCCAAGTGTGTCGCTTTTTTTTCTTTCATTTTTCTCTTTTTTATATAGAACTATGTCCGGCGGCGACCCTGCCGAACTCATGATGCAACAGCCAGGGAAGGACAAAGGCCGCGACGAACACTCAGGTGGTCTCCATCACGAGCATTAAATTTGTTAAATACAACATTCCACGGCCTACCCCTGGAGGGAGACGCCTTTGATTCGTCCAAACCCTTGCTTTCCGCACTATTTGTATCATTCCGCACTCATAGCATATCTTCTCGAATAAAATGCAGCACTTTTTGCCCATAATTGCATTACCTTATATAAATATATGTTCATTTACGACATTTTGCACCCGTACATTTTGGTACGGCCAAATACACCAGGGGCTGATGTTCTCCGCATTATGGTGTGATAAAGTCCGAACACTTTCACAAGTGCGGCACCCCGAACTTATAGCATTATATGAATCGGCTCCAATCATGTCTTGGGTCAATAGTTGGGTTTGCCCGGCTCCCATGTTTGGCACCTTACGCCCGCTTCTATCGGCTAAGGTAGCACTGGAGAACCACGCGATTGCGCCCGGTTGAGCCGGTTAACGCCTCGGAGAAAGCTAAAACCGATCGTCATGATAAGGCGAGACTGGTCGCTGTTCGAGAGGTCCTTCGGTCCTTAAAGACCTACGCCGCTCGAGCGAAGTTCCAGATTATGTCCGACCAAGGCATGGATAGCGCCCAATTCGGTCCCCGAATACTAGGGGCTTCGCCGAAATTTAAAATTATAGAATTCTATGGCTAAGTGAGAGTGTTCAAGCACTATAAGTCCGGTTGCCTGGTTCGTTGTGTTGAGCGCCTCCCTCGATGGACCCAAAAATGGGAACTAGAGCGCTCATGTTTATCCCGAACACCCCAGCACTCGTGGCATGGGGGCTGAAGCCGACAACTTGCCATCTCTCAGATTTAATAAACGGCCGCACAGAAGGTAATATTTTAAATTAACAAGCGTTGCTTAGCGCATATGGACAAAGTTTTCAGCGCACAAGATAACACATTGCGAATTTACTCAAAAATTACATCCTGGGCACTCATCCGCAATCTTGCGGGCACCCTTCAGACAGCCTTATAGTACATTTCGGCGTCGACGATGTTCCTTGCCCGCTAGTGGCGCGCGCTGATTAGCTTCTCCGCATCCAGCTTGCCCCAATGCACCTTTGCGCGGGCAAGGGCCCGACGAGCACCTTCAATACAGGAGGAGCGCTGATAACCTCCACCCAGGGGCACGATCCACCAGCCGCCGCAGACGAGGCCGAAGTAGCCCCTGTGCATGGCCTCTCCAGTGCCACAGCCGGACTATGAGGCCCTTCATGGCCTGCTCGCCACCTTAGAAGCTCGACCAGCTGCTTCAGCTGGTCGCTAGGGGCACTGGATGGCCGGCCTCAAAGATACCGAGACCGAAGACCTTCTCCGCTGAGCTCCCTCCTCGGCTCGGTAGAATGCGGCGGCATCGACACGCTGCAAAGGCAGATCTGCAAACGCCTCGAGAGCTCCGATTCGGTAAGTAACACGTAATTTACATTCACATGCTTGCTTTGCATGAAAAATGCCTTACCCGCCGCTATCTTCCTCATCAACTCAATCTCTGAAGGGACTTACGGGCCTCGGCCTTGGCAGTTTTGCACTTTCAAGAGCCGAGGCAAGCTCGACTCTCGAGTCTTTGAGTCACGCCCAAACTCTCATGCTTTTCCATGAGAGCCCGGAGCTCTTGCTGAACCACCGCCACCCGCACCTCCTGCTTTTCCCGCTCTGCATGTTCCGTGGCCGCATTACGTTCGGCCATGGACACGGCCTCCTTCAGGGTCGCCACCTCATTCGTGGCCCCGCAGCACCCATGTTATCCTTGTTATTTTTGTTGCAACCTAAATCCTTTTCTGAAGGTACAAATTCAAAGTGGTGTTACTCACCTTCTTTGTCCCGAGCTGCTTCTGGCGCGCCGAGCTCTTGCTCGGACCGCCGAGCTCTGCTTCAAAGCACCGACCTCCAGCATCGGTCTGGCGGCAGAGGTCAGCAGCCCAGCCTGCAACCCATATTGACATAATTTTTAGCAACCCTGTATATCTTTTTTTTTCAGATCCTCATCCGCTTTTCTTTCCGAACACCGAACCGAGCATCGGGGCTACTGTCTATGCGGTATTACATTGCATATTTTAAAACTTCTTACCTCAAAGCCTGATAGAAGGCTATCTGCGAGCTTCGGTCAGCCCGCTCTTGGCGAAGCTGCACTTTGGATCACCGCACTCATAATAGTGCGGTGTTCTTCCTCGATGGAAGCGCTCTGCAGCGCCTCAACAAATTGCTCGGCGCCCGGTTGGGCGGAAGCCGCCGGCGTCCACGGTCTTGCCCTTCGCTCGAAGGGCGCCGGCGGACTCCGGAACCACCGCGAGTTCTCGATGTGGAATCGGCGCAATGTCCGGAGGACGCCTTGTGGCGCCCGAGCCTCCCCGATGGGTCCTTCTGGGATCCCACCTCGGCGTCCTCGGTGTCGCGGGGTGGAGGCGGTCGGGATGGAGTCTACATCCGACGGAGCCAACGACCCGCTTCGATGAAGCGGGAGATCATCACCGGCGGACTACAGCAGCATGCGGCATCATAATGACACTATGTGACGCAGAAAAGAAATTATAAATCATTCAGGAACCGGATACTTACGATCTCGCCGAGGCCTGGCCCTTGAAGGCCATTCTTCCTCGCCAACGTTGATGTTGGCGGAGCTGTCCGGGAATAGTCCTTCCCTCTTGACCCTTCGGCCTCCCCTGTTGGGGAAGCCTTCCTCTTCCTCTCTCCTCCTCCGAGAGAGTCCTCTTCCTCCTCCTCATTTTCGGGAGGAGTCCGCCCGAGTCGTCGGACACCTGAAAACAGGCACTCTTTCGAGCACCCGTGGCCTCCTTCTTGGCCTTCTTCTCCGCACCACGCAGCGGTGACAGAACCAGCAGCCTCGCTAGACGAGCGCCCACTGGGTTTTCGGCATAGGAGCCAGACAGTAATCTGCTCCGCCTTCCTCATCCAGTCCTGTCAAAGGAAAAGGGGAAATTAAAACCCGCATAGAGTCAAACTATGAAAAACAAGTGTCCCGTAAAGGGGTAGAATCACTTACCTCGTCGGCTGGCGCTGCGAAATCCGTGATCTTCGATCATGGATGCGGGGCTTCGCACCTTGAACAGCACCTTCCAGGCGCCTTCGTACGTTGTGTCGAAGAGCTTGTTTAGCGCCTGGTGCTGTTCCGGATCGAACTCCCATAGATTGAATGCCCGCTCTTGGCATGGGAGTATCCGGCGGACGAGCATGACTTGGATTCCAGCCTGAGCTTCTTCACCAGCTTCTTGATACAGGCTTGGAGTCCCGTCAGCTCCTTCGAACTACCCCACAGCAAGCCCTTCTCTTTCCAGGAGGTGAGCTGCGTGGGGATACCAGATCTAAACTCGGGGGCCGCCGCCCATTTAGGGTCACGCGGCTCGGTGATATAGAACCACCCCGATTGCCACCCCTTGACGGATTCCACAAAGTCCCCTTCGAACCAAAGGACATTGGGCATCTTGCCCAACATGGCGCCTCCGCACTCCGCTTTAGTGCCCTTCACTACCTTCGGCTTGACAATGAAGGTCTTGAGCCACAAGCCGAAGTGGGGCTGGATGCAGAGGAAGGCCTCGCACACGACGATAAACGCCGAGATGTTGAGGATGAAGTTCGGCGCCAGATCATGGAAATCCAGGCCGTAGTAGAACATGAGCCCCCGGACAAAGGGGTGAAGTGGAAAGCCCAGTCCGCGGAGGAAGTGGGGAAGAAAAACGACCCTCTCATGGGGCCTGGGGGTGGGGATGAGCTGCCCCTCATCGGGCAGCCGGTGCGCGATGTCGCCGGAAAGCTATCCGGCGCCGCGCAGTTTGATGATGTGCTCCTCCTTAACGGTGGAGGCCAACCATTTACCTCCCGCTCCGGACATGGTCGGAGAAGGTTGAGACGAGATGCGCGAACTTGGGCGCTGGAGCTCGAAAAGCGGAGATGGATAAGCAAAGGAGGAAGAAGGCGAGGTGAGAAGGTGAATCTTATCCCTTATATGGGCGGGCAAAATCTTACGCGTCCCCACCGCCCTGTAAAACTCGCTTATCTCCCAAGCGTCACCATCAATGGCGCGTTGGGTTACCCACGCCGTATTGATGAGAATCCCGGATTAAGGGAAACACGATCTCTGCTCGACAAGACGTGCGGAAACCGCTTTGCTAAATGCGCCAAGGTGGTAAAGTAAAAACAATTGAGTAATGGCTTCGTAGTGGTGTGACGGCATGCCACAAAAACGCCGCAGATTGAACTTGTGTATACATTATTATTCTCTCTACGGTGGAACGTGGAATTTATTTGCGAGCGGACACTATCCTGGTGTTCACAATCTTCTATCATTTGAGGAGGAACCCGCCTTGCAATGCCAAGCAATATACGCGCCGGACTTATCGTCATTGAAGCCTGGTTCGGGGCTACCGAGGAGTCCTGGATTAGGGGTGTCCGGATAGCGGACTACCATCATCACCGAACTATCATTTGCGGACTATCATCATCGACGGACTCCAAGACTATGAAGATACAAGATTGAAGACTTCTCCCCGTGTCCGGATGGGACTTTCATTGGCGTGGAAGGCAAGCTTGGCGATACGGATATGTAGATCTCCTACCATTGTAACCGACTCTATGTAACCCTAGCCCTCTCCGGTGTCTATATAAACCGGATGGCTCTAGTTCGTAGGACAACATAAACAACCCTTACAATCATACCATAGGCTAGCTTCTAGGGTTTAGCCTCCTTGATCTCGTGGTAGATCCACTCTTGTAAACATCCACAATATCAATATCAATCGAGCAGGACATAGGGTTTTACCTCCATCAAGAGGGCCTGAACCTGGGTAAAACATCGTGTCCCTTGTCTCCTGTTACCATCCGCCTAGATGCACGGTTCGGGACCCCCTACCCGAGATCCGCCGGTTTTGACACCGACACCCATCCTTTTTCTTGGCAAATAAAACTGGAGAGCCCCAAGGTGAGGAGTTGGCTCGAATAAATCCTTTGTCCAGTAATTCTTTTATTTACTTCTTTAATTCCACCAACTCTGAGGGTGCCATTCTGTATGGTTTCTTGTAAATGGGGGTGGTTCCAGGTGCTAGCTCAATTGCTGAATTCTATCTCCCGGTCTGGTGGCATGCCTGGTAGTTCTTCGGGAAATACGTCTGGGAACTCACACACTACTGGAACTTTGCTTAACTCAGAAATGTCCACCTTGTTCAACCTTGGTTGCCATGATATTTGTCTCTCTTGAGCTGAAACTTTTATTATCTTCCCGTGATGGTGGGTAAGAATTACTGTCCGGTGGAAGCAGTCAATAAATCCTTTGTTGGTGGTTAACCAGTCCATCCCTAGGATGACATCTAGTCCCTTATTTTCCAATACAATAAGGTTGGCGCGAAACTTTAATCCCTCAAACTCAATAACCACACCTTGGCAGTAACTCTGAGTAACTTGCTTAATCCCGGGGGACTTGATGATCATGGACTTTTCCAGGGGAAGCATCGAAAAATCATTTCGCAAAGCAAATTTCTTTGAAATGAACGAGTGAGAAGCTCCAGAATCAAACAAAACCGTGGCAGGTATTGTGTTGACAGGGAACGTACCGAGTATGATATCCGGGGCATTCTGTGCTTCCTCCTTGGTCACATGGTTCAAGTGACCCTTCTTGTGATTATTATTGGGGTTGAAGTTGTTACACTTGGGTGCGGAATTATTCCCACCGTGGTTCGGCGTGGGAGCCGAGTTTCTTGGCTTTGGGCACTGCTTGGCATAGTGCCCTTCTTCTCCACAAGCGTAGCAAGTGACACCTGGGCGGTATGTAAAATCCTTGTCTCTTGCATGAAAATTCTTGATCGAGCGCAGGATATTGGTTGTGGACTTGTTTGCTCCACTCTTCTGAAAGTCAGTCTTGCTTCGGTTGTTGCGAGCTTGAGTAGTTTGGTCCCTCTTACGCTTGCGAAAATCTTCCAAACTGCGGCGCTCATTTTCCAGGGTAATGGCCTTGTCCACAAGTGTTTTGAAGTCTGGAAAGGTGTGTACGACCAGCTGGCATTTGAGTGCTGGTGCAAGACCATCCAGAAACTTTTCCATCTTTTTATTCTAAGTCATGTGCTCTTCATTGGCATAACGAGATAATTGAGTAAACTGACTGTTGTACTCAGTCACCGTCATGCCTCTCTGCTTGAGGTCATCAAACTCCCTCTTCTTGATCTTCATAACGCTTTTGGGGATATGCGCCCCACGAAAACCTTCTTTAAATTCTTCCCAGGTGATGTTATTCTCATTGGGGTGCATGTGTAGGAAATTTTCCCACCATGATGCAGCTGCTCATGTGAGGTAGTGAGGTGCATATAGTACCTTCTCATGGTCTGAACATTGCGCAATGATCAATTTCCTTTCAATGTCTCGAAGCCAGTCATCGGCCTCAAGAGGTTTGTCAGTGTGCGAGAAAGTTGGGGGACGCGTCTTTTGTAGTTCTGACAATTTGGATTGCTGCTGATACGGTTCACGGTGATTTCCCATATTGATGACCTGGTTTATCATTTCTTGGTGCTGTTGCTGGCTTTGCTCATAAAGGCGGCACACTTGAGAAAAAGCTGTCTCACTGCCCTGTTGACTTGACTGTCCCTGTGTGAAGTTGTTGCTGGTTTGGGTGCCATAATTCTCTTCTGGCAGATTTGGCACGGAACGAGTCCAAGGACGAGACATTTTCTACTCTGGGGATATATTTTGGAAAAATTCATAATAAAAAGAAATTGAGCCACAAAAATAAATAAATACTCAAAGGCGAAAAATTTAACCACTCCAAGATTTTTTTCAAGAAAATATTTGATTGCGCATGGAGAAGGACCGCTCAGAACATATCTTTCACGCAAGCAGTAATTATACAATACATCACTCAAGATGTGCGTACACATTCCTGACATGTTATTTAAGCTAGTGCACTTCTCCCAGTTCCTACATGATGCGCATACAAACTACTTCTCACAACCTATATACATATAAACATATCATACAAGCTGGCACAACGCAGGGCTGCTAGGCACACTCAGTCGGAGATGGTAAGGATTTCCCTTGGCCTGCCGAGGGTGAGGCCCAGTGATGCCGGGGACTCAACCTCCTCCTCACTAATAGGCTCCAGGCGTGAAGTGCTGCGCTGAGAAGCTGGAGCGGGTGCGAGAGGCGGTGCAACACGGACTGGGGCGGGCGCAATAGGTGGTGCGACACGGACTAGAGTGGGCGCAATCGGTGGTGCAACACGGTCTGGAGTGGGTGCGATGACTTGGTTGAACTCCTCAGTGGTAGGCAGGCGACAAGCGGTGGCGAGGATGGAAGGTGAATAAGATGCTGAGGATTAGACGAAGGTCAGTGGTGGTGCTGTGTGGAGGAGCTCCCTCCTGTTGGCGGCACAGCCACGGACTGAGTCCATACGGGCAGCCAAAAGGTCGTCCACAAGGTTGTCAAAAGCTGCCTCAAGTGCCTGGAGGTATTCAACAAGCATCTGAATAGCCTCATCTCGCTCTCCCGTGGGGCAAGCGGATGCATAGTGACAAGTGTATGGCACGTGGCATGGAAGGTAGCGGTAGTGATGAGTCTTCATCGAAGGAAGAACATCCCGGAGATGAGCTATCGCCTCACGGGCAGCCATCTGCATGGCATGCCTCTCCGTAGGCATGGCCCTGCCAACAAATCGGAATTGGCGTGACTCTGAACGCCCTTCCTTGAACTGCACCGCGGCCTGGTGCATAGACAGACTGTCGCTGATCTTGTGCTGGTAGAGTGTGAACACCGGGCGAACCGATGGCCCAATCGCGATCTTGACGATGTAGGTGAGGAGCTTGATAAATCCCTCAGGTACATTGGCGAACACCTGTGACTCACAGTCGCTGCTAGCCATCTACAAAAGTAGACAAAAATTCCGAATAGTCAGATCATAAATTTATGATGACTAACAGAAAATTGCTACATTTTCCAAAAATGCAAAAATCGCACTAAGACGCTAATAACCGATTAGCGATCGCACCTAGTGGCTTCCTACAGTCAGCATGGCTCTGGTACCAAGTTTGTCATGAACGGTTTTTCAATAAAATACTTATTGAGAAACCGATCCTTTTATTTCCAGTATAGGAGAGTCCTCCTTACTGGTAGACAAATTCTTGATACAGAAATCCAGAAGTACTAAATATATTACAGGGTTGAGCTGAGGTTGCTCAACAATTTATTACAAGCACGCCAATAATATACATAAAGGCGGGTATGACACAAGGGTGTGGTGGCATACTACTGACTCGTATATATAAAAGTGGTGGTGGATATGTCACAGTGAAGTGGGTGACGTTGACTCCTACTCTTGCAGCTCATCGAGCGTCGAGGTGAGGCTCGATGGTTTATTCGGGTAGCGGAAGCGGATACGGTACAAGTGATAAATTCCAGGATCGCACGGGACTGACTGGGACTCCTCTAGGCGTCGGAATCGCTATCGAACTCTTCATCCATAAGATCGCCTTCGTCAACATCTGGCCAAATCAATAAGCTAGGTGAGTATTTTGAATGTACTCGCAAGACAGTTCGGACATAAGATATAACAAATGTAAGCATGATCATCATGAGCATTTCGCAATGCACACTCAAATGATAAACTTGCACGACATGATAAAATAAAAGGAAGTTAGGCGGTAGTCCTCCCGAAATCCCAACAAAAATAACTGAAAACCGATCGAGTGTCTGAAGTGACGCCTCGAATGGTGAACAAATAAATTAACATGCCGCAGTCGGGCGTCTAAGCGACACCACGTAAAGGGCTTATATTGGAAAATAAATGACAGTGCGTGCCACAGTCGAACGTCAAAGCGACATCACATAAAGGGCTTATATCGAAAGTAAATAACAAGAGTGCCACAGTCGGACGTCTGAGCGACATCACATAAAGGGCTTATATTGAAAATAAATAACAAGAGTGCCACAGTCGGACGTCTGAGCGACATCACATAAAGGGCTTATATTGAAAATAAATAACAAGAGTGCCACAGTCGGACGTCTGAGCGACATCACACAAAGGGCTTATATCGAAAGTAAACAGCAGAAATGCCACAGTCGGACGTTTGAGCGACATCACATAAAGGGCTCATATCGAAAGTAAACAACATAAATAACACAGTCAGACGTCTGAGCGACATCACATAAAGGGCTTATAATTCATTGTCGTATTTAAGCAGTATAGACCATTCCAAGGAAAATACTCAGCACATAATAATAGTAAACGAGTTGGTCCATCCACGGGATTAATCATATAGCCGAGTTTTCCGCTCCTGTTTGTTCACCGGAGATTGTCAAGGAGACTGACACTGAGACTGACGAGACAAGTTGAACACAGACATTGACCATGGGTACCGTTACTTGAATGAGTTTAACTCTGCAGAGTTTGTACTATTAAACCACAACCAACGGATTTCAGTAGTCGCAATGGACTAGTTCCGTTTACGGTGTTTTAGAGGAAACACATCTAACCAGTACACACCCAATTCCACATTCCGCTGCCAGGAATCACCCTAGACAACGTTCAAGAAAAACTCTAAGACGGGGAGGTCACAACCTCGAATAGCATGGGATCAAATTTATCTCGCGCGCTCTAAGGGGTGCCCCCCTCTCGGTCCCAACCGGAAACACCCGTGCTCCCTGACCGGATGACGGCTTTAATCCAGGGCCATGGAACCCTCATCCCGGCCCCTCTGTTTGGTGTGTACCAGGAAAGAGGTTTGCAACTTACTAAACCATATTCCATAAAGAAAACATGTGGTAGTACAAGGAAAGGAACGGATGGTAACGTGACTTGATTCACGTTGACACTGGAGTTAAATGGTTTGGCATAAGACTGGCATGCTACAACAATACCATCTTAGCACCCATCATGTCACCACATGATCATGTAAACTCACATCGAATCACACATCGAGTTTCGAAGCTCACTCGCGATAGCTTTTCATGCAACATAACTTTCACGGTTGTTCATGTAATCATGCCATGAAGTAACTACTTAATCAAACACACAAAACACTCGTCATATCAAAGGTTCAAACATGCTTTCCTGGTTCGGAGTAGTCGGAGTCTAGCTCGGTGAAGTTCGCGGTTCCGTCACCTCTTCCGGTATCTAGGGCATATGAAAAATACGTACTAATGTAAATACCGTGTGTGCACAAAAAGTGTTCCAAATATTTTTCAAATAAATATGATAAAAAACTAGACAGAAAAATAAAGAGGACAGAAAAAGAATCAATCAAAATCATCTTCTGTTTAAAAGTTATTAAAGTTTTAGTCCAGGGACTTGTCTGTAATGAAACAGAAACTTTCCAGGGGCTAGCTTATAAAAATAGAAAACGATTCGATTAAGAACCCGCCAACTCCAAAGGAAAACGTATTCTGCCCGAAGGCGTTTTCAGAAAACGTTTCAAAAAGAAGAAAAAGCTGACGGGGGGTCCCACCCGTCGGGTTTAAACTCTGAAACGGAGTCACCGGCGCCCGAAGGCTACGGTGGTCGCCGGCGGCGATCCACGGCGAGTTAGGAGGAGTGGGTGGTACCTACGGGTTCCTTGGGTCCTTACGCACGTGTGGGTGGTGGAGCTGGTCGACGGCGAGCACCACGTCGACGGCGGCCCTTACTCCGGCGGACGGCGGTTCGGGCGATGTTGGATCTCGTCGGGGAAGGCTACAAAGGTTGAATTGAGGCTCGGGTTAGAATACTGGGGGCACCAGAGGGCTGCTGACGTGGTTTGGGAGGCGGAGGTGGCCTCACCTGAGTGAATCAAGCCGGAGCCTGAGGCGGATCGGGGCGGCCGGCGTCGAGGAAGGAGACCTCCTCGGGGTCCTCCTGGTGGCTTGGTGAGGCTCTGGTGAGGTGGAGTTGTGGTGCGGGGTCGAGAACGAGCTCGGGGGCTCCTTTTATAGCTGATCCGAGGCGGTGGCCGTGAACAGGATAACTCCGGCGGCGATTACGGCGGTGCAGTGGTCGGTCAGGTGGTTTAGGGGGCTAAGCATCACCGTGGGTGCCTACTGGTTCGGTTTAGGTGCTAAGCTTGGCCTGCCTTGGTTGATACTCCAAGTTCCGAACGGAACGGCGCACGGAGCTCGTCGGCGGCAGGGAGCAGGCTCTGCGCTGCTCAGGCCACGGCGACAGTGCCGCAGCGTGCGCAGGCAAGCAGACGGTCACGCGGAGGCCTGAGGTGGCTTGGGCGGTGCTGGACGGCGCTGAAAGCTGGAGCTGATGCCTGCTGGCCGCCACGGGTGGCTCTACCACCGCAGAAGCTGCCGGCGTCGGCGGGGCATGTCACCACCGACGATGGTGCCCATCCAAAGGACCGTGCGGCGCTCTGGATAAGATGAAGGAGCAGTGCGCATGGCTCCAGAGTGGGCACTGGTGAGATCGACGCCGTGTCTCTGAAGAAAACGACACTTACGGTCGAACTGAACACTGAACTCTGAACATGAAGAGCAACAGTGCATGCCAGGTGTTCGATGAAATGATTTTGGCATGTGGGAAATTTATCTGGAGCTGATCTTTGTTGAGGTGGCCTCTCAATGCACCTGGGGGCTCCTTGATTTATCCCAGAATTTTTTGGAGAAGAGAAAATATGAATTTCACCAAATTTACCAAATCTGGTCCAAACTTGCAGTGAGTGAAACTTGAAAATTTTGAATTGTGGAAGAGTGGATCTTGATGGATCTAGGTTGGGGGTGCTAGGGACTAGCCATAGGAGTTGGTTTGAGATCACAACTCAAAGGAAATCAGATACTTCCTTTGTAAATCACCTAGGCCCAAAATAAAAGACAGAATTATTTTTGGGGATAAAATAAATGAAATAAACTTCAAAAATGGGTTGAACTTGTTGGAATAGAATATTTGGCTTGGCCCAAAGTGGAGGGAGGGGTTTTGGGAGAAATTTTGATATGAGGCATGGCAAAACAATGGGTGGTTGCAAAACAAAAGAATAGCCCCAAAACCCATAGGATTTCTTTTTAATAAAAATTTAATTTCCAAAAAAAAAATTATTGTGATGAGTCAACATCAGAAGGAAAGTTTTTAAAACCAAACACCAAGGTTGAGGAAGACACAAAAACAAAGTACTTGTTAGAGGAGAAATTTTTTGAGAAGGAGGGGCTTTTGGAAAGATTTTAAATGGCCTCCTTCAAATCAAATAAAGGGTTTGTTAAAAACCAAATAAAATTTTTTAGAGTGTCACAAGTTGCCATAGCTTTTTTCTGATTTTTTCGAAGAAAATGCACAACATGATTCGTTGCCCCGTTCCGCCTGCCTGCTCCGACTGTGATACCAACTCTTATCTTGCCACGACCTGTGGTAATGCTTCCAGTTGTGGAACCAACAACTATTGCTAGCCGTCCAGATCCTTCAACGCCAGCACTTGTCGCGGTTCGAGATGGGGATGGCGGTGCCCTTACAATGATGCTGTGGGCTGCACCTAACCATCGGTTTTGGGAGGACTACCGCAAGGGAGGACATCGCCCGGCTCCGTCCATCTAAACAGAATTGTGTTGGAACTTTTGGCAAGACCACGCAGCTGGTGGACGACACCGAAGAGGAGGCCGATGACAAAGTGAGCACCTTGGACTTGACATTGGCTTGAGCTACCAATATGTACTTGGAGGCCTCACAACAGCTAATCGCTAATAAAACTAGCTTTTCCCTCGATAAACAAATATCATTCATGCTTTTTATACTGTTATCTTATATGCTTGGATGGATCACAGGAAAAAAAACTCTGTGACGATGAGTTGAATATCATGTTTAAAATTTAGTAGCAACCTCTAATTTATTTAAGCTGGTATTTCTTACACTGATCAAAGGGGCGGAGCCACCGTTGTAGGGTTGGGTTCAAGTGAACCTAATGAATTTTTGCAGGCACGTACGTGTGTATAGGTAATTGTGTGTATGAACCCAGTCGAAAATCTAGGCTGCACCCATCAGCATTGGAATGCCCGAGCAAAAAGCCTATTAGCCCACAAATCTTAACGCAACTAGCACAGCTCAAGCCCATAAGTAAATTTCTACGGCCTCCGTGTGTGTGTCAGATTCCATGTCTAGTACGAGATTGTACGCATCAGATCGCATCTCTCGCTCGGACTCACCAAGGTCTTCCGTCTGGTCGCCTCTCCCTATCTCCAGCAGCAAGCCCTCAAGGAACCAGCGGCAGGTCGGTGTGAAGTACAAATTCAACATAATGGGAGATCACATCACCACATGTTCTTTTTTGTATCTTCTATTTATCCTATCGTGGTAATGGCCTTTGCCCTATTTTTCTAATTAACTTTTCCGTAACTTTGATTGATCTAGGATGTGGAGCGATAGTTCACGAAGACAAACTGATCACAAGATTCAGATTGTGATGTAGGCACTTCAAGGCCACGTGTTAGATATTGGTAAAGTGCATCAAATGTTGTTTATCCAAGTAGTGTTATGAAGCCCACTACACCAAGAAATGGTATGAAGATGATCCATCTATTAGTTGTGTGGCTGCCTTTCACAGATCATAGCGAGAAAAGTTGGGAGTAGCTGGAAAGGTTGAAAGGGGTCACTCTGAAATGTGAGTGATTGTACATGCTTTTTATTATTGATGGTACGTATTATGCACTGGTCAAACTAACTTGACATTTTGGACGGTGTTTTCGAGAGGGAGAAGCCACGCCTGAAGCTATGTAGTTATTTTGGTGCTACTCTACTCACAATATGTAAACACAAGAAATTTATAGTTTCAATCAACTGATATGTCTTGCAATTTTTTATTTTACAAAGGTTGTAGTATTTTGTGTTCAATGTATGAAATATGAGTTCTACCGTATTTCTATCTGTTATGTTGTCTTTGGGTCCTATAGTCTTGTTACATGATAGTGTGAAATTGGACATTATACTTAATTAAGTCATACTAAAATTTCAAAATGAATTAATGACTGAACCAATCAACTCGATTTTCTGGCTCCGCCCCTGTCTGATCATGATGTGTACGCATAGACCTCAGAGAGAAAAATAACATATGAGATAATTTGTGGTGTTCATATTTTATTTCATATTAAATATAGTGGAGTTCACATATATATTAACTTGTTTTAGTGCAAGGTTTATGTCATCTATGACTTCCAGTTATAAGGTTCAACGTTTAAGTTCGGATTCAATTATGTTAAATCTGATTTGCATGGGCTGGGTTCCATGCGAAAAACCACTTGTCAGCATGTACTCTAGTGAGCACTACTTTGAATAGTGTCAAAATGGTATTTTATAGTTTCATATAATCCAATAAAAATTATATATTATGTTCATATGAGTGTACACTACACATGTGTGAAATTTATGTGAAGCGATAAGTACCTATGTGAGCTACACAAGAATGACAAAATAAGATTTTGGGAAGATGAATAGTGTATGTACTGCTTGCTATTCAGAAATCAAGATTTTTCCATTTTTGTGTAGCTCACATGTTTAGTTATTTCATCACCATATTCTACACATGTGTAACATACATCCATATGAACATTCATAATTCATTTTCGGAATTTTTTGAAACAAAAAATGGGATTTTTGAACTATAGAAAATAAAGCGCTTCAATGCCCGCATGCTAAAAAATCAGTCACATGTATATGCCAAATTTGTATTCATGCATGCAAATTAAAAAAGGAAAGTCGATCCTCAGAGGAAGCGTGTGGATACATTGTGCGCAATTTTTTTAGTTGTGGTTGTTGCAATTGGAATATGGGTCGAATTTTCCTTCATTGAGATGGCTTGCGCTGGTAATAATTTCTGGATGATTTGGTCGACATAGAAACATTATTTAGGGAGATATGCTTTGGAACCCAAGCTTCGGTGAGATAGCTTTAAAAAAATCGTATTTGAAAGCCGTAATGCCGCTCCTAGCTCCTTCAGCACCCACACGTGTCGCGGTTCCAGATGGGGATGGCGGCGCCCGTAGAATGATGACGTGGCCTGCACCTTACCGTGGGTTTTGGGAGGACTACCGCAGGGGAGGGCATCGCCCATCTCCGACCATCCAATCTGAAGTGTCTGAGCATTTGGCAGCACAAGGCATCTGGTGGACGACACCAAAGAGGTGGCCGATGATACAGGGAGCATCTTGTACTTGACATTAACTTGAGTTACAAATATGTACTTGGAGGCCTCCAACAGCTAATCGCTAACAAATATCATTCATGATTTTCATACTGTATGTTCTTATATGCTTGGATAGATCATAGGGAATACAAAACTCTCTGAGGATGAGTTGAATATCATGTTTAAAATTTAGTAGCAATCTCTAGTTTGTTTAATCTGGTATTTCTCACACTGATCACAGGAGTGTTGGCAATAAGCCGCGGCCGGTGCATCCAGCACGTTGGGCGCGTGTATGGGCGCGCGTCTGACGAGCTGGACGCGTCGGGTCCGCGACGGGTGCGTGCGTGTGTGCATGCGTTGTGTACACGGGCATGTCCGTGCGGGCGTGCGGGTGTGCGTGAGCCAGCGCGTGTGTGCGCAGGGCCACGCCCGGGTTGTTAGCGAGCGATCAGGAGGGGTAGACCGCGTCGGGCGCGCTGGGAGGCCGTGGCGATCGTGTTCGGGCGCGGTGCGTGGACGCGGCCAGAGCGCGGAGGACGTGGGGGAGTGGGTGAGCGAGTAGGTGCAGGGCAAGGCCGTGCAGGCTGGTGCTCGCGGGTATAAAACCCTGGTTCCTCTCTGTAGCTCGTTGACATGATCGAGTTCGTGCTCGAGGTAAGGGAAAAGCGTACGTGCGCTGGAAAACTCCCCGTGTAGTCCATCATTCTCTGAACTTCTCTGAATCTTTCTTCCTCCTCTCCGGTGACTGAGCCACGGCAACAGTGAGCGAACAGAGTGAGAGGGAGAGGAGAGCTGCCGCGAGGAGTTGGCGGTTCCAACAATTGGCATCAGAGCCACGTGGAGGAGGGAGCTCGCCGGCGATGTCCATCGTGCAATACGACGACGGATCGGGCGGTGCGGTGTCGCACCTAGCGCCCGTGCTCACGGGCGACAACTACACCACCTGGGCCATCAAGGTGGAGGCGGACCTCGATGCTGCAGGGCTGTGGGTGGCGGTGGTGCCTCCGGAGGACGCGGTGTCAGCGGTGATCGCCAAGAAGGACAAGCCGGCCGGCGAGGGCCTATCTGCTCCGAGCGCTCGCCGACGATCTCCTGTTGCAGGTGGCTGCGAAGAGGACGGCGGCGGAGATATGGGTGAGCTTGAAGGCCAGGTTCGTGGGCGCAGATCGCGTGCGCGCGGCGCGGCTCGGCACGCTCCGGGGAGAATTCGAGCTTCTGCGGTTTGAACATTTTCTGTTATTATATCACATAGGTTTTTGAAAATGGTTCTTGCCATGGGAACTTTCATCACAATACACATCTTTTGAAAATGAGTTTTGCCATGGCAACTATATGTTACAACATGTTTTGATCTTGAAACAAATTTTTTCATGCCAACTTTTATTAGAGGGCATATGTTAAAAAAAATATTTCCGTGTCAGCTGTTTATTACTTTGGATATGTTTTCAAAATGAAATTTTGCCATGGAAACTTCACATATGTTTTATAAATGATTTTTTGCCAAGACGTCGATTTTGTGAACATGGTTCCATGCGTACCCCTTATGACTAGTAAAATTTTAAAAATACTAGAAAAAAAAATCCTTTTTGTAATATACATAGTCAACCGATATGAAGTTTCACAAAGAAATCACAACCGTGGCAATCTCGGCGAAAATGAGAAAATCGAAGCTATATAAAAAACTTGTTGATGAATAGTATGGTCCCAACGAAAATCCATCTCTGCACCCAAGCTCATCTGCACCCGTGCTGACGAAAAAATTCAAAACAAATACTAGATTTTTTTTTGTGGTAGACAATTTGATGCTGAGGTCGCTCCAATTTTCAAATCATTTGGACATCTGATGAGCTCTCAGCAAAAAAGACAAATTGGGGGTCTGTGAAAATGTTTACTGTTCATGTACTGTTTTGGCCCGAATTTTCCTTTTTTGCTGAGAGCTCATCAGATGTTCAAATGACTTGAAATTTGGAGCGGGCCTCATGCATCAAATTGTCTACCGCACAAAAAAATTGGAATTTTTTGAATTTTGTACAAAAAAAATTCTAACCGGGTGCAAATGAGTCTGCGAACCAAAATGCCCTACTCATGGTCCCATTGTATTTTGTTCACGAAGAATACGATGGGATTCAATACTTTACGAAACTTCACACATGAGTAAAATAGTCAACTAGGTTTGATACATCACAATTTCAGAAAAAAAAATTGTTTTTTTGTCAAAATTACTATTCACGTGGGTGCGCGTGTAACCATGTTCACCTATGTATTGTACTCCCTCCGTTTCTAAATATAGATATTTTAGATATTTCAATATGAACTACATACGGATGTATATATCGTAGTTTAGAGTTTAGATTCACTCATTTTGCTTTGTATGTAGTCCATATTGGAATCTCTTAATTTAGGAATGGAGGGAGTACCATGGTAATTTTTCGTGTGTAGTAATTCTTTTGGGATTTTAATCATGAAAAATTTATTGCATACACCATGGCAAACTTAAAATTTGGTGCCATGGCAGCTTAAATTATGTCGTCATGGCAAAATAATACAAATGTTTTTTGTGAATCCATACGTATGAAGCTCCTATACATGTGCAACAGGACGAAAGCGACATCACCGTTACACTGGCGTCGGACGCCACAATCCGCTGCAATGGCGTCTCTAGCCGTCACGTATATGCATTAAATATGTTCACGTCCACGATCCAGGAATACGTCATGCGTTACACATCTCGAACCGGACGGACGCATCGCGATACAGTGTGCAGGCGAGCTCGTCCGCGCCAGCGAGTTTTCGCACTTCAAGGCCACCTGTTAGATGTTGGTAAAGTGCATCAAATGTTGTTGATGCAAGTAGTGTTACGAAGCCCACGAAACTGAGAAATAATATTCAGATGATCCATCAAAACGGGGAAAGTTGGGAGTTGCTGGAACGGTTGAAAGGGGACACTCTGAACTGTGGGTGATTGTACATGCTTTTTATTATTGATGGTACGTATTATATAATGGTCAAACTAACTTGACATTTTTGATGGTGTTTTCGAGGAGAAGCCACACCTGAAGCTATGAAGTTATTTTCGTGCTACTCTACTCACAATATGTAAACAACAGAAAATAATAATTTCATCCAACTGATATGCCTTGCAATTTTTTATTTTACAAATATTGTAGTATTTTGTGTTTAATGTATAAAATATGAGTGCTACCGTATTTCTATTTGTTATGTTGTCTTTGGGTCCTAAAGTCTTGTTACATGATAGTGTGAAATTGGACATTATACTTAATTAAGACATACTAAATTTTCACAATAAATTAATCACTGAACCCAGTAACTCGATTTTCTGGCTCCGCCGCTGACTGATCATGATGTGTACGCATAGACCTCAGAGGGAAAAGAAACATATGGGATAATTTGTGGTGTTCACATTTTATTTCGTACTAAAGATAGTGGTGTTCACATACATAATAACTTGTTTTAGTACATGGTTTGTGTCATCTCTGACTTCCATTTATAAGGTTCATGTTTCAATTTGTATTCAATTATGTTTAATCTCATTTTCACGCAAGAAACCACTTATGTGCATGTACTCCAGTGAGCACTATTTTGAATAGTGTCAAAATGGTATTTTAAAGTTCCAAATAATCCAGTAAAAAATATATATGTTCATATGAATGTACACTACACATGTGTGAAATTTATGTGACGCGATAAGTAACTATGTGAGCTACACAAAAATGACAAAATAAGATTTTGGGAAGATGAATAGTGTATGTACTGCTCACTATCTAGAAATCACGATTTTGCTATTTTTTTGCAAAAATGATAATTATGATGTATTGTCAAAAGCTAAGAGTGGCAAAAGTAAAATGTTAAATTTTTAAATAACGATAATTTGCAAAAGCTAAAGTGGCGAAAACAAAAATCTTCCATGAAAATCTAGCAAGAGTGACCAACCACCTTGTTGAATCTTAGTCATTCGAACGAACATGTGATTGGATGGTTAGGAAGACAGTGATATCTCTGGCCCACCTGGGTTCATGTCTTGGTGCTTGTATTTTTCTAAATTTATTTCAGGATTTTCGATGATGCGTGTTCGGTTCAAGAAATGTTCTCGTCGACTACGAGACACTTATGATGAATTTGTCAATCTCAAAATGATATGCCAGTTCAGAATGTATGCACGTGTTTACGAATGTCTCTGACTGGTGTTTGGAATACGTCCGAGTCATGACAACGGACATCAGGGGAGTTGGTGACGTTTCACGTAGACGGCATGCAGTTCCGTCCGGCTCGCTATCAATGAGCAAAGTAAGTCACCAACGTCACATGATCATTAACGGCACCCCTTGGCTGCTACTAGTAGTAAGAGTATTTATCCCCACATCACTCCCAGGCTCCCAGCTGCCTCTATCCATCCCCTTTTCTTCGCAGGGTTCGCGCCAGCGAGCATGCACGCAAGACGACTGATGTCGACGGGAGCCATAGCGGAGCCGGAGACGGACGACGGCTACGAGGCCGTCTTTAACGTGAATGTCTTCTCCGACAGGGAGCTGCACGTAGAGGTCGTCGGCCATGACGACCACGCGCCCGGGTCTGGCGCCAGCCGCAAGCGCCGCACTGAGGAGGACAAAGGTGCATGCAATAGCCAGCATCCAAGCCTCCGTTGGTGCGTTGGTCGGTACCGTTGACTATTTTAGTCTTCTATTTTCCGTTCCTTTTTTCCAGGGTGTTAGTTTGGTACAATGTCCATACCAGATTATTAACATCCGCTCCTAGACAAATCTAAAACAAGTAATTTGGCACGAAGAGTTATGATTCTTCATTAGCTAGTAAATTCATTTAAGGTAATTAATTTAGCTTTATGTTCTTCACATTTTTGGGTAATTAGTTTTCCACAAATCCATATGCATATCTGATGAATGGGTATCATATATCATATTTATAAACAGACCTGTATATGTTCTTCAATCCACTGCACTGCACATACTTGAATGCAGCAGAACTTTATGTAGCTGGTGAGAAAAACTAGAACGATTTGGCATAGTTTGTATTACCTCCATCCTGAAAAGGTTGCCCTAGTTTTGTCCAGTTATAGATAAAGATGTATCTTGTCATGGTAAAGAAATCGGCTGATTAACCAGTTAACTGACTGATTAATCCCTACTCGTAAGGTCACCAAGTAGCCAATAAATTGATTAATCGGCCGATTAATCAATTAACTGTCTGATTAGCCTATTAATCCTCTACTTGCCAGCCAACTGAGTAGCTACCAATTAATGATATCGTCAACATTGTTTGAGCACTAGCGTCCTCTTCAGGACGGAAGGAGTATGTGACTAGAAGTAGACATTCACTTTGCCTTGCCGTTTCCTTCGTAGGTTTACTTGCTTTTTGGGGTTGTTTTTCGCGTGTGGCTCCTTTTGTGTTCCTTTTCGTAATTTGTTGGGGGTGGCCATGGTGTGAGATCCATTTAGAACATATAAATTGTTGAAGAGCCCAAGATCTGAAGCATCGAAAGAATCAGTGCACTGTTTTTTATTCTTCAGAAAGTTCTATTTAGCATAGTTTTTCCAGAAAGGTTGAAGAGAAAGCAACTGAGGCAGCACAAGAGCAGGGTGCCTGTGCTAGAACTCATGGGAGAAATAAATACTAGCTTCGCGGATACTTTTACCTGCAAATAAATTGTCTAGTAATTCTGCTCACATTGAGAACATCATGTTCCAGATATTTTTACCAGCAAAAAGCTTATCTAGTAATTCTGTTATGTGCCTTCTTGTCCTAGTGTTGCATGTTGCATTATATTTATCCAAACTTGGTATTTTGCAGGTAATGATTTAGAAGATATTGACTCATCTTGTACTGTGTCGAGTACACCGATTTTACGAGTTGAGACTATTTACGTCAGTTCGGCGATTCTTGCTGCAAAAAGTAGTTTCTTTTACAAGGTAATTCGGACGATCTACTGAAATGCATTTGTTCTATAATCTGTTGCTCATCTTTCGGATGAGCTTCATGCTTGTTAGGTTTTCTCAAATGGCATGAAAGAATCAGTCAGAACTGCTGATTATGGTAACAGTGTACTGTACTACTCTTTGCCATTGTGATTTTATTATTGTTGTATGCACCTTTCGAATTAAACATGTTAAAATTATAGAGGGGCCTGTTTAGAGTTACTTTGATGATTAATTGGCTATTGTCATCTCATCTACATACTTTGCCTACCAAATGGATATTTTCTCATGCATTAAGGTTTCACGGTTGATCATTACACTTCAGTAATCATCTTTGCGCAAAACAATATTTAATTTTCATTACTGTTTGAGATTTATTGAACTGTTTCATTAATCCTTATGCCTCCTTGCTTTCATTTTCGACAGAGGAGAAAGCCTTCATGGAGGTGTTACGCTTTATGCATAGTGGAAAGTTGACAGCAACAACTGAGCCCACTCCTCTGGTTGATTTACTGATGGCTTCTGACAAATTTGAGGTCGTTTCCTGCATGAAGCTTTGTGTTCAGCTTCTCATGGTCCTGCCTATGACTCCAGAATCTGCAGTGATGTGCCTGATCTCACATGTTCCATTTCAATGGCAGCAGACCTGACAGAGGAAGCTAAGAAATTCCTTGCCGAGAGGTACGTGGAATTCCTGTCAATAGAGTATGTGATCCCATATTCATTGGATTGGGACACCTCTCCTTTTTCCCATTCTTAGGAGGCATGTGGACATTGTTGTCACAAAATGACATGGTTTTGCTGCACTGCGGGTTCCAAGATGAACTTATGAGGATCCCTCCTGCTGGGACTGAGGCCATCTTATCAAGGAATGACTTCGGGGTTGCTTCTGAAGTAACTGTCTATGACTTCATGCTCAGGTGGGCCTGTTCACCATGCCCAAATTCTGAAGAAAGGAGAAATATCTCGAGTTCTCGCTTACTTCCAGTAATGCGTCTTCGTATGACCAATGATGTTTATTATTCTTGTCGTACGGTTGACTGGGCTGTAAAGCGTGACCAGTGCCGTTCTCTACGTATGCTGAGAGCAATACTCAGTCAGCCATTCAGTTGGGAAGAGTATGTCTTCTCCCTCTCAGTACACTGGGTTGGTCATCTTGGTCTCTATATAGAGATGGAAAAAAACAAAGGGCCAACAAGAGCAGTGGTTGTTCACATGTAACCCATCCTATGAAACTGAGATTAAACATAATTGAATCCGAATTTTAGCATCGAACTATGTTAAATGAAGTAATAGCTAACACAAACCATTTACTAAAAGAAGCTATTGTATATGTGAACACCACAATCTTTAAAACAAAATAAAATGTGACCTCCACAAACTATCTCATATGTTATTTTCCCTTTGAGATCTATGCGAACACATCAAGATCAGAGTAAGAAATACAAGATTAAACAAACTAGAGATTGCTACTAAATCTTAACCATGATATTCCACTTATCGTCATGTGGTTTTGTTTTTCCTGAGATCTATCCAAACATATATGATAATAGTATGAAATGCATGAATCGTATTTGTTTATGGAGGGCAAAGCTAGTATTAAAGATGACTAGCTTTTCGCCAGGCCTCTAAGTACATAGCTCAAGCCATTTTAAGAAAGTAATAGACGAGACAAACCATGTATATTAAAAGAAGCAATTATATGTCTGTGAACATCAATCATCGTTCATGTTGTCTTATTCCTCTGAGATATATCCAAACACAGCAACATCGTTTATGGAGGCCCCCAAATCCTGTTGGCCCGCCTACACCTCTCCTCCTCCCTCGCCGCCGCTTGAGGGCGTGGCGGGCCCTTAGGGACCTCCCGCTCATGAGGGGCTGGCGTGGGCCGGCGCCCCCAGGCCAAAGTGTGGCATGCGGCCGGGCGTCACAGCTGGTGGTGGTAGCGCTCCGCAATCCCGTACCTCCGCGGTAGGAGGCTTCAAGGTCTTGGGAGTCGCGATAGCCTTGGACGGCAGTGGTGTGTCCGGATCGGCGGCGGCGTTGTCGAATCTAGGCCCAGGCGTGGGCTTGGTCACCGTGTTGCGGTCGGCGTGGTGGCGGGTGCGACAAGTCGGCAGCTGGGTGAAACCCTAGATCTCCTTGGAATCGAGCGATGGCGGTGTTTTTGCGTCGTAGTCCTTCTTCAGGGCATTCTTTTGGAGTTTTCTCCGGTTAAAGGGACCAACGTCGCAGGCGGCACACGCCCGGTGGCGCAATTGCCGATGAAAATCGCGCCGACTACGGTCATGGCGGACGATGACGATGTCTTTGATGTCGTTTTCCTTGTGGAGGCAGCATCCTTGCAGTTTGCGTCATCAGGCTCGGGATGCTCTAGTGGAAATCCTAGATCTGGATCTCCTAGATTGGACGATGGTGGAGTTCTCAGTAACGCTTTCCCTCCTAGGGGCTTCGTTTTGGATCAAGTGATGGCCGAAGGTTACAAGAGGAGCGGTGTTACTAAAGGAAATATGCCCTAGAGGCAATAACAAAGTTATTATTTTATATTTTCTTTATTCATGATAGGTTTATTATTCATGCTAGAATTGTATTGATCAGAAACCTTAATCCATGTGTGAATACATAAACAAATGATGTGTCCCTATTGAGCCTCTACTAGACTAGCTCGTTGATCAAAGATGGTTAAGGTTTCCTAACCATGGACAAGAGTTGTCATTTGATAACGGGATCACATCATTAGGAGAATGATGTGATGGACAAGACCCATCCATTAGCTTAGTATAATGATAGTTAAGTTTTATTGCTATTGCTTTCTTCATGTCAAATACACATTCCTTCGACTATGAGATTATGCAACTCCCGGATACCGGAGGAATGCCTTGTGTGCTATCAAACGTCACAACATAACTGGGTGATCATAAAGATGCTCTACAGGTATCTCCGAAGGTGTTTGTTGAGTTGGCATAGATCGAGATTACGATTTGTCACTCCGAGTATTGGAGAGGCATCTCTGGGCCCTCCCGGTAATACAAATCATAAGGTTGTAAGCAAACGACTAAGGAGTTAGTCACGAGGTGATGTATTAGAGAACGAGTAAAGAGACTTTCCGGTAACGAGATTAAACTAGGTATGAAGATACCGACGATCAAATCTCGGGCAAGTAACATACCGATGGAAAAAACGAATTACGTATGTTGTCATAACGGTTCGACCGATAAAGATCTTCGTAGAATATGTAGGAGCCAATATGGGCATCCAGGTTCCGCTATTGGTTATTGACTAGAGAGGTGCCTTGGTCATGTCTACATAGTTCTCGAACCCGTAGGGTCCGCACGCTTAACATTCAATGATGATATAGTATTATATGAGTTATGTGATTTGATGACCGAACGTTGTTCGGAGTTCCGGATAAGATCACGAACATGACGAGGAATCTCGAAATGGTCTAGAGGTAAAGATTGATACATAGGACGATAGTATTCGGACACCGGAAGTATTCCGGAGGGTACCAGGTACATATTGGGTCACCGGAAGGGGTTCTGGGCACGTGCGGCAAAAGATATGGGCCTTATGGGCCAAGAGGGTAAATGCACCAGCCACAAGGGGCTGGTGCAGCCCCCATATGGGCCGAACCAGGAGAAGGAAAGAGGGGAAGGGAAAGGATATTGGAAGGGGGGGGGGGGGATTCGGCCTTCCCATCCTTCCCTCCTCGCTCCTCTTTCCTTCCACCTCCGGCAAATATGGCAGGGGCGCGTGGCCAAGGGGAGACCCCAAGTAGTATTCGACCTACTTGGGTGCTAGCACACACTAGATCAATTGTTACCAGTGTGCGGCGCCCCCCTCCACCGTTTACAATCCCGTTCATATTTTCGTAGTACTTAGGCAAAGCCCTGCGAGGATCACTTCTTCATCGTCACCATGTCGTCGTGCTGACAGAACTCATCTACTACCTCGACGACTTGTTGGATCAAGAAGGCGAGGGACGTCACCGAGCTAAACGTGTGCAGAACGCGGAGGTGCCGTGCGTTCGCTACTTGATTGATTGACATGAGAAAAAGTTCGACTACATCAACCACGTTTTGAAACGCTTCCGCTTACGGTCTACGAGGGTACATAGACACATTCTCCCCCTCGTTGCTATGCATATCCATGGGTAGATCATTGCGTGTGAGTAGAATTTTTTTGTTTTCCATGCAGCGATTCCCAGCAGTGGCATCATGAGTCAGGTCTATGCATAGATGATATGCACGAGTAGAACACAAAGAGTTGTGGGCGGTGATAGTCATGCTGCTTACCACAAACGTCTTATTTTGATTCGGCGGTATTGTGGGATAAGGCGGCACGAACCAACCTTACATGTCCTCACACATGAGACCGATTCCACCGACTGACATGCAACTAGTTTTGCATAAAGGTGGCTGGCGGGTGTCTGTTTCTCCTACTTTAGTTGAATCGAATTTGACTGCAGACGGTCCTTGAAGAAGGTCAAAACAGCAAACTTGACGAAACACCATTGTGGTTTTTGCCGTAGGTAAGAACGGTTCTTGCTAGAAACCCGTAGCAGCCACGTAAAACTTGCAACAACAAAGTAAAGGACATCTAACTTGTTTTTGCATAGTATGTTGTGATGTGATATGGTCAAGACATGCTGTGATATACATTATTGTATGAGATGATCATGTTTTGTAAGATATCTGTCAACCGGCAGGAGCCTTATGGTTGTCTCTTTATTGTATTAAATGCATACGCCATGTAATTGCTTTAGTTTATAGCTATGAGTTAGCAATAGTTGTAGAAGCAATAGTTGGCGAGATGACCACAACGCAATGATGGAGATCAAGGTGTCGAGCCGGTGACGATGGAGATCATGACGATGCTTTGGAGATGAAGATCAAAAGCACAAGATGATGATGGCCATATCATGTCACATATTTTGATTGCATGTGATGTTTATATTTTATGCATCTTATTTTTCTTAGTACAGCGGTAGCATTATAAGATGATCCCTTCACTAAATTTTAAGGTAAAAGTGTTCTCCCTGAGTATGCACTGTTGCTATAGTTCATCGTGTTGAGACACCACGTGATGATCGGGTGTGATAGACTCTACGTTCACATACAACGGGTGCAAGATAGTTTTGCACATGCGGAATACTTAGGTTAAACTTGATGAGCCTAGAATGTACAGATATGGCCTCGGAACACTGGAGACCGAACGTTCGAACGTGAATCATATAGTAGATATGATTAACATAGAGATGTTCACCATTGATGACTACTCCATCTCACGTGATGATCGGGCATGGATTAGTTGATTTGGATCATGTATCACTTAGATGACTTGAGGGATCTCTATTTAAGTGGGACTTCTTAAGTAATCTGATTAATTGAACTTAATTTATCATGAACTTAGTGCTGATAGTATTTGCATATCTATGTTGTAGATCAATGGCTCATGCTACCGTTCCCCTGAATTTTAATGCATTCCTAGAGAAAGCTAAGTCGAAAGATGATGGTAGCAACTTACACAGACTTGGTCCGTAACTTGAGAATTATCGTCATTGTTGCATAGAAGAATTATGTCCTTGATGCACCGCTTGGTGAAAGGCCTGCTGCAGGAGAAGATACTGATGTTTTGTACGTCTGGCAAGCTTGATGTGATGACTACTCAATAGTTCAGTGTGCCATGCTTTATGGCTTAGAATCAGGTCTTTAAAGACGTTTTGAATGTCATGGAGCATATGAGATGTTCCTGGAGTTGAAGTTAATATTTCAAGCAAATGCCCGGGTTGAGATATATGAAGTCTCCAACAACTTCTATAGCTACAAGATGGAGGAGAATAGTTCTGTGAATGAGCACATACTCAGAATGTCTGGATATCATAATCACTTGACTCGGTTGAGAATTAATCTTCCAGATGATAGTGTTATTGACAGATTTCTTCAATCACTGCCACCAAGCTAAAAGATTTTGTGATAAACTATAATATTCAAGGGATGGACAAAAAAATTCCTGAGCTCTTCGCAATGCTCAAAGCTGCGGAGGTAGAAATCAAGAAGGAGCATCAAGTGTTGACGGTTAACAAGACCACTAGTTTCAAGAAAAAGGGCAAGGGAAAGAAGCGGAACTTCCAGAAGAATGGCAAGCAAGTTGCCACTCCCTGGAAGAAGCCAGAAGCTGGACCTAATCCTGAAACTGAGTGCTTCTACTGCAAAGGAACTGGTCACTGGAAGCGGAACTGCCCCAAGTATTTGATGGATAGGAAGGATGGCAAAGTGAACGAAGGTATATTTGATATACATGTTATCGATGTGTACCTACTATTTCTCGTAGTAGCGCCTAGGTATTTGATACTAGTTCGGTTGCTCATATTTGTAACTCCAAACAGGATTTACGAATTAAACAAAGATTGGCTAAGGACGAGGTGATGATGCGCGTCGGGAATGGTTCCAAGGTTGATGTGATCGCCGTCGGCACGCTACTTCTACATCTATCTTCGGGATTAGTTTTAGACCTGAATAATTGTTATTTGGTGCCAGCGTTGAGAATGAACATTATATCTGGACCGTGTTTAGTGCGAGAAGGTTATTTATTTAAATCAGAGAATAATGGTTGTTCTATTTATATGAGTAATATCTTTTATGGTCATGCACCATTTAAGAGTGTTCTATTTTTATTGAATCTCGATTGTAGTGATACACATATTCCTAATATTGATGCCAAAATATGCAAAGTTGATAATGATAGTGCAACATACTTGTGGCACTGCCGTTTAGGTCATATTGGTGTAAAGCGTATGAAGAAACTCCATGAAGATGGTCTTTTGGAATCACTTGATTATGAATCATTTGATAGTTGTGAACCATGCCTCATGGGCAAGATGATTAAAACTCCATTCTCCGAAACAATGAAGCGAGCCGATGACTTATTGAAAATAATACATAGCGATGTATGTGGTCCAATGAGTGTTGAGGCACGCGGCGGGCATCCTTATTTTTTGACCTTCACAGATGATTTGAGCGGATATGGGCATATCTACTTAATGATACACAAGTATGAAACTTTTGAAAACTTCAAATAGTTTCAGAGTGAAGTGGAGAATCATCATAATAAGAAAATAAAGTTTCTACGATCTGATCGCGGAGGCGAATATTTGAGTTACGAGTTTGGGCTTCATTTAAAACAATGTGGAATAGTTTCACAACTCACTCCAACCTGGAACACCACAACATAACGGTGTGTCCGAACATCGTAACCATATTTTATTAGATATGGTGCGATCTATGATGTCTCTTACCGATTTACCACTATCATTTTGGGGTTATGCATTAGAGACAGCTGCAGTCACGTTAAATAGGGCACTATCTAAATCCGTTGAGACGACACCGTATGAACGGTGGTTTGGCAAGAATCCTAAGCTGTCGTATCTTAAAGTTTGGGGTTGCAACACTTATGTCAAAAGGCTTCAGCCTGATAAGCTCGAACCCAAATCGGAGAAGTGCGTCTTAATAGGATGCCCTAAGGAAACAATTGGGTACACCTTCTACCATAGATCCGAAGGCAAGATCTTTGTGGCCAAGAATGGAACCTTTCTAGAGAAGGAGTTTCTCTCGAAAAAAGTGAGTGGGAGGAAAGTAGAACTTGATGAGGTAATCGTACCTTCTCTCGAATTGGAAAGTAGCACATTAGAGAAATCTGTTCCCGTGATGCCTACACAAACTAGAGAGGAAGCTAATGATGATGATCATGAAACTTCAGATCTAGTTACTACTTGACCTCGTAGGTCGAACAGAGCATGTTCCGCACTAGAGTGGTACGGTAATCCTGTTCTGGAATTCATGTTAGTAGACCATGGCGAACCTACGAACTATGAAGAAGCTATGATGAGCCCAGATTCCAACAGATGGCTTGAGGCCATGAAATGTGAGATAGGATCCATGTATGAGAATAAAGTATGGACTTTGGTGGACTTGCCCGATGATCGGCATGCCATAGAGAGTGAATGGATCTTCAAGAAGAAGACTGACGCTGATGGTAATGTTACTGTCTACAAAGCTCGACTTGTCGCAAAAGGTTTTCGACAAGTTCAAGGGGTTGACTACGATGAGAATTTATCACCCGTAGCGATGCTTAAGTCCGTCCGAATCATGTTAGCAATTGCTGCGTTTTATGATTATGAAATCTGGCAAATGGACGTCAAAACTGCATTCCTTAATGGATTTCTTAAAGAAGAGTTGTATATGATGCAACCAGAAGGTTTTGTCGATCCTAAAGGTGCTAACAAAGTGTGCAAACTCCAGCGATCCATCTATGGACTGGTGCAAGCATCTCGGAGTTGGAATATACGCTTTGATGAAGTGATCAAGGCATACGGTTTTATACAGACTTTTGGTGGAGCTTGTATTTACAAGAAAGTGAGTGGGAGCTCTGTAGCATTTCTAATAATGTAGATGACATATTGTTGATTAGAAATGATGTAGAATTTCTGGATAGCATAAAAGGATACTTGAATAAGAGTTTTTCAATGAAAGACCTCGGTGAAGCTGCTTATATATTGGGCATCAAGATCTATAGAGATAGATAAAGACGCTTAATAGGACTTTCACAAAGTAGATACCTTGACAAAGTTTTGAAGAAGTTCAAAATGGATCAGTCGAAGAAAGGGTTCTTTCCTGTGTTGCAAGGTGTGAAGTTGAGTCAGACTTAAAGCCCGACCACTGCAGAAGATAGTGAGAAAATGAAAGACATTACCTATGCCTCAACCATAGGTTCTATTATGTATGCTATGTTGTGTACCAGACCTGATGTGTGCTTTTCCATAAGTCTAGCAGGGAGGTACCAAAATAATCCAAGAGTGGATCACTAGACAACAGTCAAGAACGTCCTGAAGTACCTGAAAAGTACAAAGGATATGTTTCTCATTTATGGAGGTGACAAAGAGCTCGTCGTAAATGGTTACGTCGATGCTAGCTTTCACACTAATCCGGATGACTCTAAGTCACAAACCAAATAAGTATTTATATTGAATGGTGCAGCTGTCAGTTGGTGCAGTTCCAAGGAGACCATCGTGGCGGGATCTACGTGTGAAGCAGACTACATAGCTGCTTCAGAAGTAGCAAATGAAGGAGTCTAGATGAAGGAGTTCATATCTGATCTAGGAGTTATACCTAGTGCATCGGGTCCAATGAAAATATTTTGTGACAATACTGGAGCGATTGCCTTGGCAAAGGAATCCAGATTTCACAAGAGAACCAAACACATCAAGAGATGCTTCAACTCCATCCGTGAACAAGTCAAGGAGGGAGACATAGTGATTTGCAAAATACATACAGATCTGAATGTAGCAGACCTGTTGAGTAGACCTCTTCCACGAGCAAAACATGATCAACACCAAGACTCCATCGGTGTTAGATTCATTGCAATGTAATCTAGATTATTGACTCTAGTACAAGTGGGAGACTGAAGGAAATATGCCCTAGAGGAAATAACAAAGTTGTTATTTTATATTACCATATTCATGACACTACTAGGAAAAGGGCTATAGCTGATATGGACATTAATGGCGCACCATGTATGTGGTGCGCCATTGCTATATAGTAGTGGCGCACCAGATAGAGGTGCGCCATTATGGACATATTACTAATGGCGCACCTGGTGTGTCGTGCGCCATTAGTAGTTTTGAAAAAAAAATGTTAGCAGTGGCGCACCAGGGGATAGTGCGCCATTACTAGTTGACATAGTAATGGCGCACCACACCCACCGTGCGCCATTAGTAGTTTTGAAAAAAAATTATAAAAATGGTTAGTAGTGGCGCACCAGTGGACAGTGCGCCATTACTAGTTTTAACTAATAATGGCGCACTATCCCATGGTGCGCCAGTACTAACAATTTTTTTTTTCAAAACTACTAATGGTGCACCACACACCAGGTGCGCCATTAGTAACCCTGGTGCTAAACGCACCCTCCTGGACCGCCTTTTCAGTTTTAAAAAAATAAAAGAAAATGATGGAAATGTCAAAAAAATAAAAGAAAATAAATTTCCCATGTGATATGTGGTCTAATTGTTGGGAAAGTTTACAAATATGAATTCCAACTTTATTTGCAAAATCTCTCTGGAATTTAGTAAAATGGGCATAACTTTTGCATACGAACTCGGATTAAAAAGTTTTTTATATGAAAAATCATGTACTCGAAAAGTTACATACGAATTGAACCGGGAGAACCTCGTTCAACATCTTCAAAATCCCCAAAAACCTAACAGAACGAAAGATACGGGGCTTTTAAAATCTAGAGGGGGGAAAATGAAAAAAAATTCAAACTTACTAGTGGCGCACCATTTGCTAGGTGCGCCACTAGTACCAGAAAAAAATTCAAAAAAAATTGGAATTTTTTTTCAAAATATGATACGTAATATGACCGAGAAGTTTGAAATACTTTTTCAAAATTTCATCACACTCATGAACATGAACAAAGTCCTAGACATCAACAAGGTTTAATACGATTGATATGATAGATATATCAACAAGTGCCTGCGAAGTGAGCTGGTGATGGGGTTGGATAGAACTGCGAAGTTAAGCGTGCTCAGGCTGGAGTAGTGTGAGGATGGGTGACCTTTCGGGAAGTTTGACCGCAGCGTGCGATTTGACTTGAGATTAAGCATATGGACCTGAGATTAAGCCATAGTGACCCGAGATTAAGAAAAAAAAAGGAAAAACTAATTAGCCTTTTCCTAGTAGTGTGATAAAGGTTTATTATTCATGCTAGAATTGTATTGATCAGAACCTTAATACATGTGTGAATACATAAACAAACAACGTGTCCCAAGTGAGCCTCTAGTAGACTAGCTCGTTGATCAAAGATGGTTAAGGTTTCCTAACCATGGACATGGGTTGCATTTGATAATAGGATCACATCATTAGGAGACACAAGACCCATCCATTATCTTAGCATAATGATCGTTAAGTTTTATTGCTATTGCTTTCTTCATGTCAAATACACATTCCTTCGACTACGAGATTATGCAACTCCCGGATACCGGAGGAATGCCTTGTGTGCTATCAAATGTCACAACATAACTGGGTGATCATAAAGATGCTCTAAAGGTGTCTCCGAAGGTGTTTGTTGAGTTGGCATAGAACGACATTAGGATTTGTCACTCCGAGTATCAGACAAGTATCTCTAGGCCCTCTCGGTAATACACATCATAAGCTTGCGAGCAAAGGACTAAGGAGTTAGTCACGAGGTGATGTATTACGGACCAAGTAAAGATACTTGCTGGTAACGAGATTAAACTAGGTATGAAGATACCGACGATGGAATCTCGGGCAAGTAACATACCGATGGACAAAGGGAATTACGTATGTTGTCATAACCATTCGACCAATAAAGATCTCCGTAGAATATGTAGGAGCCAATATGGAGATCCATGTTCCGCTATTGGTTATTGACCAAAGAGGTGTCTCGGGCATGTCTACATAGTTCTCGAACCCATAGGGTCAGCATGCTTAACGTTGGATGACGATATAGTATTATATGAGTTATGTGATTGGGTGGCCGAATGTTGTTCGGAGTTTTGGATGAGATCACAGACATGATGAGGAGTCTCGAAATGGTCGAGAGGTAAAGATTGATACATAGGACGATAGTATTCATACACCAGAAGTGTTTCGGAGGGTACCGGTTACATATCGGGTCACCGGAAGGGGTTCCGGGCACCCCCGGCATAAGATGTGGGCCTTATGGGCCAAAAGGGAAAACGCACCAGCCACAAGGGGCTGGTGCGACCCCCCTCCCCCATATGGGCCGAACCAGGAGAAGGAAAGAGGGGAAGGGAAAGGAAAGGGGGGATTCGGCCTCCCCCTTCCTTCCCTCCGCTCTCCTCTTTCCTTCACCCTTCGGCAAATATGGTAGGGGGCGTGGCCAAGGGGAGACACCAAGTAGAATTCGGCCTACTTGGGCGCCTCCTGGCAGCCTCCCTTCTCCCTCCCACCAATATATATATATGTGGGGGGGGGGGCGCCCTAGCACACACCAGATCAAATGATAGCCGTGTGCGGCGCCCCCCGCCATCATTTACACCCCCGGTTATATTTTTGTAGTTCTTAGGCGAATCCCTGCGAGGATCACTTCACCATCACCGTCACTACACCTTCATGCTAACGGAACTCATCTACTACCTCGACGACTTGCTGGATCAAGAAGGCGAGGGACGTCACCGAGCTGAACGTGTGTGCAGAACGCAGAGGTGTTGTGCGTTCGGTACTTGATCAGTTGACGTGAGAAGAAGTTTGACTACATCAACCGTGTTGTGAAACGCTTCCGCTTACGGTCTACGAGGGTACGTAGACAAAATCTCCCCCTCGTTGCTATGCATCTCAATGGATAGATCATTGTGTGAGCGTAGAATTTTTTTGTTTTCCATGCATCGATTCCCAACAGTTACATCTACCGCAAGGCTGACGTCGGATCACGGCGGCATGGCGTTGTGGAGTTTCAGTGATGGGCGCGTGTGGATGGACACGCGCGGGATGGTGGCGTTGTCTGATGTCGTGGTGACGTCAACGGCAGGCCTGACAAGGTTGGTGTGTCAGTACCTGCTCTGTAGATGGATGAGTCGTTGACGGTGGCGGCGGCCTCTGAGAGTGCGCCAGACTGGTGTGTGACCCTGTCCCGGCATTGTGTCTTGGTTGGGGCATCCGACTTTAGATGTTAGGCTTTATTGTGATGTCTGTTTGGTATTAGGCTCGGATATTTGGCACCCCTTCATCAAGGGGATAGGAGTAGGTGTGTTGCCAAGATGATGGTTTCAGGCATACTGATATATTACTTTGTAAGGTCTTTGTTAATAATTAATAAATTAGGAGCATGCATCATCCAGATGGAGAGGCCGAGGGTATATCCTCCTTTTCAAAAAAAGAAAAAGAAACAATTTTGCTAAGTCTCAGTCGACTGAGAGTTTGCTAAGTCTCAGTCGATGTTATATTTTTTTATATACTATATCACTTGATTGAGACTTGGTTAAGTCTCAGTCGACTGAGTCCTACGCACACCCAAAAAGAAATACTAGAGTAAACAAACTAGAAATTGGTGCCAAATCTGTTAGAAGGAAGGGATATGGTGGAATAGTTTGTTGTATTGCTTGAGCCTCGTGGGCATATATATAGGAGTACATGATCAACTTGGAGTACAAGGCAAGCCAGAATATTTCCTAGTATAACCTATGTTTCCTAATACAATCACGTTACTCCACATCCCCCCGCAGTCACAACGGTAGCAACGCAGACGGTGAGACTGGAGAAGAAGCCGAAGGCAAGCCGACGGACACCCCCCACAGTCGTAACGGTCGACGCATCGCAGAGTCGTGGTTGGAGTGGAAACCAACGAGGTTGCTCAAGCAGGCGGTAGCCCTTTGTGCCGTTTGTCGATGTAGCCAAGAGCGGGGGTGCTAGAGCCGTGGTCGAGGTAGCCATGCGAAGAATGTCGTGGTCGATGTCGAGTCGGGGTAGCCAGTGTCGAGGAAGTCGCCGTGGAGCCGCGGGCGCAAGACGGCGCCGAGTTAGCATGGGCGCAGTGGTGTCGAAGTAGGGGTGCGCCGGGAAGAAAATTTTGTTGACGATGCGTCGCGACGGGTTTGCCAAGCCCGGTGACACATCGTGGACGAGGGCACGCACCGGTGTTGCCAGCACCGGGCATGCGTAGACGGACGAAGACGAAGTTGACGAAGCGCCGACCAGGCTTGCCAGGCCTGGGAACACGTCGTGGATGAAGGCACGCATCAGTGTTTCCAGCACCGGGCATGCGTACACGAGGGACCTGCACGAGCTGTATGCCATGTCGGAGAAGTCGGAGGGACCAGCAGAGAAGAACTCGACGACGATTGCGGCGTCCATCGACGCGGGTCCGATGACACCAAGGTGGTCGGAGTAGACCAAGTGGTCGAGGTAGATGACGGCGACGCTGGCTACGGGCTGGTGCTTGGACGAAGACGAAGGGGTGGACGGGCGGCGGCTACGAAGGTAACGGCGACGGCGGCGGCTAGGTTAGGAGTGCGGTGGCGGTGCTCGAAGTAGGCGAAGAACCCTGACAGCGTGACGAAGACCGGCGCGGACGTTGGCGTTCTCGCGCCAAGGGAGACGGCGCGGCGCATACCACAGGATGTCGACACGCGGTGACGGTGGAGTGGACCACGAGCCGTGGCGCTACGGCCTGAAGCGGCGACGCAGCGGCGGCGGGCGGGTCGGGGCGACGGCGGGAAGACCTCGAGGCGGCGGTAGGGACCGCGGGCCGCGACGCTGCGGGCCGAAGGGGCGACGCAACCGCGGTTTGCGAGTCGGTGCAGCCGTGGGGACGACCTCGGGGCGGCGGCGAGGACCGCGTATCGCGGCACTACGACCCGAAAGGGCGACGCACGAGTCGATGCAGACGCAAGGAGAACCACGGGGCGGCGGCGCTGCGGCCCGATGGGGCGACGCAGCGGCAGCCTGATGCTCGATCGGCGGAGAGGTGCGCCATACTCGGGATGATCTTCACGGGACCTCCGGAGGCGCGCGTAACCGACAGGCCAGGTCGGTCGCGCGGCGTAGATGAGGCGGATCGCGGCGGCGAGCAGGTGATCAAGCCGATCGCGCGCGAGGTCGGGGACGTCGCTCGGTGGAGACGGGGTGGCGGCGGAGTTCGCGGTGAGGCCGGCGACAACGGACGACGTGGGACGTCATGCGAACGAGCTTGTCAGCACCGGCACCCGGGCTGCCAAAGCAGCGCCGGCTCCAGGGCAGCGAGGCCCGAGCGACCAACGGAACAGCGGCGTTCGAGTTGAGGCAACCGACTAGCCTGACGGAACCGTCCCGATGCAGCCGAGAACGAGGCCGGCGAGGTAGACAGCCGAGCCGCCGTGCAGACGCGGCAGAGGCGGGTGACGTGGATCGATGGGTGGGCCGGCGCGCTTGCGACCGCTATGATTGGCCGTCGCATGGTGCGAGGCCGCCGGGTCGGGGCGATGCAGGTGTCCCGGTCGGAGCAGGGCGGTGACGGCCGGCGCAGGGCAAGTGGCGGACCGACGCGCGGACGTCGGCTGGCCCTGACGGGCCGCCTCGGCGCGCATGGCCGCCGGGTCGAAGGAGAGGCCGGCTGGTTGCGCCGGGGTCGGAGTAGAGGCGCACGGGGGTCGACGGCGGCGGCGGACGATGCAAACCGATCGAGAATAGATCGTAAAAGTAAAAAGAAAAACGCCGATCAAAACGACCGACGAGAGAGCGAAAAAACCCGTAACAAGGGCTCGGGAAAAAGACTCACTAGGGCAGCCGGCTAACACGGCCGGCGGACGAACCCTATGTACGGACGGCATGGCCCCCGGCGGCGGTCATGGAGGCCGACCGCCCCGGGGGCGGCGCGCGGGTGTGGAAGCGGCGGCGGCTAGGGTTTGGATCGTCATTAGGCTGATACCATGTTAGAAGGGAGAGAGGGATATGGTGAAATAGTTTGTTGTATTGTTTGAGCCATGTGAGATATAGGAGTACATGATCTACTTGAAGTACAAGCCAAGCCAGAATATTTCCTAATCTAACCTATGTTTCCTAATACAATCACGTTACTCAACAAAATCTTAAACTTGAAATTCATTTTATCGGCATATGGTTTTACTTCTCCTGATCGATCTATCTAACATCCAAATAACAGTATGGAAAGCATGGATCCTAGTTTTTATGAAGCGAAGACGACTAGCTTTCTCGAGGCCATCATGTACAGAACGGGGGATGAAGCCAATGCCAGGTCCAAGATGCCCGTTCAAGCCAAATTGCTATTAAATCTTAAACATGATATTCATCTTATGAGGACATAGTTGTGGTTCCCTTGATCGATCTCCAAACAGCTAAGATAACATCATGATCTTGCGAGGCTTCCAAAGACAGATCGGTGGCTCAAGCCAAGGCGAGGTCCAAGGTGCGCCCCGAGCCATCAGCCTCCTCCTTGGCGCCATCCACCAGCTGCGCGCTGCTGCTGGACGACTCCCACCGCTCCAGAAAGTCGATCTCGGCCGGGGGCTCCCCTCCACTGCGGTACTCCTTCCAAAACTCAGAGTTGGCCGCAACCATGCTACGGGTGCCGCCATTCCCAGCTCGAACTGCCACAGTGCTGGAGCCACAGTTGGGGACGCCACCATGGCAAGCGGCGCTGCATGGGCTGGCAGCCCTGCGGCCGGCACTGCTGCGAGGTCTTGGTGCCACAGCTGGAAGCGGCACCATGGGCGGATGCGCGGTAGGGTTTGCCGTCCCAGCCGGGGTCTGCGGCCCTACAGGCAGCCCTCCATTTGGTCCACAGCCGTTCGGGTTCCAACTTCCAAGCCATCGGGTGGATTTGAGTGAAGAACGGGTTGACAGCGAAGAGTAGGAAGAGATAGCTTGCTTGGGGAAAATGGGCTGCGCTGGTTACACTTATATAGGATGCGACTGGATCCCCCAACGGTCAAAATGGCGTTACAACGGGTCATCTCGATGCGGAAACTTATCACTCGTGCTTTTCTTTTAAGCAGGAAACGTGTCACAGCGGATGTACTTATCACTTGTGCTTTTTTAGTAAGAAACAAACGTATATAGACGCTAGCTTCCGGTTGACCGGTTTTACATATCATGAAGACCATCAAAGGAATAATTATATGAGCCAGAGACACCACTTTTAAATTTTAGTACTTCCTAACACATTCCAGGCGCCCATGATTGTTGTTTTCACTTCAGTTCGGCCAAGTGACCAAATGATTCTCCGTACTTTATTCCTAGATCAAGCCCAAGAATTTTCCCCAAGGATGTTAGAGTGCCCACCTCGTAGGAGCCTCGAGGGGCAAGATTCCCCCCGCGCCATCCGTTTCACGGTGGCATGCCGTGGGCGCCATACGAGCATCCCGGACGGTGCACACTTTGGTCACTTGCCTCAGTCGTCCATGATCGATGGGCAGCGGGGCGCACGAGGCCAGCGGTCATCTGGTGGCTTTCGTCGCACTTGCTCGCCCACGCGTGATGGGCATGGCCGAATCGCCTATCGGCATCTTCCTCCGCCTCCACCCCCCCCCCCCCCCCCCTTAAAATTTCGTGTTTTGACCCTTTTTGAAAAGAATTTCAGGATCTGACCACTGTTGCTAAATTTTTTGAGATTTGACCCTTTTGCTACCGCCAGCATTCCTGGCGGTAGGGTTAGACAGCCTACCGCCAGCATATCTGGCAGTAGGGTGTGACGGAGGGGGACGGCGGCCGTCACCGCGCGCTGACGTGGATAAGTACATTACCGCCAGAGAGCTTGGCGGTAAGCTGTCTAACCCTACCGCCAGGGGCTCTGGCGGTAATGTGTGGCGGGGTTTTGCCGTGTATGCATTCTGTAACGAAATATGCTAGGACCCATGGCGGTAGGCTGTCTGACCCTACCGTCAGGGGGCCTGGCGGTAGGGTCCTGCGTTTGTCGTATAAAGTTTCTGTAACGAAATATGCAAAAGGCCCTGGCGGTAGGTTGTGTAACCCTACCGCCAGGTTGCCTGGCGGTAGGGTCCTCTGTTTTGTTTTTTCCAAGTTCATTTGGTTGCTTGTTTTCAAATTCAATATCACAGCAAGTTTCACAAATATGACAACAATATCATAGATTTTAAATAATTAAATTTGGGCATCACGTAGATCCATATTAAGATAACTTGAAGTGCATAGAACCTTTCAAACACATAGATCCATAAATAGCAAACACATAGTTTCACAACCACTAGAAAAGTTCAACCAAACTAAAAGAGCCAAGTATCGAAGAGCATAATCACTTGCTCCTTCCCCTCTTGGAGGTACGGTCCTCGTCACTCTTTGAACGATTCTCTTCGGTCTTCTTCTTGGGTCGTCGAGGAACCGGTCTCTGGAAAGGTTCCGGACTCAGCAAATCCTTCGTCTTCGGATTCCTCTTCTTCGGCAGCTGAGATGCTTGAGACGTTTGAGTTGCTGGAGGTCCATAATCTTCATCGTACTCCTCCTTCCCGTTGCTCTCATCCTCCTCCTCCCCTTCTTCATATGTGGCCTCCTCCTCCTCCTCCTCCTCCTCCTCCTCCTCCTCATCCTCCTCCTCCCCAATCAACCTAGACGACGAGGGAGCATGGCTCGATGAGCCGATGATACCCTGTGTGGCTACAGGCTGATAAGCTTCAACTGACCCAACTCCAGCGCACCCAAGCAGCCCTACCAGCTTGCGACAACGCTGCACGAACTTCTGCACTCATAATGAAGCAAGGTCATAATAAGTATCAGATCGACTGACTGCAAGTGAACAAGATGCATCTATTCCGAGGAGGCTAAAATTGTACCTTCATCGTCCCCCTGACTATGGTCTCAGATTGCACGCTCCCGGGAAGATGACCTAGTGCATCTGAGGCTTCAAAGATGCATCTGTTCAGCTCACCGGACTGCAACGGCATAAGTCAGTCACGATGACGAATAAAATATTTTAAATACGACCGTCGGTTCAAACTTACCACTCTGTTGATGAGGGGTGCAAACTCCCTAAATCCACTGTGCATGTCTCTGATGCCGGTCTGGTATGCCTGTTCAGCGGGGTCAGCCCAGTCCAGCTCCGCGATGTCTTCCACCGTCCATCGAGGCCTGAGATGAAGACGGTGCTTCTGGCCATCATCGTACCACCTCATGTGTCGGCCCAGGCAATCATCACAGTTAGTCACTCTCCTCTCCACGTCTTTACGGTACCTCCGTCGGTTCCACTCCGTCACATGAGTCTTATGCTCCTCTCCCCAGTCTGTGATCGACTGATTCTTCTGCCGGCTCATCCTGCAAGGCATAAGCAACAAGAATCATCATTAGCGCAATTAGATCATCATAAGCAACAACAAACATGATAATCTCACGGAAAACAAAGAGCTCACAGGTTGAGCGCGTGGCCGCCGGTATCGGTGGGCTGGCCCGGTGGGGTATGCTGATAAATCCCAAACTGCGCGGCCACGCGTTGTAGAAAATGCCACTCGACGGCTTACACACAGATCATGGGCACGATGCACCGCCAGAGACCATGGTCCGCTATGCACATCACGTTCAGATCAAAGTCCCACTCTCGTTCTTGTCGATACGGCCACCAGATTACCTATTACATATACCTTGGTAAGTTCGCACTCTCGGTCAATAGTGGAATCAAAGAGAAAGGTGTTGGGCGAAGTTCATATACTCGTGTCGGCCAAAGCGCCCAACTCGTTGGTGTAGGTCTTGTACTAAGTCTTGTTTAGGCCGTGTAGAGTTTGACAACGCCCCACTCATAAGCTATGGTGGGGTTTCGAGTCTCGCCGCCTTCTTCGCTATAGTCTTCCCATGGGCGTCTTCGCATTCTCTCCGGACGCCCCACCGGCAGCCGCTCCCACATCCAAATGGAGAAGGCCCACAAAGCCACCCATATTGGACTTGTCTCCCGTCCTCTGCGTTGCGTCGTCAAGCTCAAAACATCAAATGAGGATCAGATATAAGAAAATGTCATGGACACACTTTCGTAGGTAGGTACGCAATTAGACACTCTCTTACCGAACGGTATAGGTAGGCGAGAGATGCCGTCCCCCAACTGTACCTTGCATCCCAGTCCGCTAGGAAGAACAGATACGCCCGGGCTTGGCGAGTTCCCGAGCTTTCTGGAAACACGACCTCCGAGAGAATATACCACAGATAGGCCCTCGCGTACAACTCCACAGTCGCCTCATCTGCGCCTTGGGGGCATGTCCTCCGGTGCTCCGAGAGCCAGATCAACGGCACACCGGATGTACGGTTACTCTTGGCACCGGGGCAGTCACCGATGAGGGTGGTGACCTCTCCGCCAGCTTGGCCCTTCCACTCGACCGGTGAGTGCATGACCCTCGATCGGCATTGCAGTAATCATCCCCCAGTCCTCTAGGATCACCGTCATCTCCCCGCATGGCAGATGGAAAGAATGGGTCTCCGGTCTCCAACGGTCAATCAGAGCTGTGAGAGCCGCGTGGACAAGCGTCGGCGGCTGACGCTTGAACTGCAGCACGAAACCCAATAGACGGGCTCTCTTGAAGAACGGCGCGTAGCGCTCGTCGTAGTCCATATGCCCATGAACCCCGTGACCCCTCATGCGCAGTGGCTGGAGCGTCTGTCAAAAAGTGAACGCCAAAAAGTTAGGAAATCATTTTCATCAATCCGAGAACTTTGATCAAAATTTCTTTCATATCACTTACCTCTCCTTTCTCTATGAAACGGGAACGATGACCCTTGTCGAATGCCCAGTCCAGCATGCAGTACCGTGGGCCGATGTTGTCCACAAGAGGTGGCCGCCTTAATAGAGTTTCATAAACAAAAGCACCATAAGCATAAGCATACATAAACAAACAATGAACTCAAATCATATCAAGATAAAATTTTAAGCATATTCCTCCAACAACATCTACTACACATGATGGATCAAATCATATCAACATGCATCATATCAAAAAAAACCTCCAACATACATCATAGCTTCATATTTTTAAACAAAATTTTCCAAACAACATCTTCATATCATCATATCAACATGCATCATCAAACTAGGGTTCATCTTCACACTAGATCATATCATCATATCACATGCATCATCAAACTAGGGTTCATCCCTTTATCAACATTACATCATAATTTTTTTAACAAAAAAAATTATGAACTAGGGTTCATCTTCACACTAACATATGAACTATTGATTAGAGTACATATCCAATACCACTACTTACTAAAGAACTAAGAACTACAACTACAGTCAATCTTAGGTGAAAAAAATCAATCTAAGTTCAAAAACATGAGGGATTTCAAGCAAATAATGTGTCGAATCGGTAGCAAGTTTGCAAAAACTAATTGGAGGGATCGGAGGAGCTTACAGTTCTCCCCTCGGGGCCATCTCGATCCGCCAAAACGGTGAAGAATCGGTGAAGATCCAAGGGGGGGAGTGGAGGAGATGGGAGAGGGAGAGAGGGGCGACTTGGGGGAGAAAAAGAAGAACTGCCGACGGGTGGAGGGGAGGGGAGGGGGGGAGATGGGCAGTGGCGCGGGGGTTTCGGGGCAAATAACTGCCCGGACCCTACCGCCAGGGGCCCTGGCGGTATGGTTAGACAGCCTACCGCCAGGGCCCACTAGTAGAAAAAGGGCCTATAGTCCCGGTTCATAAGGGCCTTTAGTCCCGGTTCATGAACCGACTAAAGGGTCGGTACTAATACCTCGCCCTTTAGTCCCGGTTCTATCCAGAACTGGACCGATGGCCTCCACGTGGCCTGTCCGCTGAGCCCAGCGGGAGGGCCTTTGGTCCCGGTTGGTGGCACCAACCGGGACCAATAGGCATCCACGCCAGCGCTTTCTTTGGCTCTGGTTTTGTTTTTTTCAAAAGAGGGGGGTTTGGGGGTTTTGGGGGTTAATTTAGGTGTTTCATATATTGTGCTATAGCTAGCTAATTAATAGAGAAAAGTGTCCTTTCTTTTGTCCATGCTTGGTCGACGCTACGTACTATACATACGTATAGAGAGGACTAACTAGACATGCTAGCTAGCTAGTAATTAAGCAAACAAAAAGATCGTCATGAACATATATATGCATACAGAGAGAAGTGATATCGACCACCTCTCCTTCTCCGAGAGATTGGTCGAACAACAAGTTCTCGTATATCTATCCGACACTACCGGCTACATATATACAATAGTTATCTTTTACAATACGGACGCGTGGTCCACATAGTATTCTTCGTCTTCAGCGATCACGTGGTCAAGAAAGAATGCCGCCAATTTCTCTTGAATTGCTCGCATGCGATCTGGTGCTAGGAGTTCATCCCGCTTCCGAGACATCTAATTTTAAGAAAGGGGTCAATACATATATATGAATGAATGAATGAAACTCAACACAAATGATGGTAATAAAATAAAATTGTGAATATTTTTATTTACGCACTTCATATTGTTTGTCGGAGTAGCCCCTCTCACAGGTCGTTGGCGGATGGACTCGCAAACGTAGTATCCACAGAAATCATTCCCTTGTTCCTGCCACAACCACTTTACAAGAAACAGAGGTCAATCAAACTGATAATTATATATAGCAAGAACATGCTAAATGGTATTGATGAAACTAGCGCTTGAATCACTAGGAGATGCGCGTGGAATATGCTACTATATAGTACTTAATTTCGGGTGTCTAAATTGCAGCTTCTTCGGTAGTCTCGGAGCTTTTTTGGTGAATTTTCCCCAAGCCCTGCCATACAAAGAAAACAATTACTTGATATCAGAAATAAACAAAGTTGCTGATATGGTGGATAATGATCGATTTAACTTACTTCTCGAGCATTTCAGTCATGTCCGCATACTCCTTGGGATCTTTTCGCTTGGAGTCAAAGACAGTTACTACTCCCTTCTCAAGCTTAATCTCTAGGAGAATATAGTGGTAGCTGCGCACACATGCATAACTCATCAATATTACATTACTATAACCTGGACTAATAAGGAAACCGAATATGCCACAAGACAGTAACACTCACTTGAAGTTGTAAGGAAAGAGTATTATATCTTTGTGTTCATTTATTACCAACGATTGTAGCAAGTTGGCGTCGGTATCTTTGGCACGAAATTCAACCTCAGTTGCATCTATGAGATATGTGTTAATGAACCCAATATCACCCACTTGTCTTTTCTTCAATTCGGCGATCTTCAATCTGCATAATATAGTGAGGATATTTATAAATACATGCAATGAAAGGGCTGAGTTATATAGAGATACTTAATGACAGAAGTAGTACTACTTACAGACAGTAGCAGGTGACCGTTGCTTTATCGAGGGCCAATTGATTGAAAAACTGATAGAACTCCTCAAATGGAATAGGCAACAGTTCAATTCCAAGGAGGTCATGCTCCTTTTTAACTCTCACATACAAAGTACTCCTCCCCTTAGACTCTTTGCAGGTTTTCATGTACCAATCATGCAACCTTCGCATCATCGTTGTTAGAGAGCTTTCATCTTTGACGAGAGGCTTCCCGTACTCGTATCTTTGTATCTGCACCTCCAAGAAATCAAATTGTACATCGTCGGGCAAGTAATCTTCAGGATTGCCATAACCGGGCACCATCCTCGGATCAACGATGTCGCTAGCAGGCACCTTGAGCGGGGGCACGATTCTTCGCTTGTTCGCCGAGCTGGGCAATTTGTTTCCCAGCTCGTCGTTCTTTCATCCTTTGATCAGACAGATTTCCCGATCTCTCGCCTCGGCAAATGCCTTTCCAATAATGCGCTCATAGTTGCCTTTCGGCGGAGACTTGGGTGGTTTTGTCGGGGCAGCAGAGTGCGCTTCGCTTTGACCGGATCTACCTTCTCCTCCGGAGGTGGATGTCTCTTTGCTTTCCACCCTTGAAACCAGTCATCCACTTCGATCTGCGCGATCTTCGCGTTTTCCTCCTCGCTCCTCGTCAGACGGTAACTTCTCCGAGTCTTGAGAGAAGGACCGAATCAGATCTCCTCCCGCCTTTGGCAAGTCTTGCTAGACGCCGCAGAGCAGACGGAGCGGATGTCTTCTTTCCTTGCTTACGAGGCGGAGGAGAAGGACTACGACGCCGGAGCAGCCGGAGCGGCGGCAGGTCTCTTCCGCCCTTGCCGACGAGGCGGAGAAGGAGGAGGCTGGCTGCCGGACGCGCCGGTGCAGGCGGAGAAGGAGACGGAGTGCCGCCACGCCGGGAGAAGGAGCCGGCCGAGTGCCCTGATCATCACTCGCCGGAGGAGGAGGCGGTGGAGGAGGCGGAGTGCCTGACTCGTCGTCGGAGGAGGAGGAGGCGGTGGAGGAGGCGGAGTGCCCCGACTCACGGAGGAGGAGGAGGAGGCGGAGGCGCCCAGTTCGGAAGGTTGATGAGATCCTTCCGCCATTGGCATGGAGTCTTCAGAGCAGAACCCAGCCGATACTCCCCTTCACCGGTAGTGTGGTCAAGCCGGAGCTCCTCAAATCCCTCCGTTATTTCATCGACCATCACCTTAGCATATCCTTCTGGGATCGGCCGGCAGTGAAAAGTTGAGTCGGGTTTAGTGGGATAAACAGAGCCAACAGCCGCCTTGACCTTTAAATTGCTCCATTGCGCCATAAGGTGGCAACTTTCAGCATCCGTGATAGCATCCACGGGATAGCTGGCAGGAGCCGCCAAGGCATGCTTGCTCGCTGAAGCAGCTCGGTGGAAGCCACGCTGCTTCTCCGCTGAGATGGCGGGGTAGCCGGGGAAGCTTCGCAGGTCGCTTGTTGTGATCGGCTGCTTCTCGTTCCTCTAGCCCCATTACCCTTTCGTGCAGCGCCTGCATTAGGCTCTGCTCCGCTTTCTTCCTCCTCTCATGGGTTTTGTAACCCCTGCGTCCGAAATCCAGCCTTCCACGAAAGGGAGCTCGGCGTGCCTCGTGTCCGTCCAGTGGTGCTCAGGATTCCCGAGGGCCATTGTGAGCTCGCCCTTCTCCCCGTCTCGAACGAACTTCCCTTGCTGCGCTGCTTCGATATAATGCTTAAGCCTCTTGACTGGTATGTCCAATTGTTCGTCCGTCCAAATGCACTTCCCGTTATAGGGTCCAAGGATCCGCCGCCCGAAGAACCAAGTCCGCAACGGTCTGGCCAGTTCATTGTCTCGGTTCGATCCCTTTATCAAGCAGATCATTCTCAGCCTTGGACCACTTAGGCGGGCTATGAGGTAGCCACGACCCGCATGATGATGAAGCTTCTTCTTCGCAGCATTTCTCTTGTTTGTCGCTGACATCTTTTTACTCTTTTCCGATGTCTTGTAGGCCACAAATGCGGGCCACCATCTCTCGATCTTCTCATATTTGCCCGTGAATTCTGGTGTCTCATTTTTTCGACATACGATTGAGGTCTTTCTTCCAATTCCTGAATTGTTCTGCCATCTTCTTAAGAGCAAAAGACTTGATTAATGGCTCTATTACTGGCTTCTCCGGATCATCCTCTGGCGGTAGGGTAAAATTTGACTTCAGCTCAGTCCAAAGATCATTTTTCTGCATATCATTGACATAAGACACCTCGTGGTCTTCGTTCTTAGGCTTATACCATTGGTGGACGCTGATCGGGATCTTGTCCCTAACCAGAACCCCGCACTGAGCAACAAATGCCTTCTTTGTCCGGTAGGGTTCAATCGGTTGGCCGTCGCGCGATTTGTATGATCTCAAACTTTTCATCCGAGCTCAACTTTTCTTCGGCCTTGTCCCTTTACCGGTTGTGCTCGATCCGAGGGCTAGAAAAAGAACAAAGACGAGAGTTAATTAATATATGTACATATATATATACCAAAACAAAGACGAGAGCTAGTCAGCACAGGCTTAACAAATATATATACCTGGCCGACTCGGTTTGGTGATCACCGAGCCGCCCTCACGCTCTACTTCTTGCACCGCATTGGGTCATCGGAGCCATGTAAATCATAGCCAGCTGCTTCTTCACCCTCTCCTTCCAGACCATCGTTATCGACGTTGAGAAACATCATCGAGGAGACGGCATCACTTCCGTGTGCGATTATGTCCCTCAACAACGCTTCTTGTGCTTCGTCTCGGGGGGTGTCCATAGTTTCTACAAATATTTACAACATGGCAATTATTATTCAAACATGACAGATATGGATATATTAGTGCCAACATAGAACTAGCTAGCTAATCACAATAAGGAATCATATTAGTGGCCTCGACGCTGCTTCTCTAGGGTTTGGGGTGGCCTCGACAATGCTTCAAGGGTTAGGGGTGGCCTCGAGAACGCTTCAAGCTAGGAGGGGTGCGTGACATCGACCCCCCACGTGTTGAAGCTATCGGGAGGGGTCGGCGTTGAACAATACATCTATGTCCCACAAGTAGGGAGAGGGTCGTGGATCGCCGAGCGGTCGAGGTCAAGGGTCAAGATCGCCGAGGGTCGGGAGGTTGCCTAGTGTCAAAGTTCAACAAAACCATGTCTTCATCATTAGTAAAAACAGGTGCATGATGGTGCAAGCTCTCCAAAGTTGTTTGGAGCGGAGTCCCAGATAGGATAATTCGCTTTTGGTACAAAGTTCAGCAAAAGGCAAATTATCCTATCCGGACTCCATTCCAAACAACTTTGAGGACTTCGCACCATCATGCCATGGTTACTCCGCCAATGATGAAGCCATGGATTTCTTGAATACTTTGACACTATAGGAACCCTCGACCTGAAACCTTCGACCCTTGACCCCTTAACGACCTCGACCCTCTACCCTAGTTCCCGACCCTCGACCCTCGGCGATCCTCGACACACTCGTTATATCGACAACGACGCAACATACATATACATGGGAAAATAATGTTATCGGGAGGGGTATCGGTACCCCCCTCGTGTCAAAGTTTCTTCTTTCTCCTCTATTCCTTTCTTTCTTCTTCTCCTCTTCTTTTCTTCTTATCCCTCGAGAAAGGAAAATAAGGAAAAGGAAGAAAAGAGGAAGAAGGAAGAAGGAAGAAGAAGAAGAAAAGAATGAGAGGAAAAAGAAGAAAAATAAGAAGAAGAAGAAAGGAATAGAGGAAGAAGAAAAAAATAGAAATTTTTTCTATTTTTCTTCTTCTCCTCTATTCTTTTCTTCTTCTCCTTTTTTTTTAAATAGAATTTTTTTCTATTTTTCTTCTTCTCCTCTATTCTTTTCTTCTTCTCCTCTTTTTTCTTTTTTTTTCTTCTTCTTCTTCCTTCTTCCTTCTTCCTCTTTTCTTCCTTTTCCTTATTTTACTTTTTCCTCTACACTAACCTAATTAAAATGCACTAACCTAATTAAAATTGTAAATTTCTATAAATGAACAAACAACTAAACTAATAAAAATAAAAAACATATACATTATAGCCACATACACATATACATCACATATGAACAAAAAATAAACTAATAAAAATAAGTAAAAGGAAGAAAAGAAGAAGAAGAAGAAGAAGAAGAAGAAAAAGAAGAAAAAAGGAGAAGAGAAGAAAGAATAGAGAAGAAGAAAAAAAGAAAAAAAAAATTCTATTGTTTCTTCTTCTCCTCTATTCCTTTCTTCTTCTCCTCTTCTTTTCTTCTTTTTCCTCTCATTCTTTTCTTCTTCTTCTTCCTTCTTCCTTCTTCCTCTTTTCTTCCTTTTCCTTATTTTACTTTTTCCTCTACACTAACCTAATTAAAATGCACTAACCTAATTAAAATTGTAACTTTCTATAAATGAACAAAAACTAAACTAATAAAAATAAAAACATATACATTATAGCCACATACACATATACATCACATATGAACAAAAAAATAAACAAAAAAATAAAAAACGGGGCGGCTCGACGGCGGCGGCTCACAATGGGGGCGGCTGGCGAGGGCGACGGCGGCGGCGGCGAGGGCGCCGGCGACGGCGACGACGGGCTCGGGCGGCAAGGGCAGGGGGCGACGACGGGCTCGGGCGGCGCAAGGCAGCGGCGACGAGGACGGCGGGTTCGGGCAGGCGACGACGGGCTCGGCGGGCGGGCAGGGCGTGGCGGCGACGACGGTGCGGGCGATAACGACGGCGGCGGGCGGCGGCGGCGGGCGGCGTTGGCGAAGGCAGGGCGGCGACGGGCAGGGGCGACGACGGGCAGGGCGACGACGGGGCGCGCGGACGGCGCTGGGCGGCGCGCGGACGGCGGGCGGCGGCGGGGCAACGGACGGCGCCGATCTGGCAGCTGGCGGCGCTGATGAGCTCAAGCGTCGTCGGGGGAACTGGCGAGGAGATGTGAAATTTTCACAAGTCCTGGTTATATAGCAAGGGCATTGGTCCCGTTGGTGCCTCGACCGGACTAATGCCCCTTTAGTCGGTTGGTGCCACCAACCGACCAAAGGCCAATTTTCAGCAGCCCAAAGGGCGGAAGCGGCGACCTTTGGTCGGTTGGTGGCACCAACTGACTAAAGGGGGCATTAGCCCGGTTGGTAGCACGACCGCGACCAATGCCCCCTTTAGTCCCGGTTGGTGCCACCAACCGGGACCAAAGGCCTGTGCTGCCCCGAACCCAAATGTTTAGTCCCACCTCGCTAGTTGAAGGGCGCCGGCACTGGTTTATAAGCGCTGGTGTGCATCCCCTTTCGAGCTCCTCTCAAATGCAGGCTTTCGGGCCTAATCATGCTACTGCCTGTGGGCCTATTGGGCCTCTGCGGGCCTGAATCCTGGCCCATGTAGGGTTTCTAGTAGTATTCAGACCGTGGGGGCCTAGTAGGTGGCAGTTTTTTTTGCTTTATATTTTATTTCCTCTTGCTTTTAGTTTTAGAAAAAATATGAACTTTCTATTAGTGCCATTAGTTTTAAAATTTTAAAACACTTTTTTTGTTTTCTTTGTTGCTTTATTTATTTTATTTTGTTTCTACTTACAACAAAATGCTTATTGTTGCTATTATTATTATTTTTGTTTTGTTTTCTGCATTATTTATTTTCTTTTGGTTTTTTGCTTTATTTTTTAATTCTTTTTGCTTTTAGGTCAGCAAAATTATAAACTTTCTGTTAGTGCTTTTAGTTTTAGAAAAAATATAAACTTTCTGTTTGTGCCATTAGTTTTAAAATTCAAAAACACTTTTTTTGTTTTCTTTGTTGCTTTATTTATTTTATTTTGTTTCTACTTACAACAAAATGCTTATTGTTGCTATTATTATTTTTTTCAAGTTTTTTTGTTTTGTTTCCTGCATTATTTATTTTCTTTTGGTTTTTTGCTTTATTTTTTAATTCTTTTTGTTTCCGGTAGAAGCCCTCTCAATGCAACCGGAAGCAGTTGCGTCATAATCAGGCACAGCATTCTCTGCCTTCTTTGCTGCGTATGTACTGTCGGGCAATTCGTTATCCTTTGGAAGCTTCTTCTTCATTATTTTCAGTAGCTTCTCAAATCCTTTATCATGCACAGCATTCTCTGCCTTCCACTGCAGCAATTCGAGTACGGTACCGAGCTTTGTGTTGCCATCTTCGCAATTGGGGTACAACCCTTTTTTGTGATCCTCTAACATGCGATCGAACTTCAGCTTCTCCTTTTGACTTTCGTGATTGTGTCCTTGTATCGACAATGACCCGCGGAGATCATCATCATGGGGCACATCGTCTGGTTCATCTTGATCTTCAGCAGCTTCGCCGTTGCAGCACCATCGCGCACATCGTCTGTGCAACTTGATGTTCAGAGCATCACCGTATTCAGGGGGCACATAGTTGTCATCGTATTCTTCTTCCTCGCCGCCTTCCATCATAACCCCTATTTCTCCATGCCTCGTCCAAACATTATAGTGTGGCATGAAACCCTTGTAAAGCAGGTGGGTGTGAAGGATTTTCCGGTCAGAGTAAGACTTCGTATTCCCACATATAGGGCATGGACAACACATAAAACCATTCTGCTTGTTTGCCTCAGCCACTTCGAGAAAAGCAAAAAGAAAAAAATAAATATAGCAGAAAAGAAAAAATCTATATAAAAACTACTCATAATGAACATAGATGCGCTTATAGAGAAAATTCAACCTAAATTCCTACTAACTTCAGAGAAATTCAGTATGAATTTAGGTTAAATTTCCTGTATAAGGGCATCTATTTTCATTTTGAGAAGAGCTCAACATGGCAGAAAGGGAGGTGCTTATAAACTGGTTTGATTCCCCTTCGATTGGCGAGGTGGGACTAAACTCTGGGCGCAACGAGGACCAACCCTTTAGTCCCGGTTGGTAGGACGAACCGGGACTAAAGGGGTGCCTTTGGTCCCGGTTCAAGCCGCCAACCGAGACCAATGATTGTGGGCCAGGAGCGAGGGCCAATGGTCCCGGTTCGTCCCACCAACCGGGACCAAAAGGTCCGGACGAACCGGGACCAATGGCCCACGTGCCCGGCCGGCCCCCTGGGCTCACGAACCGGGATAAATGCTCACATTAGTCCCGGTTCTGGATTGAACCGGGACTAATGGGCAAAACAGGCCTCAACGATAGCCCCTTTTTCTACTAGTGGCCCCTGGCGGTAGGGTGCGACGGAGGGGGACGGCGCCGTCTCCGCGCGCTGACTTGGATAAGTTTCCTACCGCCATGGGCCGTGGCGGTAGGCTATCTAACCCTACCGCCAGAGGCCCTGGCGGTAAGGAAAAGGGTCAAATCTCGAAAAGAATTCAAACAGGGGTTAGATCCTCAAATACTTTCCAAAAAAGGGTCAAAACATGAAATTCGCCCCCCCCCCCAACTGGCTTGTTCGATTGTGCTAGGCGGGGCATGGGTCACGGCCAAGAGGACGGCTCGCTTGTGGGGTCAAGACGTCAGAACCGTTAGCCCCGTGACGGGTTGTTTCGGTCTGTATTATTGGCCCCAACCTGGTGCACAAGGGCGGCGTGCACAGGCTTGTTCGCGCGCCAACCGAGTCCTCTGCCGCGCCCTAAGCGTCGTTATGTACGTGGGGCCGGCCTATTAAGATAGTTCACCTTATGTCCGGCTTTTTCTAACACAGTACAGACGCAAGCGCTCATATACACGCGCATACACTCACCTCTATGAACGCACACACGTACACCCTACCCCTATGAGCACCTCCGAAAGACTGAGCCGGCATATCATCTTGAAATTTACGAAGCACCGTAGGCACCTCATCATCGACGGGAACGTCTCCTCCTATTGAATGCGCATCGCCGGAAATCCTGAAATAAATCCAGAAATAAATGCGAGGACCAGGACTTGAACCCTGATGGGCTGGGGATACCACAGTCCCTCTAACCATCCAACCACAGGTTAGTTCGCCACCTTATGTCCGACTAGTTCTTGTTGTTTCGTTTGCCCCACATCCCGGTACGCGTAGGTGACACGCTTGGTTCGAGCCCGACGACATGTATCATCCGGCTAATGGATGGAAAATCGGACAGGCCACACGCACGCATGGAAATACACGGGTAGAGTTGTGTTCGTCCTGACCTTCTTTGGCCGGTCGACAGCGTAGGGTGGTCGTATGCTTCTTGGATCTTGTTTGTGCGCTCGTTTCTGCATGCCCACCCCGTGTGATTATGCCGGCTCGTTTGTCTCACTGTAACCATTTTCTTCCTTCTTTAGGGATAATTAGATTTATGCCTCTAGTTGTGTTTCACTCGGCTGTTTTACCTCTAATTTCCAAAAGTCACTGCTTTTGTCCAAGTCACTTCGCTCTTCTTATGCTTTTGCCTTTTGACCCTTTAACTATCAGTTTGAAAGCTTCATAACTAATTTATACTAAATCAGAAAAATGCAAATAAGATACCAAAATGTTCAGAAAAGCATCACCTATATGTCAGTGTCATTTGCATTCATGAAAAAAGTGTTTGAAAGTACCCATCTGAGTTTTAGCTCTTATGCTACCACCATGAATAGTAAAATCTAAAAAATTCAAAAAAAAATTGTTGGGACAAATGTTTTAAGTGCTTGCCAAGTTTCATCAGGGAATGACATTCGTGGGAGCCCCGACAAAAAAGACAATCGGCACTCCAAAATAGATTATTTTTTGCCACGACTTCCACGAATGTCGTTCCCTGATGAAACTTGGCAAGCGCTTAGAAAATTTGTCGTTCTTTGCCACCATATTTTTTTTGATTTTTTTTAGATTTACTATTCATGATGGTATCAAAAGAGCTAAAACTGGGATGTGCATTTTCCAACACTTTTTTAATGAATGCAAATGACACTGACATATAGGTGATATTTTTCTGAACATTTTGGTATCTTATTTGCATTTTTCTGATTTAGTATGAATTAGTTATGAAGTTTTCAAACTGACGGTCAAACGGTCAAAGGGCAAAAGCATAAGAGGAGCAAAGTGACTTGGATAAAACCAGTGACTTTTAGAAATTAGGGGTAAAACACACGAGTGGGACACAACTAGGGGCATAAATCTAATTATCCCTTTTCTTTAGCCCATCTCCTTCATTTGCTTTCCTTCTACCCTTGCTTTGGGTCGAGCATCCCTCGCTAGCCTCCCCTGGAGGTTCTCTTTGGCTTCCTCGCTGTCGTCCGGTGACGACGGCCGTTGCTCTTCTCGCTAAGCTAGCGGCTCTCATTGAGTTCCTCCCTTGCCATTTAAGGTCCGGTTTGGCCTTTTGCCTTGCCATTTAAGGTCCGGTTTGGCATTTTGCCTTGCCATTGTCTCAAGCTCGGCGGGTCTGGCTCAGCCCTTACGAGTTTCTTCTTGTCATTGTTGGGCTTGTATGTTGCTGCTTCTTTGCTTGCATGATGCTTTGTTTGTGCTGCTATTTCCGTACTTGGGAGGAACGATGCTTAGACTTGACAGTTGCATGGGGTGTGGAGAGGGCAGGGTAGGGCAGGAGGCGCGCGGCGTGGCAATTGGAGAGCGTTACTCTTCATATATCAACAAGGTCAAACAATTCTCCCTTTTTGTATGTCCGGGTGGGTTCTCTAGTGCCTCGTCTACCTCCTTCACTTTGGACTAACTGCGTCCCACCCCGGCCTACTACCATAAGTCCTCAAGTTGCCGTAGCCTTTTCTGAATTTTTCAAAGAAAATGCACAACATGATTCGTTGCCCCGTTCCGATTGCATGCTCTCACTGTGATGCCAACTCTTATCCCGCCGCGAGCTGTGGTAATGCTCCCAGTTGTGGAACCAACACCTATCGCTAGCCGTAATGCCGCTCCTATCTCCTTCACCGCCGGAACTTATCGCGGCTCCAGATGGGGATGGTGGTGCCCGTAGAATGATGTTGTGGCCTGCACCTAACCATGGGTTTTGAGAGGACCACCGCAGGGGAGGACATCGTCCGGCTCTGTCCATCCAAACTGAAGTGTATTAGAGCGTTTGGCAGCACCACATAGCTGGTGGACGACACCGAAGAGGAGGCCGATGATACAGTGAGCACCTCGGACTTGACATTGGCTTGAGCTACCAATATATACTTGGATCCCTCCCAACAGCTAATCGCCAATAAGACTAGCTTTTCCCTCGATAAACAAATATCAACCATGTCATTCTGTTATCTTATATGCTTGGATAGATCAAAGGGAAAACAGAACTCTGTGACGATGAGTTGAATATCTTGTTTAAAATTTAGTAGCAGTCTCTAGTTTGTCTAATCTCGTATTTCCTACACTGATCACAGGGGCGGAGCCACCGTTGTAGCGTTGGGTTCAAGTGAACCCAACGACTTATTTCTGCCATGTACGTGTGTATAGGTAATCGTGTGTATGAACCCAGTTGAAAATCTAGGTTGCACCCATAAATCTTCACATGACTAACCCAGCTGAAGCTCATAAGTAAACTTACATGGCCTCCGTGTGTGCGCCAGATTCCATGTCTCGTACGAGATTGTACGCATCTGATCGCATCTCTCGCTCGGCGTCACCAAGGTCTTCCGTCTAGTCGCCTCTCCCTATCTCCAGCAGCAAGCCCGCAAGGAAGAAACAGCAGGTTGGTATTTAGTACAAATTCAAGATAATGAGAGATCACATCAGCACATGTTCTTTTCTTCATATTCTATTTATCCTAGCATGGTAATGACCTTTGCCCTATTTTTCTAACTAACTTTTCCAGAACTTTGATTGATATAGGATGCCGAGCGATATTTCTTGAAGACAAATTGATCACCAGACCCAGATTATGATGTAGGTACTTCCAGGCCACCCGTTAGATGTTGGTAAAGTGCCTCAAATGTTGTTGATGCAAATAGTATTATGAACCCCACTATACCGAGAAATTATATTAAGATGATCCATCTATTATTTGTGTTGCTGCCTTTTCACAGATCACAAACGGGGAAAGTTGGGAGTTGCTGGAATGGTTGAAAGGGGACACACTGAAATGTGAGTGATTGTACATGCTTCTTCTGATTGATGGTATTATACACAGGTCAAACTAACTTGACTTTTTTGACGGTGTTTTCGAGAAGGAGAAGCCTCACCTGAATCTATGAAGTTATTTTGGTGCTACTCTGCTCACAATATGTAAACAATGGAAATTTAAAATTTCATCCAACTGTATGTCTTGCAATTTTTTATTTTAAAATGTTGTAGCATTTTGTTTTCAATGTATAAAATATGAGTGCTACTGTATTTCTATTTGTTATGTTGTCTTTGGATCCTATAGTCTTGTTAGATGATAATGTGAAATTGGACATTATACTTAATTAAGTCATACTAAATTTACACAATAAATTAATGACTGAACCCATTAACTCGAATTTCTGGCTCCGCCCCTGACTGATCATGATGTGTACGCATAGGCCTCAGAGGGGAAAATAACATATGAGATAATTTGTGGTGTTCAGATTTTATTACGTATTAAAGATAGTGGTGTTCGCACACTAGTAGAAAACATGGCTTTGGTTCGGGCCTGGCCAGCCCATTAGTCCCGGTTCTTCACGAACCGGGCCCATGGGGGGCATTAGACCCGGTTCGTTAGCCCAGGGGGCCGGCCGGGGCCTCGTGGGCATTGGTCCCGCTTCGTCTGGATCTATTTGTTCTGGTTCTAGGCAAGAATCGGGACCAATGGGCCGCGCTCCTGGCCCACAGCCATTGGTACCGGTTCGTGCCTAGAACCGCTACAGAAGGGGGGGGAGGGTATAGTTCCGGTTCAAGCCACGAACCAGGACAAATAAGTTGCCTATATATACCACATCGCCGCAGCAGAGCACTCCACAATGCTCTGTTTTTTGCTGGCCGGCGAGGGGGCATTGGGTGCTCTAGCTCACCTCCAATGCACATGAGATGTTCGATGAAATGCCCGAGCCACACTAGTTAAGCTTTCTCCTCTCGAAGCTCGACCTCGGAGCTCCATTTTTTCCGAGATTAGCGGTCCGTCACGCCCCGTCCTCGTTTTCACCGCCGTCGATCGCCCGCGCCGATCTCGTCACCGGCACCACCGTGGAAGAAGAAATCTATGTTTTGGGACCTACCCTACTGGAAAGACCTAGAGGTCCGCTCTTTGATCGAAGTGATGCACGTGACGAAGAACCTTTGCGTGAACCTGCTAGGCTTCTTGGGCATGTATGGGAAGAAAAAAGATACAGCTGAGGCACGGGAGGACCTGCAACATTTGCACGAAAAAGACGGCATGCCTCCAAAGCAGTACGAAGGTCCTGCCAGCTACGCTCTTACCAAAGAAGAGAAGGAAATCTTCTTTGAATGCCTTCTTAGTATGAAGGTCCCAACTGGCTTCTCGTCGAATATAAAGGGAATAATAAATATGCCAAAGAAAAAGTTTCAGAACCTAAAGTCTCATGACTGCTACGTGATTATGACGCAACTGCTTCCGGTTGCATTGAGGGGGCTTCTACCGAAAAACGTCCGATTAGCCATTGTGAAGTTATGTGCATTCCTCAATGCAATCTCTCAGAAGGTGATCGATCCAGAAATCATACCATGGCTAAGGAGTGATGTGGTGCAATGTCTTGTTAATTTCAAGCTCGTGTTCCCACCATCCTTCTTCAATATCATGACACACGTCTTAGTTCATCTAGTTGACGAGATTGTCATTTTGGGCCCCGTATTTCTACACAATATGTACCCCTACCGGATTTCTACACATATATCCAGGTCATCCTACGAATCTCAACTGTCCATACCGGATTTCTCAAAGAAGTGGAGACGTGCTAATCAAAAAATGGAAAAAATGTATGGACAGTCGTAAGGAGGTTCTTGGAAGCAAAAGGAAGCGAAGCGCAAGAATTGGAGACATGATGATCTCCATTCTCCATAATGGAGAGTCGGGGTCTATACCTTAAAGAGGGTATTTAGGTCCTTCCTAATACTGATGATCATGTGCTAAGAATAATTAAGTAGGGTTGGTTCGATGACTATGAGGATGATGATCGCATGACTTGTTATTAATAACGAGTAGAAGTTGTATGATGATGATTAGTAGGACTTGTTATTATATATGATGATGCATGATGCGAGCATGAAGAGTTATTATATATCAGCGGGTGAAATGAACATGGATTGGATTGAAGTGAAGGCAACATGCATGTGCTGCATGTCGAAAGTAGTACAATCCTAACTTAATCAAAGTTAGGATTATATTAGTATTGCTTTCGACATGCACCACATGTTTGCCTTCACTTCAATCTAAGCCATGTTTAGGCATAGCAGTAGCGTTGGTAAACCAAGCACGGAGATATAAGAGAGGACACTTCTCTCTATTAGCTAGCTAATAACAACCTAAATTAACCCCCAAAACCCCTAAACCAGCCCCTTTAAAGAAACAAAAACCTCAGCTTCAGCCAGCTGCTGATGTGTGGACGTCTATTGGTCCCGGTTTGCGCCACCAACCGGGACCAAAGGCCACCCTGCCTGGGCTAGCCGCAGCGGCCACGTGAAGGCCCATCTGTCCCGGTTCGTGTAAGAATCGGGACTAAAGGCCAAGGGCATTAGTAACGACCTTTTAGTCCCGGTTCCAAAACCGGGAAAGAAGGCCCTTACGAACCGGGACAAATGGCCCTTTTTCTACTAGTGACATATATAATAACTTCTTTTAGTACATGGTCCGTGTCATCTCTGACTTCCAGTTATAAGGTTCAAAATTTAAATTCAGATTCAATTATGTTTAATGTCATTTTCATGGGCTGGGTTCCATGCGAAAAACTACTTCTATGGATGTACTCGAGTGAGCCCTATTTTGAATAGTGTCAAAATGGTATTTTAAAGTTTAAAAAAATCCAATAAAATTTATATATGTTCATATGAATGTACACTACACATGTGTGAAACTAATGTGATGCGATAAGTAACTACCTGAGCTACACAAAAATGACAAAATAGGATTTTGGGAAGATGAATCCTGTATGTACTGCTCACTATTTAGAAATCAAGATTTTTTTCATTTTTGTGTAGCTCACATGTGTACTAATCTCATCACCATATGGTACACATGTGTAACCTACATTCATATGGACATTCATAATTCATTTTCGGAAATTCTTGAAACAAAAAAAAGAGATTTTTGAACTATACAAAATAAAGTGCTTCAATGCCCACGTGCTACAAAAATCAGCTTTACGGTTCCTTGTCACATGTACATGTCGAATTTGTATTCATACATCCAAAATAAAAAAGGCAAGTCAATCCTCAGAGTAAGCGTGTGCACACATTGTGCACGATTGTTTTAGTTGTGGTTGTTGCAATTGGAATATGGGTGTAGTTTTCCTTCACTGAGACGGCTTGCGCTGGTACTACTTTCTAGATTGGTCGACATAGAAACATTGTTTAGGGAAGTGTGCTTTGGAACCCAAGCTTCGGTGAGCTAGTTTCTCAAAAAACATATTTGAGAGCCGTAATGTCGCTCCAAGCTCCTTCAACGCCAGCACTTGTCGAGGTTCAAGATGGGGATGGTGGCGCCCGTAGAATGATGCCGTGACCTGCACCGAACCATGGGTTTTGGGAGGACAACCACAGGGGAGGACATCGCCCGGCTCCGTCCATCCAAACTGAAGTGTGTCACAGCATTTGGCAGCACCACACAGCTGGTGGACTACACCGAAGAGGAGGCCGATGACACAGTGAGCCCCTTGGACTTGACTTTGGCTTGAGCTACCAATATGTACTTGGAGGCCTCCCAACAGCTAATCACCAATAAGAGTAGCTTTTCCCTCGATAAACAAAATCATTCATTCTTTTCATCATGTTATGTTATATGCTTGGATAGATAACACGGAAAACAATACTCTGTGATGATGAGTTGAATATCATGTTTAAAATTTAGTAGCAATCTCTAGTTTGTTTAATCCGGTATATCTTACACTGATCACTATGGCGGAGCCACCGTTGTAGCGTCGGGTTCAAGTGAACCCAACGAATTTTTGCTGCTAGGTACGTGTGTATAGGTAATCGCATGTATGAGCCCAGTCGAAAATCTAGGCACCACCCATCGGAATTGGAATGCCCGAGCTAAAAGCCTATTAGCCCACAAATCTTCACACAACTAGCCCAGCTGAAGCCCATAAGTAAATTTCTACGGCCTCCATGTGTGTATCAGATTCCATGTCTCATACGAGATTGTACGCATTGATACGTCCATTTTGCATCATGTTTTCCTACTGTTGTTTATAATATTTTTGGTCATTATTTCACTTTATGATGCAATTATAATACCTTGTCTCTTAACTTGCAAGATTTACATGGAGACGGAAAGCTACAACAGAGATAACTATTATGTGGAGCTCCAAATGACTTGAAACTCTACAGAGATTTTTTATTAAGTATACGAAAAATAGTGGAACAATGCTCCAAATGACAACAGGGCACGCCCTATTACCTTATGGGGCCCACAGCTGGCCTTTGCCCCCCTCCTTCTGCTGTAAGAACTCATTTACCCTAAAAAATGAAAATGCAGACTTTCGGGACGTAGCGCCGCAGTCTCACGTAGGAACCTGGGCAGGAGCACTTTTGGTCTCCGGTGGAGTGATTCCGTCGGGGATACTTCCCTTCGGGAGGGGGAAATTGAAGCCATCGACATCACCAACGATCTTCTCATCGTGGGAGCATCAATCTTCATCAACATCTTCACCAGCACCATGTCATCTCAACCCCAATTTCATCTCTTGTATTCAATATTTGTCCCAAAACCTCAGATTGGTACCTGTGGGTTGTTATTGTAGTGTTGATTACATCTTGTAGTTGATGCTAGTTAGTTTATTTGGTGGAAGATTATATTTTCTGATCCTTAAGCATATCCAATATACCTATGATCTTGACGTGAAAATGATTTGTGAGTAGTTACTTTTGTTCTTAAGGACATGGGAGAAGTGTTGTAAGTAATCATGTCAAGTTGGTATTCGTTCGATATTTAAATGACTGAACCTATTAACTCGATATTCTAACTCCGCCCCTGACTGATCGTGATGTGTACACATAGGCCTCAGAGGGAAAAAATCATATGAGATAATTTGTGGTGCTCACATTTTATTTCGTATTAAAGATAGTGGTGTTCACATATATAATAACATCTTTTAGTACACGGTTTGTGTCATCACTGACTTCCAGTTATAAGGTTCAAAGTTTAAATTTAGATTCATTTATTTTTAATCTCATTTTCCTGGGATGGGTTCCATGCGAAAAACCACTTCTATGCATGTACTCCAGAGACCACTATTTTGAATAATGTCAAAATGGTATTTCAAAGTTTCAAAAAATCCAATAAAATTTATATATGTTCATATGAATGTACACTACACGTGTGTGAAATTCATGTGATGCAATAAGTAACTAGGTGAGCTACACAAAAATGACAAAATAAGATTTGGGAAGATGAATAGTGTATGTACTGCTCGGTATTTAGAAATCACGATTTTGTTATTTTTGTGTAGCTCACATGTTTACTTATTTCATCACCATATTGTACACATGTGTAACATACATCCATACGAACATTCATAATTTTTGAAACAAAAAATGTGATTTTTGAACTATACAAAATAAAGTGCTTCAATGCCCGCGTACTAAAAAAATTAGCTTTATTGTTTTGTGTCACAGGTATATGCCGAATTTGTATTCATGCATGGAAATTCAAAAGGCAAGTTGATCCTCAGAGTAAGCGTGTGCACACATTGTGCATGGTTGTTTAAGCTGTGGTTGTTGAAATTGGAATATGGGTGGAGTTTTCCTTCATTGAGATGACTTGCGCTGGTAATATTTCCTTATGCTACATTATAAATTAAAAACGCAGTTTTGCAACCCTTAGCTTTTGACAATGTATCGTAATTGTCAATTTGCGGTAAAGGAAAAAAATCATTTCACTTTTGACATTCTTAGGTTTTGACAATGTTTCGAATTGCCACTCTGAAAATTTTGTTTTTCCTACAAAATGCCAATTGTGATGTATTACAAAAATAAAAATTAAGATGTATTGTTAAAAGCTAAGAATAGCAAAAATAAAATGTCAACTTTTTAAATAAGGAAAATTGGCAAAAACAAAATTCAGCCAGGAAAATCTAGCAAGAGTGATCAGCCGCCTTGTAGAGTCTGAGTCTGTCATACGAACCAACATGTGATTTGATGGTTAGGAGGATTATGGTATCTTTGGCCCATCAGGGTTCAAGTCTTGGTGCTTGTATTTTTCTGAATTTATTTTAGGGTTTTCGGCCAGTCGCGTTCAGTTGGAGGAAACATTCTCATCGACTACAAGACACTTATGATCAATGGCGGAGCTAGCCCGTGAATGCAAACGGGCAAGGGTTAACTGTGATAGTGTGAGCTGTCATCTACCCAAACAAATTTTGCTTCTAACCATTGATTAACACTAGCACTTAGGAGCAATTTTCTGGACTAGCCCGGGCAGCTGCCCGGGGTCGCCGGGAGGTGGCTCCACCACTGCTTATGATGACTTTATCAATCTCAAAATAATATGACAGCTCAGTTTCTAGGAAATGCTTATAGAAATAGGGTGTGTACGTGTGTGTTTACGAATGTCTTTGCTTGGTGTTAAGAAAACGTCCTAGTCACGACAAAGGACAGCGAGGGAGGTGGTGATGTTGCACATAGACGGCATGCAGTTCCGTCCGGCTCGCTGTGAATGAGCAAAGTACGTCATTCACGTCACATGATTATTAATGGCGCCCCATAGCTACTACTAGTAGTACGAGTATCTATCCCGCACAACACTCCCACGCTCCCAGCTGGCTCCATCCGTCCCCTTTTCTTTCTCCTCCGCCGACGCCAGTCCTGCAGGGTTCGAGCTAGCGAGCGTGCAGATGAGACAAGTGATGTCGATGGGAGCCGGAGCAGAGCCGGAGACGGACGACGGCCACAAGGCCGTCTTCAACATGAAGGTCTTCTCCGACAGGGATCTGCGGGTAGAGGTCGTCGGCCACGACGTCGGCCGACGACGACGCACCCGGGTGCGGCGCCAGCCACAAGCGCTCCCGCGAGGGTGACAAAGGTGCATGCAATAGCCAGCATCCAGGCCTCCGTTGGTGCGCCGGTCCGTACCGTTGTCTATTTTACTCTTCTATTTTTCGTTCCTTTTCTTCGGGGTGTTAGTTGGTACCTCCATCCAAATTATTAACATATGTATCGAGAAAAGTCTAAAACAAGTAATTTGACACGGAGAGTTCTCTTTGTTCATAGCTAGTAAATTCGTCTGTACTAGATTTAAGGTAATTAATTTAGGTTTATGTTCTTCATATTTGTGGGTAATTAGTTTTCCACAAATCCATATGCATATCTGATGAATGGATATCATATTTATCCTGAGAAAGCAATCAAAAGATATATATGTTCTTCAATCCACTGCACTGCACATACTTGAATGCAGCAGAACTTTATGTAGCTGGTGAGAAAAGCTAGAACGATTTGGCATAATTTGTATTACCTCCGTCCTGAAAAGGTTGCCTTAGTTTTGTCTAGATACGGATACAGATCTATCTAGTCATGTTCAAGAAATCGGCCGATTAACCAGTTAACTGGCTGATTAATCCCTACTTGTAGGCTCACCAAGTAGCCGATAAATTGATTAATCAGCCGATTAATGGATTAATTGTACAATTAGCCTATTAATCTTCTACTCGCCACCCAACTGAGTAGCTACCAGTTAATGATTTCCTCAACATTGATCTTGCACTAGTGTCTTTTTTAGGATGGAAGGAGTATGTGACTAGAAGTAGACATTTGCTTTGCCTTGCCGTTTCCTTCATAGGTTTACTTGTTTTTTGTTTGTTGTTTTCGCATGTGGCTCCTTTTTGTTGCTTTTCGTAATTTGTTCGGGTGACCATGGTGTGAGATCCATACAGACTTTGCCTACCAAATGGATATTTTCTCATCCATTACAGGTTTCACAATAATTGATCAATACACTTCAGTGATCATCTTTGCGTAAAACAATATATAGTTATCCCTTTTCTTTTCCACTTCTTTATTTAATTGTTATGTTTGAGATTTATTGAACTGTTTCATCAATCCTTATGCCTCCTTGCCTTCATTTTCAACAGAGGTTAAAGCCTTCATGGAGCTGTTACGCTTTATTTATAGTGGAAAGTTGAAAGCAGCAACTGAGCCCACTCCTCCTGTTTATTTATTGATGGCTGCTGATAAATTTGAGGTCGTTTCCTGCATGAAGCTTTGCATTCAGCTTCTCATGGTCCCGCACTCCTGCCTATGACTCCAGAATCTGCAGTTATGTGCCTAGATCTCTCATGTTCCATTCCAATGGCAGCAGACCTGACAGAGGCAGTGAAGTAATTCCTTGCTGAAAGGTACACGGAATTCCAATCAACAGAGTGAGTGATCCCATATTCCCATTGGACTGAGACACCTCTCCGTTTTCCCATTATTAGGAAGCATGTGGACATTGTTGTCGCAAAATAACATGGTTTTGCTGCACTCCAGGCTCCAAGATGAACTTATGAGGATCCCTCCTGGTGGGATTGAGGCCATCTTATCAAGGAACTACTTCGGGGTTGCTTATGAAGTACTACGACCTGGTTTATTGGTCCTCTTCGTATTTTGTGTCAAATTTTAACCATAGATTTAACTAACAAAATATTAATGCATGTCATCAAAATTTATATTATTTGGTTCAGATTTGAACATAGTTTTCAATGGTATAATCTTTGGTTACATGCATTGAAATTTTGTTAGTTAAATCTATCATCAAAATTTGACATTAAATACGAAGAGGATCGATAAATCAGGATGGAGGTAGTAGCTGTTTATGACTTCGTGCTCAGGTGGGTCTATTCACCGTGACCAAATTCTGAAGAAAAGTGGAATATCTCGAGTTCTCGCTACATCCAGTAATGCGCCTTTGTATAACCAATGATGTTTATTATTCTTGCCGTACTGTTGTCTGGGCTGTAAAGCGTGACCAGTGCGACTCTCTGCATATACTGAGAGCAATATTTAGTCAACTATTCAGTTGGGAGGAGTATGTCTTCTCCATCTCGGTACACTGGGTTGGTCATCTTGGTCTCTATATAGAGATGGAACAAAACAAAGGGCCAACAAGGGTAGTGGTTGTTCACATAGAACCCACCCTATGAAACTGAGATTAAACATAACTGAATCCGAATTTTACTGTCAAACTATATTAAATGAAGTAATAAATGACACAAACCATGTAGTAAAAGAAGTTATTGTATATGTGAACACCACAATCTTTAAAATAAAATAAATTGTGAACACCACAAACTATCTCATATGTTATTTTTCCCTCTGAGATCTATGTGAACACATCAATATCAGAGTAAGAAATACCAGATTAAACAAACTAGAGATTGCTACTAAATCTTAACCATGATATTCCACTTATTGTCACGTCGTGGTTTCGTTTTCACTGAGATCTATCCAAACATATATGACAATAGTATGAAATGCAGGAATCGATTTGTTTATGAAGGAAAAGCTAGTCCTAAAGATGACTAGCTTTCATAAGGCCTCTAAGTACATATTTGTAGCTCAAACCATTTTAAGAAAGTAATAGATGAGACAAAGCATGTATATTAAAAGAAGCAATTGTATGGCTGTGAACATCAATCATCGTTGATGTTTACTTATTCCTCTCAGATATATGCGAACACATCAACATCAGAGTAAGAAATACCAGAGTAAACAAGCTAGAAATTGGTACCAAATCTTAAAGATGAAACTCATCTTATCGGCACATGGCTTTATTTCCCTTGATCGATCCATCTAACAGCTAAATAACAGTATGAAAAGCATGGATCCTAGTTTTTATGGAGCAAAGACGACTAGCTTTCTTGAGGCCTCCATGTACAGATCGGGGGATGAAGCCAATGTCAGGTCCAAGGTGCTCTCTCAAGCCAAATTGCTACTAAATCTTAAACATGATATTCATCTTCTGGGCACAATTTTGTCTATCCCTTGATCGATCAGTCTAAACAGCTAAGATAACAGCATGAAAGCATGGATCTTCGTTTTTATTGATGCAAGACAAGGTTTTGCAAGGCTTCCACGTACAGATCGGTCGCTCATCAAGCTAAGGTGAGGTCCAAGGTGCTCCCTGAGCCGTCGGCCTCCTCCTCAGTGCGCGGTGCTGCTGGACGACTCCCGCTGCCCCAGAAAGTCTATCCCTAGCTAGCTCGAACTGCCACAAGTGCTGGCGCCGGAGATGGGGCCACCACCACCGCCAGCGACGCAACAGGGGCTGGCGGCACTGCAGCCAGGACTGCTGCGTACAGGTCTTCATGCCTCAGCTGGGAGTGGCACCAGCGGATGCGCGATAGGGTTTGCCGTCCCAGCTAGTGTCTGCGTCCCTACAGGCAGCATCCTCCGAGGCGTGATGTGCCACTGTATGTGGACAGCAAGGACGCTGTCCGGTATACACTGCGTGTTGCAAAACGGGATTTGAGTGGCGGCAGTGGCGGCAGCTCTCCATTTGGTCCAGCGCCGTTCGGGTTCCAAGCCATCGGGTGGATTTAAGTGAAGAGGAGTTGACGGAAGAGCTTGGAAGAGCTGGCTTGCTTGGGAAAAATGGGTTGGGATGGTTGCAGTTAATGTAGGATGCGGCTGAACCCCCCACAACGGTCAAACTGGCGCGACAACGCGTCATCTCGATCGAAACTTATCACTCGTGTTTTTTTAGTAAGAAACGCGTCATCTCGATGCGGAAACTTATTACTTGTGCTATTTTATTGGAAACAACGGATGTACACACTAGCTTCCCGTTTTACATCACCAACACCGTCAAAGGAATAATTGTATGAGCCAGAGACACCTCTTTTAGATTTTAATAGTTTCTACAATATTTCAGGCGCCCATGATTTTTGTTTTCACTTCAGTTCGGCCAAGTGATCAAATGATTCTCCGTAATTTATTCGTAAATCAAGCCCTAGAATTTTTTACAAATTATGGATTTATCACACAAATACATGAATGGCTCATTGAGGTATTACGTTATATTTTATGGGCGCCGGCGCACTAAATCTTGTACAACGGCCCAGTTAAAATTCTGAATGTCAAAGGCCTATTAGAGTTGTGTGGCAAGTGTGTGAGTCAAGTATCATATGCTAGTTGACAAAGTTTAGTACATGTCATGTCGTCGCGATGCATGAATCGAGTTTGGGCTAAGGCCCCGCTAGTACTAGGATTCCGTAGATCGATCAAGGATGAAGTAAGAAGTGAGGATGTATAGAACACTATTCTGAACACCGCTGACAGAAATAATTAGTACGGTAGCGGAGAGCAATTCTCAAGGGACAGATGAAGTGTAGTCATTAAAAGCCCAATACTTTTATCTGCAGTAATTACTCTAAAAAGAATGTTGGAGTACCCGTCACTTAGGAGCCTCCAGGGGCGAGAGTTCTATCCGCGCCGCCTGTTTCATAGTGGCTTGCCATGGGCGCTTCCTAGGGCTCTCCATGCCGTAGGTCATCCCGGACGATCGCCCCTGAGCGACTTGCCTCAGGTGTCGATGACAGGTGGACCGCAAGGCGCATGGGTTCACCATCATCTGGTGGCTTTCGTCGCCCACTCGCCCACAAGTGACTAGCATGGCTAACCCACCAGTCGACATCTTCACCCCCATGATGGAGTTTCATCGCGCCAGCGGGCGTGCATCGCGCCGCGATGACGGCTCGCTTTGGGGCCAGGACAACTGGACTGTTCGCCCATGCCAAATTGTTTCGTTTGTTTCGTTGGCACCAACTGGTTGCGCAGGGGTGGCGTGCGCGGGCTTGGTCGCCCTCGCCAACCGGGTCCTCTGTCGTGTGCTAAGTGTAGGCGCGTGTGTGGGGCCAGCCTATCAAGATATTTCACCTCATGTCCAGCTGGTTCAGGTTGTTTTGTTTGCGGCACTCGGGTACGCATAGGTGACCCTGCTTGGTTCGAGCCCAATGACATGTGTTGTCCGGATAATTGACGCAAAACTGGAAATACCACGCGCATGGATGCACCTGGCTGGCCGACCGAACATTCCATGGTACGGTTATGTTCGTCCCGACCTTCTCTGGCCAATCAATAACGAAGGTGGTCGTATGCTTTGTGGGACCCATTTGTGCGCCCGTATTTGCGTGCCCATCCTGTTTGGTGATTATGTCGGCTCGTTTGTCCCTGTGTTGCCGTACTCTTTAGCCCATCTCCTTCATTTGCTTTCCTTTTACCCTTTTTTCATGGCGCCCATCCCTTGTTTGCCTCCACAAGAAGTTCTCTTTGGATTCCTTGCTGTCTTCCCGAGATGCCTCCCGTCGCTCGTGTCGCTCCACTAGCAGCTCTGTTCGAGTTTCTCCCTTGTCATTCAAGGTTCGGTCTGTCCTTTGGCTTGCCACCGTCTCAAGCTTGGTAGTAGTGGCTCAGCCCTTACGAGTTTCTTCTTCTCGTTTCGGAGCTCTTATGTTGCTGCTTCAGGTGAGTTGCTTCTTTTCTTTTTTGTTGCTTTATTTGTGCTATTTTCTCCTTACATGGGAGGAACAATGCTTATGTTTGACAGTTGCATGGGACACGGGGAGGATAGGGCAGCAGGCGCCCAGCGTGGCAACTGGAGAGCCTTACTCTTCATGTATCAACAAGGTCAAACCATTCTCTCTTTTTGCATGTCCGAGTGGGTTCTCTCTTGCCTCGTCTACCTCCTTCACTGTGGACTAACCGCATCCCAACCTGGCCTACTACCATATGTGGTCAAGTTGCCATATCTTTTTTCTGAATTTTTCGAATAAAATGCACAAAATGATTCACGGTCATGTTTCGACTGTGATGCCAACTCAAATCGCGCCGCAAGCTGTTGTAATGCTCCCAGTTGTGGAACCAAGACCTATCGCTACCCGTAATGCCACCCCTAGCTACTTCAACGCCAATACTTGTCGCGGTTCCAGGTGGGGATGGCGGCGCCCGTGTAATGATGCCATGGCATGAACCTAACCGTGGGTTTTTGGTGGACTACCGCATTGGAGGATATCACCCGGTTCTGACAATCCAAACTGAAGTGTGTAAGAGCATTTGGCAGGACCACACAGCTCGTGGACAACATCAAAGACGAGGCTGATGACATAGTGAGCACCTTGGACTTGACATTGGCTTGAGCTAGCAATATGTATTTGGAGGCCTCCTAACAGCTAATTGCTAATAAGACGAGCTTTTCCCCCGATAAACAAATATGATTCATGCTTTTCATACTGTTATCTTATATGCTTGGATAGATCACAGGGAAATCAAAACTCTATGACAATGAGTTGAATATCATGTTTAAAATTTAGTAGGAATCTCTAGTTTGTTCAATCTAGTATTTTTTTTGCATCTTCTATTTATCCTAGCGTGGTAATCGCCTTTGACTTATATTTTTCTAATTAACTTCTCCAGAATTTTTGTTGATCTAGGATGTGGAGCGATATTTCTTGATGACAAACTGATCACCATATTCAGATTGTGATGTAGGCACTTCAAGGCCACCAATTAGATGTTGGTAGAGTGCATGAAATGTTGTTGATGCAAGTAGTCTTATGAAGCCCACTATACCAAGAAATATTATTAAGATGATCCATCTACTATTTGTGTTGCTGCCTTTTTACAGATCACAACGGGGAAAGTTGGGAGTTGCTGGAAGGGTTGAAAGGGGACACTCTAAAATGTGAGTGATTGTACATGCTTCTTATGATTGATGGTATTATTCACTGGTCAACCTAACTTGACATTTTTTACGGTGTTTTCGAGTAGGAGAAGCCATACTTGAAGCTATGAAGTTATTTTTGTGCTACTCTACTCACAGTATGTAAACAATAGAAATTTATAATTTCATCCGACTGATATGTCTTGCAACTTTTTATTTTACAAATGTTGTAGTATTTTGTGTTTAATGTATAAAATATGAGTTCTACATATTCCTATTTGGTATATGCCTTTGGGTCCTATAGTCTTGTTATATGGTAGACTGAAATTGGACATTATACTTAACTAAGTTATACTAAATTTTCACAATAAATTAATGACTGAATCCATTAACTTGATTTTCTGGCTCCGCCGCTGACTGATCATGATGTGTACGCATAGACCTAAGAGGGAAAATAACATATGAGATAATTTGTGGTGGTCACATTTTATTTCGTATTAAAGATAGTGGTGTTCACATATATAATAATTTCCTTCAGTACATGGTTTGTGTCATGTGTGACTTCTACTTCTAAGGTTCAGGTTTTAAATTCGGATTCAATTATGTTTAATCTCATTTTCATGGTCTGGGTCCCGTGCGAAAAGCACTTCTATGCATGTACTCCAGTGGACACTATTTTGAATAGTGTCAAAATGGTATTTTAAAGTTTCAAAATATCCAGTAAAATTTATGTATGTTCATATGAATGTACACTACACATGTGTGAAATTTATGTGATGCGATAAGTAACGATGTGAGCTACACAAAACTGACAAAATAAGATTTTGGGAAGATGAGTAGTGTATGTACTGCTCACTATTTAGATATCATGATTTTGTCATTTTTTGTGTAGCTCGCATGTTTACTTATTTCATCACCATATTGTACACATGTATAAGATGCATCCATGTGAACATTCATAATTCATTTTTGGAATTTTTTGAAACAAAAAATGTGAATTTTGAACTATACAAAATAAAGTGCTTCAATGCCCGTGTGCTACAAAAATCAGCTTTAGGGTTCTATGACACATGTATATTCCTAATTTGTATTCATGCACACATTGTGTCACATTCTTTGTTGCATCTTATATTTGTCCTAGCGTGGTAATGGATTTTGCCTTATTTTTTAATTAACTTTTCAAAAACTTTGATTGATCTAGGATGTGGAGCGATGTTTCTTAAAGACATATTAATCACCACATTCAGATTGTAACGTAGGCACTTCAAGGCCACATGTTAGATGTTGGTAAAGTGCATCAAATGTTGTTGATAAATGTAGTGTTATGAAGCCCGCTACACTGAGAAAGGCTCACTATATTATTTATGAAGCCCGCTACACAGATCACAACGGGGAAAGTTGGGAGTTGTTGGAACGGTTGAAAGGGGACACTCTGAAATGTGAGTGATTGTACATGCTTCTTATGATTGATCGTATCATACATATGTAAACAACATAAATTTATAATCTCATCCAACTGATATGTCTTGCAATTTTTTATTTACAAATGTTGTAGTATTTTGTGTTCAATGTATAAAATATGAGTGCTATTGTATTTATACCATATTTTTAATTGTTATGTTGTAATGCAAAAAAAGATGTTGTTCTTTGCTTTAAATGTGTTCTGATTGTTATCGGTTCGAACTATTCCATCCATTTCAATGAATAAGGTGCGCATGCACCTCCAAATTCAACTTTGACCTTAAAATTCATATTGAAAAGAAGTTTTCAGTGGTACAATTTTGTAGTCAAAAAATATATATTATTGGTCTAATTTATGGTCAAAGCCAGTTTTTAGGAAGTGTGCACATTTTATCCATTGGAATGGACTTAGCTAGCAAGAGTGATCCAAAAAGGAAATAACATTTTGTTTTTGCCACCGTAAGTTTTGCAAATTTTCCTTATGGCACTCTATAATTTAACATTTCACTTTTGCCACCCTTAGCTTTTGAGAATGTATCACAATTGTCACTCTGCGGCAAAAGAAAAAAAATCATTTCACTTTTAACATTCTTAGCTTTTGACAATGTTTCACAATTGCCTCTCTGGAAATTTTGCTTTTCCTACAAAATGGCAATTGTGATGTATTGCAAAAATAACAATTATGATGTATTGTCAAAAGCTAAGAGTGGGTAAAAATAAAATGTTAAATTTTTAAATAACAAAAAATTGGCAAAAGCTAAAGTGGCGGAAAAAAATTCTGCCAGGAAAATCTAGCAAGAGTGAGCAGCCACCTTGTAGACTATGAGTCAGTCATACGAAGCAATATGTGATTGGATGGTTAGGAGGACAGTTGTATCTTCGGCCCACCAGGGTTCAAGTCTTAGTGCTTGTATTTTTTTTAATTTATTTCAGGATTTTCGGCGACACACATTCAGTTGGAGGGAACGTTCTTGTCGACTACGAGACATTTTTGGTGATTTCGTCAAACTCAAAATGATTTGTCAGCTCAGTCTTTAGGAAGTGCTTATAGAAACAGGGTGTGTATACATTCAGAGTGTATGCATGTGTCTACGAAAATGTCTCTGCCTGGTGTTAGAAAACGTCCGAGTCACGACAACGGACAGCGAGTGAGGCAGTGATGTTGTACGTAGACAGCTCGCTATGAATGAGCAAAGTCACTAACGTCACATGATTATTAATGGCGCCTCTTGGCTGCTACTAGTAGTAGGAGTATCTATTCGCACAGCAATCTCTAGTAATAGGAGTATCTATCCCCACAGCAATATTCCTAGGCTCCCAACTGCGTCCATCCGTCCCATTTTCTTAAACCTCCGACGTCACTCCTGAAGGGTTCAAACCAGCGAGCGTCACGCAAGATGACTGATGTCGACGGGAGCCGGAGCGGAGGTGGAGACGGACGATGGCTACAAGGCCGTCTTCAGCGTGAAGGTCTTCTCCAACAGGGAGCTGCGGGTAGAGGTCATCGGCTGTGATAACGACACGCCCGGGTCAGGCGCCAGTCGCATGCACCGCCTCGAGGACGACAAAGGTGCGTGCAATAGCCAGCATACGGGCCTCGTTGGTGCGTCGGTCCGTACCGTTGACTATTTTAGTTTTTTATTTTCCGTTCCTTTTCTCAAGGGTGTTAGTTGTTACAATCTCCATCCTAAATTATTAATATCTGTATCTAGACAAATCTAAAAACAAGTAATTTGGCACGGCGAGTTCTCATTCTTTATAGCTAGTAAATTCGGAAGTACTAGATTTAAGGTAATTAATTTAGATTTATGATCTTCAATTGTTGGTAATTTGTTTTCCACAAATTCATATTCATATACGATAAATGGATATCAAAATTTTCCAAACGAAGCAATCAATATATTTGTATATGTTCTTCAATCCACTGCACTGCACATGCTTAAATGCAGCAGAACTTTATGTAGCTGGTGAGAAAAGCTAGAACGATTTGGCATAATTTGTATTACCTACGTCCTGAAAAGGTTGCCTTAGTTTTTTCTAGATACAGATACAGATGTATCTATTCATGTTCAAGAAATCGGATGATTAACCTGTTAACTGGCTGATTAATCCCTACTCATAGGGTCGCCAAATTGCCGGTAAATTGATTAATTAGCCAACTATGGATTAACTGTCCAATTAGCCTATTAGTCCTCTACCCGCCACCAAACCGAGTAGCTATCAATTAATGATTTCCTCAACATTGATCTATCAGTAACGTCCTTTTGAGGACGGAAGGAGTATGTGACTAGAAATAGACATTCGCTTTGCTTTGCCGTTTCCTTCATAGATTTACTTGTTTTTCTTGGTTGTTTCTGGCGTGTGGCTCCTTTTGTGTTGCTTTTCATAATTTCTTGGTGGTGGCCATGGTGTGAGATCCATTTAGAACGTATAAATTGTTGAAGAGCCCTAGGTCTGTAGCGTTATAAGAATCAGTTCAATCTTTTTTCTTATTCTTCAGCGCGCGCCGATAACTACGGGGTGTCCCAATGGCTAAGCTCGTGGACGACATTGTCCTTCCCTTCGGTCGCACACCACAAAACTTTAGAGCCATCTGTGACTGATGATTTAGGAGGTGGCAGTGGTGGAAGCCCTGCATTTGGTCCACCGCCGTTCTGGTTCCAAGCCATCGGGTGGATTTGATTAATGAACGGAGGGGTTGCAAGAGCTGGGTTGCTTGGAGACACTTATATTTTTTTTGCGGGGTGGGGACACTTATCACTCGTGACATTTTAGTAAGAAACATGTCTCATCTGCAAGAGCTGGCTTGCTTGGGACACTTATCACTCGTGCCTTTTTAGTAAGAAACATGTCTCATCGGCTGCGCGACAAAATTGTGTGATTATCACTTTGAGGGAACATATTATAAGAGAAAGTGTGATTAACACAAATTTTTGCATCAAGACACTAGCATATACTTTTACATGAACGACATCAAAGAAACAAAGTTTCTCATATAGAAAGTAGATTTCATCAAGAAAATGGCGCCCCCTTCCTTCACCTGCGCCTCATCACTGTACCCCATCTCAAAACGCAGAACCCCAACGCCACCATTCTCAGCAGGACCAGCGGACAGGAAATTGTCCAATCTAGCTACGATACGCGGAATCCAGCCTTCGACGCCATACAACCTGGAAAGTAACACCACAGAGTTCTCAATCACACCGGCGATGCCGACCCGCACGTCCTCCACGGTCGGCGCGGGAACAAAGTGGTCGCCGTGTAATTCATCCGGTATATGTGTGAGTTGTTGAGTTATAGGAGTAAGTCTTGCACTTTATTGCCCTCCCCAGCCGTCATCGTCATCCAGCTCATGGTCACGACGGCACCTTTCCAACCACGGCGCTCGGCTTCGGATCGAAGTACCATTTGACGCCCATGGTCGCCGCCGAGCGGCCAGCCCAGCTTCTTGTCTTTGAGCTGTACACGCAGGCCAAGGTGCTGATGAGAACCATGGGCTGGAGCCGCCGGGTGGATAGTCCTTGCTATATACAAAGACGACTTGGAATGGCGATGAGTGGCAGTCCTCGCCCTTAGCATGGTAGGCGTCACAGATCAACGCCGCGCCGCAGCTCTGCCCGGGGAGAAGGCCAGGTGCCGACGGGATGGAGTGCTCCTTCCAAGTCAGAGGATCGCGGACAAGTAGAAGGGCGCGTTCGCCGTCTGTACCGCCGAGGAGCAGACAGCCGTGTGTACAATCGTAGACTTAGAAGGGGTCGGAGTAGAGGCTGATGAGTGGTGGGATGTCGTGGTGTGCCGCATGGAAGGAGCGGAGGAAGTTCTCCTGGTCGTGGACGACGCGCCGATAGGCATTGTAGGCGGAGGAGACGACAACGAGGGCGCTGGGATCTGATGGAAGGTGATGGAAGATATTTCGGAGGATGTCGTCGGGAAGCTGATGGGGTGGTGGCGGCGGGTAAGGCTGGTCGCCGGCGAGGGGCTAGTCATTCTCCATGGCCGCTGGCTGTGTAGGTCTAGGGCTTCAGGCTAGCGAGAGGAGGGGAGGAAATGGAGCTCTTTCTTCAGGGTACTGGGAATGGAGATTCCCCGGCGAGAAAGAAACGACCGAAACGCAGACGAGTTTTAACTTTGAGTCTAGTTGGATCACGCACCGCTCGCCCGGTTTGTATGCAGTGTGCTTGCTAAGCAATCTCTTTTCTTTTCGTTTTCTCTTTTTTGTGCAGGACGTCAGTTTTAGTGTTTATGTTCCGTGCGAACCATTTATCTTTTTTTCCTCCAAAATGATAACATAAACTTGAAACTTTACAATTCAACAAAACAAAACAACTTCAATGTTTTACAGAAAATTCCAGTTTCTTGATACACGGTAAATATCTAAACTGGGATTCTTACAATCAAGCTCTACAATTTGAAGTTCATATAGCGTACACAAATATATAGGTTTGTTCAAAACATTGTTCATTCCATCTGTCTTTTAGTTGCAACCCTTCAAATTGACTAATAATTGTGTACGTGCATTAATGCATGTTAATATTAGGCAATATATATATTGCATTGCATATTAATGGTGTACCATAATATATATTTTTGGGTAGATGTCAGGGAGAACAGAACTATATGACTATAAGTTGAATATCATGTTTAAGATTTAGTACCAAAATCTAGTTTGTTTAATCTGGTATTTATTACTCTGATCTTGATGCGTTCGTATTAATCTCTGAGGTAAAGAGAACATATGAGATAATTTGTTGTGTTCACATTTTATTTTATTGCTAAAGATAGTGGTGTTCACATATATGATAACTTCTTTCAGTACATGGCTTGTGTCATCTTGTACTTCTTTCAAAATGGTTCGACGCGAAATTTGTATTCAATTATGTTTAATCTTGTATTCAATATATGCATTGCACATTAATGGTGTACGTCGAATATATATTTTTGGATAGATCGGGAAAAACAGAACTATGTGACTCTAAGTTGAATATCATGTTTAAGATTTAGTACCAATATCTAGTTTGTTAAATTTGGTATTTATTACTCTAATCTTAATTTGTTGGTATTAATCTCAGAGGTAAAAGGAACATATGAGATAATTTGTGGTGTTCACAGTTTATTTATTTCTAAAGATAGTTGTGTTCACATATATGTAAAATTTATGTGATGAAATCTGTCACCTGTGAGCTACACAAAACTGACAAAATAAGATTTTCAGAAGATTAATACTTTATCTACTGCTCACTATTTAGAAATCATGATTTTTGCCATTTTTGCATAGCTCACATGTTTACTTATTTCATCACCAAGTTTTACACTTCTGTAACGTACATCCATATAAACATAAAAAATGTTATTAGGAGCTTTTTTAAACTAAAAAAAATCTGATTTTAGAACTGTTCCAAATAATTTGCTGCAATGCGCGCGTGCTCCTAAAATCAGCTTTGCGGTTCTGTGTCACATGTATATGTTGAATTTGTATTCCATGCATTCAAATTAAAAAGCCAAGTCAATACTCGAAGACGCTTGGTATTTCATTTCCATGCATGGAAAACAAATTCGACCATTGAAAAATTGTAAGAAAGTAATAAATGAGACAAACCATGCATACTAAAAGAAGCAATTATCTCTTTGAAAATCAAACGTCCTTCATTTTTTTTCTTAGTCCTCCGAGATCTATGTGAATGCAGCTGTAGCGGAGTATGAAATACCAGAGCAAACAAACTAGAAATTGGTACAAAATCTTAAACATAAATTCATCTTCACGGCACATGGTGTTGTTTCCCTGATCTATTCATCCATCAGCTAGTTAACAATATGAAAAGCGGGTATTCAATTTGGTTCCTGGGCCTAGCTGCAGCATGGATCTTAGTTTTTATGGAGCGAAGACGACTAGCTTTCTCGAGTTCTCCACGTACAAATCAGTGGATAAGCCAATGTCATTTCCAAGGGGCTCGCCATGCCATCGGCCTCCTCCTCTGCCATCCACTAGTGGCTGCACGGTGCTGCTAGATGACTCCGACTGCCCCAGAAATCTATCACCACCGGCGGGGGTCCTTGTTAGCCAAGACGGAGCTTTACCGGCCGCCGGAGATGGCATTCTCTCGGGAATTAAAAGTAGTTGCTAGAGGAGAGTAAGTGACGAAGAGACGGAGAGAGATGGAAAAGGAGTGGTTTCTGGCCTCGTTGTCTCTATTCATCAGTGGAGCGTTAAATTCATCTATGCAGATGTACAAATCAGTAGGTAAATTACATCTAGGTTCTACCAACTACCTAGACTATGACCACTCCATGGCATATCATGGGAGTGGTTGGTAACCACTGTACATTACCTCGCCACCAATGTCATGATTTTTGGGCATCGGCATGCGGTACGGACCATCCCATATGTAATCAACATACGGGCACCACCTGGGGCCACCCATTAGCATGGGCTTGCCGGGAGACAGGGTTTAACATAACATTCTCCCCCTCAACCTTGTCGCTGGGGTGGGACATTGACGATCCCTATCTTGTCGTGCATTTCTTGGAACTGGACGTGGCGAAGAGCCTTTGTCAAGATGTTGGCTTTTGCTCATCAGTCCTGGTGAACTCCACATTCACCGTGCCCTTCTCGACGTAGTAATGTATGAAGAATGTATGTAGTGATAGTGGAGATCGATGTGCTTGCTATGGTTGCGAACTTGTTGTCGATGAATATGAGCACAAGTGCGGTGTATTAATTCAGCATCTCAACATGGAGGTGAGCTAGCCAGATTCGCTCACATGATATAATAGTTATTTTGATGTACTCCGCCTTGCACAAAGACGCGGCCACAACCTTCTGCCTCATAGAATACCAGCTGACGGGACTAATCCCGAGGGGAAACAACACGCCCGAGGTTCTTTTGTGGGAGTCCATGGCACCAGTTTGTCAGAGCCACTGTAGCCGACCAGGTTTTTACCATCGACACAGTGATACACACATCTGTGCAAGAGCGTAACCACGATGTACCGGAGAAGGTGCTTGACGGCAGCGAGGTGGTCGCGTGCCAGGGTTTTCATGAACCTACTCAGGTACCCGACAACGAACGAGATGTTTGGTCGGGTATGTATGAGGTATCCGAGGCTCCAGATAACGTTCTGGTAGAACGTAACATCCACCACCTTCTAGGGGCTTTCCTTACCGAGCTTAAGTCGTGCCTCCATCGATGCATGCACGGCGTGGGAGTTCTCCATGCCAGCCTGCTCAAACATCTTTAAGGCATAGACCGCATGCGTGATCGTCGTTTGTTCATTCTGCTAGTTAACCTCCAGCTCGAGGTAATGCCGGAGCAGCCCGAGGTCGCTCATGCTGAAGCGATGATGGATCTCTCCCTTGAAGCGTAGACACTCATTGGGCTCTGCCCTTGTGATGACCAGGTCATCGATGTAGTTGCCGACGACAAGCAGCATGTTCTCGGTACCTTGCAAGTACATGATAATCCCCAACTGCAAGGAATTGTCATATCACTTTTCATTGATGGAGGTGGTTAGTATGGAGTGTCGAACCCATAAGGAGCTAAATGTAATATCAATATTCTCTTAGTTCCTATCTACCACTGATATAACAATATGTACACCGAGTGTTTGCTTTATCTAGGACCAAAAAATAAAACTACGACGTGGGTATAAAAGGATAGGTTTTCCAAGATAAAGAATAATGTAAACATAAGAATTAGGTGCTGCCTAACTAAAAAATATAATATAGTACGTTATAATACAAATAGCGAGTTAGGAATAATGGTGGTAAGGTGTGTACAATTGTCCCTAGGTAGTTAGTGAAGTTATTAAACCAATCATCATTGCAAGTTTATATGTGGGAGAGGCCTAGGGTAAGATTGCCATCAAACAGTCGATCGGGAAGGATATGCCGGTCGGGAAAAGGCTTTCACATCTAGACTTTCCCCAACAGACAAGGTTAGTCAGCAATGGTCTTTTCCGATCGACTGTCTGTCGGTGCACGTTGTTTACCCGACCAACCTGTCTGTTGGGGATGTAGTATTGCGGTGTAGTGCCTCTGCTAGCATGCAATCCCTTACATGGAATATTATGTACTTAGGATTGTAACTATTAGCAATAATCCTCAACTACTAAAAAGTTCGTTAAGGTAAACCCAACCGCAGCATTAAGATATATTGGCCCCCCAAAATCATGTATGTATCAATTTCCATGGTCCGGTGAGGTTTCAGTCACTCTTGGCCCCACATGCGTAGTCCTATCAACATACAACTAACCTTATGATGTGATCCACACATGCGCTCATATGATGGACTCCAATGGATGGTAAAATATACACAAGCAACTTAAACCAATCATAGTAATTCAGCAATTAACCCATAGGAAACCAATAATCTACACAGACACAAAGAAGACGCAAAAAATCATCATCTTGATAATCCATAGCATCCAACACCATGTTCAAGTAGGGGATTACAACACGTTGGAGGAGAGTGCACCATTAAAAAGAGGTGAGGAAGGCGATGAAGATGTCGATGAAGACATCAACATTGATGAAGGTGATCGGCATGATGGTGGTTCCACCGGCAGCACGCCGGTGCCACTGGGAGAGAAAAGGAGAGAGGTTCCCCCTCAAACTTCCTCCTCCATGGCCTCCACCTAGGTGGGATGAGTCTC